>CM076581.1:1519438160-1520023424 GCA_034641835.2 Pinus albicaulis
TCAAAACTAAACTAAAAGAGGGAAAAAATCTAGTCAAAACACACTAAAAAGAGGCCAATAGATCTAGGGTCGAAAGGGACAGGTATCTAAGGGAGAAATCTGCTGAAAAGAGGTGCAGATCATAGCCAAGAGGCAGAGGCAAGGTGGCTAGAAAACAGGAGGAAATCAGCAAAAAGCAGAAGGGGCAAGGAGGAGGCCCTAAAGGTAGATCCAAACAAATCTTCAGGAGGTGATTTGAAAGGGAGAAGAGCTGATTAAAAGGGATCGGAAAAGGAGGTATTCGATCTGAAAAAGGGATGGCTGAAAACTCTGAAAAAATAGACACTTACAGCAGCTAAAACTCTTCCACAAAAAGTGGAGGGTACTGAAGCCCTAGGGGGCTAGATTCCCACTTATTTGAGTAAAACAGAGCAAGAATATGTCTAAACGGGTGGAGACAGAGGCTGGAAAACCCTGACAGAAGCTTCAAAAAAACCCAGAAAAATTTCAGAAAAATTCCAGAAAAAAGTCCAGGTCGCAGTTTTTGACCTGTTTTTTGCTCAGGTCGAAATTTTTGGGCTTTTTTCTGCGACCTGAAGCTCCAAGACACATTTTTTGGGCCAAAAAGTGTGACCTGCACTTCCTGCACTCTCGGCGACAGATTTCAAAAAAAAATGTTGTCTCAGCTGCGGCTGATGTCTGTCACCTGCGCAATAGGGCCAGAAACACACGGAAGTTAAAAATTTTAATGTTTTGAGGGTTTTAGAGAGTTTTAAAGGTGAAAGGCACCATAAAAATAGGAAAAATAAAAAGCTGAAGAGAAACCCTAGGGTTTGAAGTAGTTGGATATGTAGGAATATGAAAAACGACAGTGGTTGTAATTGAAAACCCGTGTGGAGTCGCCAATTGTTAGTATGAATCCTTTGTCGAAGTGTACGAAAAAAGACCACTTTAGCTACGCATAACTAATAGCCCTAACATCAAAAGTGGCTGCCAATATCTTTAGATCTGCAGTTAGTTGATCAAGACAAGAGCTGGGAGGAAAACAAGAAGAAGTTTCCAATTCTCCTCAATGGGATGGGTTCTTGGAAGTCCTCAGCACTTCAGATCTAGCATTTCTCTCTCCTGTTGGTGTAGAAAACACAGACAAAGATAGAACTCAAAGGGAGCTCACACAGCAAATAATGGAAAATATAACAATGATAATGGCTCAAAGTTAGACCAAGAGTTTAGATCCAGAGTGATCTCATAGGCAACAAAAGGTGAAGAATGGTAAGAAAAACCCTCCTATTTATAACAAAATATTGGGTCATTCTAGATCTTGGTGTATGATTAAAATAATATTAACCAAATCTAGATCCACCTTTTATGGAATATTTTATTATATTTGTTGGAGGGAAAAAGTATTTGACTTGGTTCAAATCCCTTTATTTGTGAATAATAAATAAATAAATGATTTATTTATCATTTTAAGGAGGTGGTTAAAAGATAATCAAATAAATAATGATTTATTTAATTATTTATGGGTGATTTAGTCATATTTAACAAGGAATATTATTTAAATAAGATTTAAATAATTATTCCTAGAAAATAATAAGATAAATAAAGATTTATCTAATTAATTTCTTTGTTTTGGGTTAAACATGACCAGGAGTAATAATTAAATTATTGTTTAATTAATTATTCCATGAGAAAAATCAAACAAATATAGATTTGTTTAATATTTCCTTTTGGGGTTTCCTGTTTAGACCATAAACAACCTAATAAATGTGGTTTATTAAGTTATTTGACATAGTGAAAGCAATTTTACTTAGGGTAAAATTGGTTTTACATGGTGTACTTGGGTCCATCTAATGATAGTAGGTTAGATGACCAAAAAATGGTGTAACAACAGGTCTTTGTAAGGTCTAGTAATTTCAAGACCCAAGTTTTCCATTACAGCTTTTGGCATTAAATTATGGGAAGCACCTGAGTCATGCATAGCATTGTGTAGAATTTTGTCATGAATGTTCAAACTTACATAAAAGGGATGGATAGGCCCCTCTTGAAATTTACCTTCAATCTTTGGACCAAAAATAAGCTCTGGTTGATCATCATTAAGATTGAGTGTATCCTCATTTTCTTCTATGTTCAAAGCCTTCAAAATTTTGGACCTATATACCTATTGGGCAGCTAACTCAGTCAAAGGGATAGAAATTTTGATTTTTGAGATTTCCTGTTCCAGGCTGAAAGGAATTTGATTCTTTAAGGTGCTGGTTTCAGCCTTGTTTACTGCCACTTTATCAGCAACAACAGCTTGCTAATTTGTTTTATCTACAGTTGACACAATGATTGAAGAAGGAGTACTAGCTGAAGTGTTAGTACTACTGATGTCTGCACTCTGTTTTTCAAGATTTTGAGTGTCTTTCCCCTTACCTTTACCAGAGTTATCAGCCACTGTTTTATCCTTTTGTTTGACTGTTTTAGGCTTGGTTGCAGTGCTTCTTTGAGAAGATTTGTCAGAGGTTTTGTTGTTGGGGGTTTTTTGACTAGATTTACTTTTGAGGTCATACTCTCTTTGAGGTTCGCTGATGGCATTTTCCATGTCTTGATAATGATTTTCATCATCATCTCTTTTGTCATCATGAGGTGTATAAAGACCTTGTTTCCTATCATAATGAACCTCGAATTCATCATCATCTACCCCAAATAGGTTCATATCATTATCCTCTATTATTTCATCTGTTTCCTCAACCTCACTTAAATAGTTTTGATGAAAGGGATGAGTGACTTGCTGATCATCTTCCCTTGGTCTGTTTAGAGGTTGGTTCCTTCTAATACTCTGATTCTGGTTTTGGTTTCTTCTTTGAGGAGCAGTTTGATTTTGACTTTCTTGTGCTCTCTCAAGAATGCTCATTTTCTTCATCATTTCTTCCATCATTCTTTCCATTTTTGATTTTGGCATAGAAGATGATGACTCCTCTCTGAAAGATACTCTCTTTTCAACTTTCATTCTTGCCCTCTTCTCCATAAGGTTAACTTCCACAGAAAGAGCACCTCTTTGCATATCTTCAAGGGTTGCAAAATCTCTTTCTCTTAATGAATAGGTCATATCAGCATCAAACCCTTCAGGAAACTTGTTTAAAGCTGAACCTTGTGGAGGTTTTAATTCTGGGGAAAGCGCGTTATACACACTGTTAAATCTGGTACAATAATCCTGTACACTTTCCCCTGGGTTCCTATGGAGATTTTTATAGTCAGCAAGAACTTGTAGAGGGTTTTTCCTTACCTCCCATTTGTTTAAGAATGTTTGATGGAAGCCTTGGAGATCATTAATACTATGGGGGGCTAAAACTTTAAGCCATTTCCTTGCTTCTCCCCCAAGAATTTGAGAAAACAATCTGAGTTTGACAGAATCATCATCAATTTCATTTCTGTCAAAGTAGTCATTCATCTTGTCCACATGTTGTGATGTTGTTGTAGCATTGCTAGCATCATATAATGCAATCTTGGACTGATAGTCCTGTGGAAGATTGGCTAATGGTACAGGAAGGACTAAGGGAGCATACCATGCTGCCATGATATGTGGTGGAGGTGGGTTGACAAGAGGAGGTGTGGGCTGAAGTGGAGTGGTTTGAACAGTGGGTGAAGGATGAACAGAGGTGGATGGAACAGCGGTAGATTGCTGAGCTGATCTTGGATGAGAGACACCTAGATTATGAAGAAAATGTAAATCAGGAGGTGTTGTTTCCCTGCTACCAAGATGTTCACTTGTTTTAGGAGATGAAAGTGAAGTCTCAGAATCTAGCTGATCTAAATCACCAAATGACCTAGTCCTAAATGGGTTCAATAAGTCAGTTTTTGATTTCTGAAGAGCTGAAAGATTTTCAGGGACTGAATTGGCTCTTATGTGAGATCTGAAAATAGTTGAGTATTCTATCTTAGGAGACTTCCTAAGGATACTTTCTGGGTTGTCAACTATCTCAGGTGGATCGGGGTCAGGATGGGCTCTAGTGTGGATCTTTCTAGAAGCCACTATGCTATGTTTTTAGACCCAAATAAATTAGACAAGTTCAACCAGATATGACAATATTTGAGAGGTTAACTAGTTTGTTAATGCAAATTTCAATCCCACAGTCCTCTAACTGAGTTCGAAAGATATTATAATGATGAGGGTTCTTCCCAGTGGAGTCTTAAGGTCTGTTCAGGATTTTGGAGTCGCTAGGTGGAAAGTTTTAGAATGTTTTCAAAGAGATACAATGTCCACCACAGTGCTTGTGAAACATCCTTTTTCAAGGGTATCCCGAAACACAACAAACTCTAACGAGAGATTGACTGGGAGGGTATTCACCAGATATGTCACCTCTAAAAGAGGATGAGATCCGGAGGCTACCTGGCCCTTTCCAAACTCTGTCTAAGAGTATGAAGTAAAACATATCCAATGGTAATTGAAAAGTAAGAGCAAGTGTTTTACTAGCAATCTGAAATTTTTATGGTATTTTCTGAATATTTTTATTTGTGTGGTTTCTTTAAGAATAACCTAACTCTGCTTCAAAACTTAGCTACGGTTGTGAGACAAATACATTCTACTCTTATGGCTAAGCTAGCTGATTTTCCAAGGTTAGATAACACTTTAAAAGAATCCTAGGATTGACCTAGATTGTCACTGATTCAAAACATGTTTCATCATGATTACCATTTCTTGGTAGTGCTTGGAAAAGGCTGCTTTCTACTCTCAAAGTTTTATAAAGAGATTCTGGGTTCGAATCCCCAGCGGAGTCACCAGAAATGTTAGGTCTCTGTAATAAGCAAGATTGGCAAAAGTCCGATCACAGAGTTAACATCATTTCAACCAACTTTGGGATTCTAGGATCTAGCCCTCCTGAATCCGGAGAGGGATCTCTCCAATATGTAAAAAGATGGATTTATCTTTGAAAGCTTAAGGTAATGATATTAGGCTAGTTATGAAGTTCAAGGGTTTGGTTTTGTGTTTGGATGGTTGAACATAATTGCTGTCTGAGGCGAAAAGATCTATATGCAAAATAGGTTCAAAAGTGAAAAGTTGCAAGCAACAAGAGTAAGCTTTAGCTAAGATGAAAGATGATGGCAGGTTTTCAGTCCATTGGGCTATGGAGTCATAAGAGGATTTAATTGAAGAAAATTAGGTTCAAGAGTGGTCTATGGGGCAAGTCATCTATGCCTAAGGATCTCTTTAAGGTTTGATTTATGGAATGGAGTGATACATCAAGAAAGGGAAATAAACAGATGCAGAAAACAAAGAGCAGCCTAAGATCTGATAAGTACTTTGAAACTAGTCCGCTTTTGACATACACTTAAGAAAAACATAGAAGTAAACTAGGATCTGGCAAGTACTTTGAAACTAGCCAGCCTTTGATACACTTCCAATAGAAAACATATGAAAAACAAAGGGAAACTTGAAGGAAACCTTTGGAGTAGAGACTAACGGGCCGGGCTCACCACAAATCCTCTCCTAGCTCTTCTTTACTTGGTTGCTTTCAGGAAAATCACAAAGATGACACAGAATGGCCTAAGATCTGATAAGTACTTTGAAACTAGTCAGCTTTTAACACATCCTAAGGGAAACGATCAAATAGTTGAGCAAATAAGAAAGCGACTCAGGGCTAACCTTAATTTCCTCAGTTCATCTTCACACAAAATATATTGAAAGTAACATTTGAAAATAACATTTAGTCAAGGCAATAAGATGAGGGAACGCGAACATGCATATGCCTAAACTGAATTAATCATTTCCAAATAACACAGATAGAAGAAAACATCTAAATAAAGATTTCTCAGCCAGAGAAGGTTACTGGTATACAATAGGTCCTAACTCTGTTTAATCTGTTCTTTATAGCAGAAAATGAAACAAAATGGAAACAGAAATAAAACACAAGTCATAGTAAGAACAACATCACCGTAAGCATAGACCAGGATCCCATAAATCAACTTGTATTGATGCTCCAAACCAGTTACAATCTTCAAATCCAATGTGTCAATTCATCTTTCTTTCAAAACATAACTTATCTATTACAAGAAGAGCTCCAAGAGCTAGTGAAATCTTATCTACAATCAAGAGCCTTCAGCTCAGTTACGATTACAATACTTCAGCAATTACATTAACAACCAACCCCTCACCCATCTT
The DNA here is from genome assembly GCA_034641835.2 of Pinus albicaulis. Lineage (NCBI taxonomy): Eukaryota > Viridiplantae > Streptophyta > Pinopsida > Pinales > Pinaceae > Pinus > Pinus albicaulis. Next base: position 1,519,444,282 of record CM076581.1, read on the forward strand.
CTACTGAAGTATTTATAGAAAGATGAGGAGGTGAGATCTGATGAAAAGATCTCAAAAACCAATTAATACAGATATTAATGTCTTCTTAGCCTTTGAGGGGCTCAACGAAGAACTATACAGGTGTTCCATTGTATTAAATGATTTACACTCATGAATTTAGCTCGGTGAGAGCTTCATTTGACTTTTGAGGCTCTGTGTATCACTAGGGTTGCTCTACCGACATTCTGTCATTAATTTCCTGGCAGAAATAACTCCTTTGGCTACGTCGAGGTAAAATATCTGACTTTGATCAATAAATTCAGTTCTTGATTGAATACTTTGAGGCACAGGTGGCGCTTTAGTCGCTGGGAGGAATCAATTCACCTCCATCTGTGGCGGTGAAGGGTTTCCTGATGAAACACTTTAGGTTTTCCTTAAAATTGTGTTTTTATATCGGGGATTAGGCATTTGATAACTGTCTTAGCCTTAATCCCGACAAATCTGTCCACTAATATGCTGTTATGGTTCATTCTTGGTCTTCAACATCTGATACTCTTTCTCTACATTGATCTTCATGGTTTTCTTCTTGTGCAGGGCTGCGTAGGGCATGTAAGGCATCGATGCCTGTGAAAACATCAATGAGACGTGAAAAAATGACTCTGTGAGTGATTTCCATGGAGGAATCGAACAAGGGAGGATCGTCACCCTCCTTCTCTGAATCTTCCTTAGAAAACGCGAAAAAATAGTTTAAACCCTGCAAAATGCAAAAACATGTTAAAAATCTGGTTTTATAGGTCAATCTGCTTTGGGGACTGTGCGGAGGAGCGTAGGCCGTCAGATGGAATCATCCAACGGACAGGATCAAATCTGGGTGATTGATGGCGGAGGACGAATCTGAGCCGTCGATCGCGCGATGATCAACGGTCGGGATCGGGCAACGGAGAGTTAGTGGGAAAATGTTGACTAGGCGATGGAATCGGGAAACTGAATATGAGTCGTCGATCTGCAGAGATCGACGGCGGAGATTGAAACTCGGCTGCACGATGACTGTGTTAACATGCACGCATGTTGGTTAAAGGTCGAGCAGGTTAGAAGATCGACAGCCATCGGATGGGGGGGGCCCAGATCGGACGGTGGAGGTGGATTCCACTGCGTGGTTATGGTATGAAGATTAACGGGCGAAATGATTTGGTGGCGTGGCGGTTTTGGAACAGTGTCAGGGACACGCGTTGGCTAGCATATGGAATCGCTGGCCGATGGGAGAAAACCACCAACCGGCGGAGGGTGGTGCGGAATGATACCGGCGGTTTTTGGAATCAGCGCGGGAAAAGGGGATCCACCAGGCAAGCTGCGTTCCGCTCCGTCGGATCTGTGGAGCAGATCGACGGCCCAGGCTGAATTGCATAGTAAACCACGTGACTTTAATATTTCACGTTAAAACTTTATAAAATGGGTTTTTTTCGAATTTTCAAAGGAAAATGGACGGAGAAAGGTTGTATTTTCGGTTTAGCGCCTAAGGACTGAGCAGTTGGTCCCGATGCTCAGATATATTGGGAAAAAATCCAGAGGCTTAGCTCGCGGGGGTTAAAAGCCCTAACCTCATATAAAATGTGCATTTTATAGGATTTTCAATGTTTTCAAAGGGAAATCAAGGTTCGGACAAGGTCAAAAAGTGAGTTTTTAACCTTAGGGATTGGATTCTATGAAGGGATAAAGGGAAAAAATATGTTTTTGTGGGGTTTCTATGGAAAAAAGGAAAATGGAGAATGATGTAAGTTGGAAGAAAGGGAGGGGAAAAAAGGGGAATGCAGCAGTATTTGACTTGTATTTTTGTAGGATATTAGAGGTTTGAAAAAGGAAATAGCTGTGAAGATTAACCAAAAACATGAGTTTCATCAAAAAGACTTCAAGCACCAACAATTTTAGGACTGAATTTGTTTCTTGAAGGCTGCAAAGAATATTTAGCCACCAGATGACATGACATAAAAACATGGGTGGCTAACAATCGTCGTCTGACCTAATCTAACGGTCCAAAATCCTCCTCACACCAGACCTTCATCGGTCCTTTTTTTCACCATTCTTTCACAATTTCCACTGTTTTCTTCGCTGCATCCACCATTCTCCTCGCTGCGCCACCATTCCCTCGGCCCTCCAGAGAAATCCTCCTCCACTCCCATTGATTTTATTAACATGTTTATCGACTTTTTCATAGAATTGTAGACGATGAATTCACTCTGTCTCACAGTCATAGATATGGTTTTGCAGAGCGCAGGAAGATATTTTCAGAGCCAGAGATTGCATAGAAAAATGCCTGAGAAATGGTTTAAAACATTATTTTCATTAAAGCTTTAGTTATTAATTCTTATTTAAGCCCTCCTGCGCCATTAAAGCCTACATATTCACTGACAGATCAAAAGAGAAGTGGCAAAGAGTATCAGTGAAATATTAAAAGGATTAAAGGCCCATTATTGAAGATTAAGTGCTATAATATAGTGTCTAAAGGACGAAGATACAGGTTGAAGACCTTAAAGATGATTAAAAGGCTTAATGAAGCCTAAAACACATGAAACAAGCCATATCTATGATTTAATGACAGCAGAAGATTTTTCTTCAAAAGAGGACTATCTACACGACCTCCTCCGTCTTCCTTCGAACACCGGAATAGTTACTACATTGACATAAGCCTTACAGAACAGTCAAAACATTAGTTATGAAGTATGGAAGACGCAAAAGACCATTCATTCACCTTTCATATCTCATAGGATGAAACAGAGTACTACAGTCAGAAATTACTTCAAAGGACATACCTGAAGATATTGTTAACCTGACAAAGACTTCTAGACCAGCATAAAGAGTACCAATATGTCAATACTGAGTCATTAAGCAGAGTGGGCATGAATACTTCCTCCCATCTATTTTAATGAATCATTTAAACTCATATCTACTACTCCACTTCCTAATTCACCTATAAGAACTCCTAAAAAATACATTGTGGTGGTTGGTTGTTGGGATTCTATTAGTTGTAGAACTGTTATTGAGGGGAAGTAGCTGAGTAGTTTGTAATATAGTAGGCTGGGAAGAGAAGTATGGATTGTAAAAGGCCACTAAGCTCAAAGTATGTGACTGGTTTTTCACATCAATTAATCAAGAATATTCACAGGATCATGGTCTATATTATTGGTGATGTTTTCCTTACTGTAACTATTTCCTTTCGTGTTTTACATACTGTCCATTATTCTCATATAAAGAGCAACAAAGATATATTATGACATACTATTGGAAGTACCCTAAGTCTCACTGTAATATTTATCTTTATGTTTTCTGATATTTGTGCATCTAAGAGCAAATTCATCATAATTTAACCAATATAGAATTTGGCTGGTCCATTCTTACTGATGTATGGATTTGGGGTTTGTTTCCTTAGATGTTCTTTTTTGGTTTCAGCTAAAAGAATTTGGAAATTGGGGATTTATAGTTAGCCTTGTCCACTAGATGCCTCTTCCAACAGCTTACCTTTCTAAGATCCCTTTGAGTTAGTGTCAAAAGCATTGAAGTTTAAAAGTCTTTCTCTGATCTTAGGCCTTACTCCATATTCAAATATTTAATGTGTTCTACTTTCTTAAAGTGGTTATGAGGACCACTGGACTGTTTTCCATAAGAGTACGCTGAAAGAAAGTCTGGATTTAAATGACATCTGACCTGATCTTAAGCTATCCTTTGTGCCTTTATCGAGAGTTTCCTTTGAAGTATGTCAAAAGCAGGCTTGGATTTAAATGACATCTAACCTAATCTTAGGCTACCCTTTGGTCTCTTTCTTTCACCCATTCTTAATTTTCCATTTCACCATCTATCTAAAAAGATCCTTTAGTATAGATAAATTTCCCTATGGAAACCCTTGGATAGTTGTTATGCAAGTAATCCCATTTCATGACTCCATAGCCCAATGGATTGGCACTTCTCTTGACCTATCTTCCCATGCCGAAAAATCCTTCTATTTAGTTCCTACTTTACTTCCATAACCTTCTTTTTTAATGATCTCCAACCAAACAAACAAATCAAAAAACCCTTGTGCTTCATACCTAGCCTAATACCTCAATTTGAGCCTTAAAGATATATCATTTTTTACATTTATAGAGAGATCCCTCTCTGGATCCAAGAGGGCTAGATCCTAGGATCCCAAAGTGGTTTGATGTTGTCTCATCATTTGGTATTGACAAATCTGCCAAATCATGGGAACCACAACACTTTCCACCTCATACCTCTCCGTTGTTTGACTTGGTCAAACTTGACCTGGCCTTCTTGCAAATGTCTCCTTTCACACATGAGGGTGTGAAATCTAGTTCCACTAATGATCCCCTTTCATACTAAGAGGGATTCCATCCGTGTTTTTATTGTGTTTGGGCCTTCTCACCCAATTTTTCAACTCATAAGTGAAACTAACAAAATTTAATATTCCAATTTATTGAAGGAAAAATTTGGAATTTTACACTAGGTGGAACTAGAGAGAAATTAAGAATTCTCCAATGAGACCTTGCAGAGGAAAACATTAAGATAAAGAATGAAAACAGAAATAGGGTGCCAAGACAACATATCCTACTCTAAAATTTCTGTTCTTTTATCAGAGAAGTGATGGAAAAAATGGAAAACATAAGGAAAACATTGATAAAGAAGGAAAACTTCACCATTAACATAGCTCAAAAATCCTATGAACGTGCTTGTATTACTGATGTTCAAAACAGTTACATTACTCCAGTACAAAAGATCTCTGAAACTCAGAGCTTTCTCAAATCCAACCTAGCAGTCCTTAACTAGCTCAGCAACAGAAATCAGCCAACTAATCAACCAACCAACACTAAAAATGAAGCTTACATGCAGTATTTATCTTCAAAATGAGGAGGTGATCTTAAGCGAGGGTTTCAGATGTCATTTATTACAGAGTTAAGGATTTTTTGACCTTTAATACCATGCAAGGCCCAAGGCAATATATCTAAGAGTGTTTCTCTGAAATAATAAATCCCACCTTAACTGTTTGAGCTAATTTCTAGAAATGATTGACTTTGAGGCCTTTTCAATAACTTTTACAATAACTGTTGGGTAGATGAAAAATATCTCTGACTATTTTTAATAACTTTTTGATGTTTTATTAAAATAAAACATGTTGTAGGTGGAAAAATATATCCTTTGAGGAAGTAAATGCTATGATTTGGTCATGTTAGCCACCTATAGATTTTTGACATAGCAAACAGGTGGCTAAAATTGTTTTTGACCCTTCAAGAGAAACATTTTCCTTGAAAATCGTTCATTCTTGAAACCTCTATGTGTCTTCTGTTCCTTGAAAAATCTTCATTTTTGTTTCCATTGAAAAATCCCTGCTATTTTGAGAAAAAGAATGCTTTAAAAATGCCTCTTTTTGCCCTATTTTCATTCCCACAAAGCCTCCATTTTCACCTCCTTTTTCCCTTTCAAAATCTCACAAAATCCCTCCATTTTCACCTCCTTTTTCCCTTTCAAAATCTCACAAAATCCCTCCATTAACCCTCCAAATCATCAAAAATCCCTTTTAAACCTTATAGCTCCCTTTATTTGGTTTAAAAATTCACTTTTCCGCCTACCCGAACTCCTCTTTTGGCTTTAAAAACAATAAACTTAAGCCTAAAACATTCATTTTTACATTTAGCACTTAAGCCCCTTTCGGCTTAGCCCTTAGCCCCTTTCTCCGTATATAACCTGGCACCGGAACCAGGTGCTAATCGCAATCAGAACTTTCTATTGACGCCTTTTCCTTTGTTCTTCCAAAATCTCCAATGCGATTAGTCCTCCTCTTCTCGATCTCTACTGCAATCTCCACCGTTGATCTACATAGATCGACGACCATCGCGCTTTATTTATCTTCGCCCATCACCTCTCCTCGTTACCCCTCTGATTGAGTATGGATCGTTGATCTTCCCTATTAATCCGACGGCCCTCGCATAATCGCACAATCGCAAAAGCTCGATCCCTTGCCTTTGACCTCTGCCGATTTTTGATCCCCGATTAAATCTTAACCATCCATTCAAAAAGATCTGACAATCAATGCTGAATCGCATCGCACCAACATAGTCGTCCCTTTTCTCCCTTTCGCCCGATGTGCCATTCCCGATTAGATCTTCGCCGTCCATTCCTACAGATCCGACGACTCCCCTTATTCCCGCTTAATCACTTGCTCCTTTTCCTTCCGCTTCCTCGTTTGATCCTGACCGTCCATTCTAAAGATTTTACAGTCCATAGTTAACCCGATGTTCACATTCGCTCGCACATATTACCTTTATGATGCGAAACCTGCACCATCAGATCTTCTACCCTTCCATCCAACGGCTGAGGTTCATATCACGTTATTTTAGTGTATGGGCTTTAAAATTTTAAAATTGGGCGATATAAGCGGTTTTGTGATTCTACGTGTCGATACTTGATAGGATCGCATTCCAAAATTCAAAACCATTTACCACCTGTTGGGGTTCCTATGTTTTGGCAGATTTGGAAATACCAAAAGATAAGACAACATCAAACCACTTTGGGGCCCTAGGATCTAGCCCTCCTGGACTCGGAGAGGGATCTCTCCAATAAAACAAAGAATGATATATCTTTGAAGCTCGGAATGAGATATTAGGCTAGTTATGAAGCACGAGGGATTTTGAATGATTTGGTTGGTTGGTTGCTGGGTTGAGTCATGAGATCACAGACTGGGAAAGCAATGGGAGGAAAGGAACAAAGCAGTAGGATGTTTCAACAAAGAGGATAGGCCAAGACAGTGCCATCCATTGGGCTATGGATTCATGAAAGGAAATTACTTGCATTCACTAGCCAAGGCTTTCAAACTGGCTTTCTGCGGCATTGCTTGTACTCTGTGATCTGTCTGGGGAGTCTCTGTCAGGCCGAGATTGACCTCGGATATTTCTTTGGGGTCCTTTCTGGTGCTTAGAGCTCTGCGCTAGCCTTCTGAATAAATGAACTCGGTGAAAGATCTGCACGGCTTCTCCATTCCTCCATTACTGTGGCTCAGACAGTATTTAATGAAGCTCCTGTCTGTGTATTTAATTGCTTATAGGCTCGAGGAGGCATGGAGAACCCTGTAGGTAAATATCCGTCCTGGAGAAAACGTTCTGCTGATATCAAAACGCGGATATGACCCTTTGCGTGCTCAAGTCTTCAAACTGTGCCTTTCCTTTGAAATGTGGGGTTTAAGCATTAATAATATCAACAAATGCATTAACCCCCTCAGAATCCATTTTGCTAATTTGCTGGCCAAGGCTGAATAGACCTCCCTGTGCCATCCGCACAGCGAAATAACTCTGTTACAGTCCCGGACAATGGTGGCGGAAGAATTGCTTCAGAGACCTGTTGGAGTGAAGGTGGAACAGTTGAGAGCAGCGGAAATGATGAAGAGTGGTGGAAGAATAGTTGTTACTGTAAAAGCCCCAAGGTTATCTCTTGGGCGAATTACAAAGGAAACACGGAAAACAATGGAGCGGAGCTATGGAAGCGGGACCCGGTCATGGTGGAGGGCGATTTATTAAACCTTAATGTAAAACACAAAGGTTTGAATAACGAAAGAAATACAAAGAAAATGCACAAAACGTAATGAAATGCGGTAGAAGGATCGTACGAGGTGGGACCATACGGAAATCGCAATCGCAAATCGGAGCGCGAGGCAATCACAATACATATTCAACAAGCGCCGATTGCGATTGGGAGTGGGGATGGGAATGAGCGATAACCGTTGATCTGGGGGAGGAATGAATGGACGGGATTGAATTGGGAGGCGGAGAGAAGGTGATGCGATCGCGATCGGGTGGAGGGTGCGATTAAGCGCTGGTCGTCAGATCACGGGAAGGATGAACGGTCGGGATGTAATAGCAATCGGGAGATCGGAGGTCGGGGCTGCGATCAATCGGGGGTTACGACGAGAATGTTGTGATTGCAATCAGAGCGGCGGGTGCGATTAGCGCTCCGCCGTCAGATCTCCGTGGAAGATCGACGGTGCGGAACACCTCTCAAGACTCATCGTGATAATCGATCGCATCGGAGCCTTTGACTATTACAAAGGATTTGTGCACCCGCCTGACTTCCGATTGTGACTAGCGCTTGGGACTTAAGCGCTTGGTCCCAGCGCCGGGGCATATGGGAGAAGTGGTTTGAAGGGGCTGACGGGAATGGGCTATGCCTTATAATAAGGTCGGAAAGTGGGTTTTAGCCCGTTTTAATGGAATTTAAAGGCGAAGGGAGGGAACGATAGAGGAGTAAGGGGGAAGATGGCCAACGAAGGGTAGAGGAATGATTTAAAGGGGATTTTGGGGGGATTTGAAAGGTAAGAAGGGAAATAGAAGGGGAAGACAAGGGGGATAAAATAGAGGCTAATTGGGGATGAAATAAGAGGGAAAAAGGGAGCCTTTGGGCATTTCTTCATACCAGAGAGGCTTTATAAGGGAAAACAGCAGAGGGGAATTTATCAAAGGATACAAGACTCATGGAGGCTTCAAGGAGACTGTGTTTTCAAAGGAAATGCATTCCTTGAAGTCTCAAAAATAATTTAGCCCCCGTTTGCTTGCCAGAAATTTCATAGGGGGGCTAACAGTGGCTCCACATGGGGATGGCTTCTTCTTGAAGGAGTCAAGAATTCAAAAATTGATCTCTTGGTGTAGGCCAGATGCCTGCTGCTACAAGCCATCTTTTCCTTTCTTTGACCAGCTACCACAAATCATGAAGACATCATATCAGCAGTAAAATTCTCCCACACAACTACCTACCCACACTATAGTCCTAGCATTTTTTCTTCTGGGTGCATTTGGACTTGCAGACCCTTTTACATCATTAATTTTTATAAACAGGAAAAAATAAACCTATTCTACTTCTACCCTTATTGCTCCATGAGACCAGATTAGACTGTTGGTCTCATATGTTTCTCTACCTACACTACTACCTGCTAGGATTAGACTGTCTAGCAAGTTTCTTCTCTACATTCTAAGACAGAAATTGAAACAACTAATCTACTTGCTCATAGGCCGAGCTTTATTGAGCTTCCTACCTACCCTACTCTAACTGGAAATCTCTAATGCTCTAGGTGATGCAATAATGCCAATGCAGCCAGTCAAGTAATAGCAAAAAAGGATATGAGCACTGGTTTCCTGTCAGAGATAAACACAGGGTGCTCTCCGTGTGGCTCTTCAAAACTGTGGTCACCATCAGTAGTGACCATTCCTGATGAATCTGGCCCATGCTAAGGATCAATGCTGGAGCATTCGAGCATATCAGGGCCTCCATGTACTCTGCCACAGGATCAACGAACAGATGATGTACCTTGTCTTCTTTCAGGCCTGCCATGACTGGTAGGCTATCTACATCCTGGGCAGCTTCAATTATTGCATTTTCCACTGCGTCTTCAGTGTGGCTCATGAAAACCGGATCCTCTTCTTCTTGTATTTCGAAGAGCAGTGGAATTTCTTCTCTTTTAGGGGGCGGGAGACTTTCCAAAAAGGCCCTCGGGTCTCTGAACTCGTATGATATCTCCTGCGAGTTCAAAAGTTCAATCTCGGCCTCATACCTCTCAACCACCAACTCTAAAAAAAAATTCTTGATCACGGGTCCGCCTTTTGAGCTGAGAGGAAAAACCCCTGGAAGGTCCTCTACCCTCAATTCTGCCAAGTCACTAGAAATTGTATCACGACACCCTGCCATGAAATCTGGAAACATTTCTGCAAACTGTTCAGGGTCTTCCATTAGTGACATGGCTTGGTCTTCGGCATGGATGATGTTGTACTGCGACATAGTCTCCCAGTGGAGTCACGTGAAACCAAGATAATCAGTGGCCTGGTGATCACCTGTGGAGTCTTTTATCATTCAGGAATTGTGGAGTCGCCAGGTGGATGATTTACAATTTACTGTCCACCACAGTGGTTTACCAAATCAAAGCTGACTGATCTGTCCCCAGTGGAGTCGCCATTATGTTGGGGTTCCTATGTTTTGGCAGATTTGGCAATACCAAAAGATAAGACAACATAAAACTAGTTTGGGGCCCTAGGATCTAGCCCTCCTGGACCCGGAGAGGGATCTCTCCAATAAAGCAACGAATTATATATCTTTGAAGCTCGGAATGAGATATTAGGCTAGTTATGAAGCACGAGGTATTTTGAATGATTTGGTTGGTTGGTTGCTGGGTTGAGTCATGAGATCACAGACTGGGAAAGCAATGGGAGGAAAGGAACAAAGCAGCAGGATGTTTTAGCAAAGAGGATAGGCCAAGACAATGCCATCCATTGGGCTATGGAGTCATGAAAGGAAATTACTTGCATCCACTAGCCAAGGCTTTCAAAGGGCAAGTCATCTACACTAAAGGATCTTTTAGATTAGATGGTGGGATGGAACATTAAGGAAGGAAAGTGAAAGAAGGAGAGTAACCCAATTTCTGTCTATAGATCAGGTCAGAGGTCATTAACTCCAGACCTGCTTGGACATACTCTAAGGCAGCTCTCAAAGAGGGACTAAGGGGCTGCTTATAGATCGGACCAGAGGTCATTTAACTCCAGGTCTGCTTTAGCAACTCCAAAGGAAAAACAGAGATAAATTTGACAAAGAGACATCTAAGCAGCAAACCCCCCAAGTTCATACATCAGCCAGCAGGCAATAACATTTGCTACACTCGTTAAACCACGTGAATTCACTCTTAGATACACATGAAGCAGAAAACATAAAGGTAGGGAGAGCAGGAAACATAGGGCACCTAACAAGGGTGAATCCTATGTTATACTTCTGTTGCCTACCAGAAGAACATGAAACAGAATGAAAATGTAATAAACAGAGCAAGAAAACATCACCAATAGTAATAGACTAGGATCCTGTGAAATGTGCTTTGATTAATTGATGCAAAACTAGTCATGTATAATAAGTTCAATGGCTAATACAGTCCAGACTGCTCCTCCCAGCCTATTACATACAACTACTCTGCTACTCCCTCCCAAGACTGTTCTAACAGTCATAATGAATCCCTCTAACAGCGAATTCCACAGCAAGGCAACAACAACCCTTTCATTATGTTCTCGGGGATTTCTTCTAGGAGAAGCGGAAGAAACAAAAGTAGGTAAAAAAAATAAATGAGTCTCATTAAGACAGTAAGGCGGAAGTGTTCATGCCCATACCACTTAATGGCTTTCTGCGGCATTGCTTGTACTCTGTGATCTGTTTGGGGAGTCTCTGTCAGGCCGAGATCGACCTCGGATATTTCTTTGGGGTCCTTTCTGGTGCTTAGAGCTCTGCGCTAGCCTTCTGAATAAATGAACTGGGTGAAAGATCTGCACGGCTTCTCCATTCCTCCATTACTGCGGCTCAGACAGTCTTTAATGAAGCTCCTGTCTGTGTATTTAATTGCTTATGGGATCGAGGAGGCATGGAGGACCCTGTAGGTAAATATCTGTCCTGGAGAAAACGTTCTGCTGATATCAAAATGCGGATATGACCCTTTGCGTGCTCAAGTCTTCAAACTGTGCCTTTCCTTTGAAATGTGGGGTTTAAGCATTAATAATATCAACAACTTCATTAACCCCCTCGGAATCCCTTTTGCTAATTCGCTGGCCAAGGCTGAATAGACCTCCCTGTGCCATCCGCACAGTGAAATAACTCTGTTATAGACCCGGACAATGGTTGCGGAAGAATTGCTTCAGAGACCTATTGGAGCGGAGGTGGAACAGTTGAGAGCGGCGGAAATGATGAAGAGTGGTGGAAGAAAAATTGTTAGTGTAAAAGCCCCAAGGTTATCTCTTGGGCGAAATACAAAGGAAACACGGAAAACAATGGAGCAGAGCCGTGGAAGCGGGACCCGGTCATGGTGGAGGGCGATTTATTAAACCTTAATGTAAAACACAAAGGTTTGAATAACAGAGGAAATATAAAGAAAATGCACAAAACGTAATGAAATGCGGTAGAAGGATCGTACGAGGTGGGACCATATGGAAATCGCAATCGCAAATCGGAGCAGGAGGCAATCGCAATACATATTCAACAAGCGTCAATTGCGATTGGGAGTGGGGACGGGAATGAGCGATAACCATTGATCTGGGGGAGGAATGAACGGACGAGATTGAATCGGGAGGCAGAGAGAAGGTGATGCGATTGCGATCAGGCGGAGGGTGCGATTAAGCGTTGGCTGTCAGATCACGGGAAGGATGAACGGTCGAGATGTAACAACAATCGAGAGATCGGAGGTCGGGGCTGCGATCAATCGGGGGTTACGACGAGAATGTTGCGATTGCGATCAGAGCGGCGGGTGCGATTAGCGCTCCGCCGTCAGATCTTCGCAAAAGATCGATGGTGCAGAACACGTCTCAAGACTCATCGTGATAATCGATCGCATCGGAGTCTTTGACTATTACAAAGGATTTGTGCACCTGCCCGACTTCCGATTGTGACTAGCGCTTGGGACTTAAGCGCTTGGTCCCAGCGCTGGGGCATATGGGAGAAGTGGTTTGAAGGGGCTGACGGGAATGGGCTATGCCTTATAATAAGGTCGGAAAGTGGGTTTTAGCCCGTTTTAATGGAATTTAAAGGCGAAGGGGGGGAACGATAGAGGAGTAATGGGGAAGATGGCCAACGAAGGGTAGAGGAATGATTTAAAGGGGATTTTGGGGAGATTTGAAAGATAAGAAGGGAAATAGAAGGGGAAGATAAGGGGGATAAAATAGAGGCTAATTGGGGATGAAATAAGAGGGAAAAAGGGAGCCTTTGGGCATTTCTTCATACCAGAGAGGCTTTATAAGGGAAAACAGCAGAGGGGAATTTATCAAAGGATACAAGACTCATGGAGGCTTCAAGGAGACTGTGTTTTCAGGGGAACTGCATTCCTTGAAGGCTCAAAAACAATTTAGCCCCCGTTTGCTTGCCAGAAATTTCATAGGGGGGCTAACACCACCCTTAGCCCCGCGCGAAACCACTGTCGGTTTCCCGCTTACCGCTCTCCATAGAAAATTTTCCTTTTTTAATCGTAGTCGTTGGTTGATCTGATCTAACGACCTACATTGCTTCGCGCTCCCAATCTATTTTTTTTTCATCCATCCCCCGAAAAACTTCTTTGACAAACCTCCACCATTGATTACCATTAACCTGCTCTAATCCAACGGCTCTCATATAACCTTGTATCCCGTTCATCCAATGCTCCTAGGTGACTTCATCGTGCAATCTAAGCCGTAGATCATTGCCGCATTACCTAATCTGATGGTCCAAAATTCTCCTTGCACCAGACCTTCATCAGGCCTGTTTTTCACCATTCTTTCACAATTTCCACCGTTTTCTTCGCAGCATCCACCATTCTCCTCGTCGTGCCACCATTCCCTCGGCCCTCTAGAGAAATCCTCCTCCACTCCCATTGATTTTATTAACATGTTTATCGGGTTTTTTGCAGAATTGTAGACGGTGAATTCACTCTGTATCACAGTCACAGACATGGTTTTGCAGAGCGCAGGAAGATATTTTCAGAGCAAGAGATCGCATAGAAAAATGCCTGAGAAATGGTTTAAAACATGATTTTCATTAAAGCTCGGGTTATTATTTCTTATTTAATTCCTCCTACACCATTAAAGCCTGCATGTTCATCGACAGATCAAAAGAGAAGTGGAAAAGAGTATCAGTGAAAGATTAAAGGGATTAAAGGCCCATTATTGAAGATTAAGTTCTATAATAAAGTGTCTAAAGGACAAAGATATAGGTTGAAGACCTTAAAGATTATTAAAAGGCTTAATGAAGCCTAAAACACATGAAACAAGCCATATCTGTGATTTAATGACAGCAGAACATTTTTCTTCAAAAAGGGACTATCTACACAACCTCCTCCGTCTTCCATCAACACTAGAATAGTTACTACACTGACAAAAGCCTTACAAAACTGTCAAAACATTAGTTATGAAGTATGGAAGACCCAAGAGACCATTCAGTCACCTTTTATATCTCAGAGGATGAAACAGAGTACTACAGTCAGAAAGTACTTCAAAGTACATACCTGAAGATATTGTCAACCTGACAGAGACTTCTAGACCAGCCTAAAGAGTACCAATATGTCAATATAGAGTCATTAAGGAGAGTGGGCATGAATACTTCCTCCCATCTATTTTAATGAATCATTTAAACTCATATCTACTACTCCACTTCCTCATTCACCTATAAGAACTCCTGAAAAATACATTGTGGTGGTTGGTTGTTGGGATTCTATTAGTTGTAGAACTATTATTGAGGGGAAGTAGCTGAGTAGTTTGTAATATTGTAGGTTGGGAAGAGAAGTATGGATTGTAAAATGCCACTGAGCTCAAAGTATGTGACTGGTTTTTCACTTCAATTAATCAAGCAGATTCACGGGATCCTAGTCTATATTATTGGTGATGTTTACCTTGTTGTAACTATTTCCTTTCATGTTTTACATACTGTCCATTATTCCTAGATAAAGAGCAGCAAGCATAGATTAGGACATAATGTTGGAAGTACCCTAAGTCTCACTGTAATATTTATCTTTATGTTTTCTGCTATTTGTGTATCTAAGAGAAAATTCATCATAATTTAACTAGTATAGAAGTTGGTTGGTCCATTCTTACTGATTATGAATTTGGGGTTTGTTTCCTTAGATTTTCTTTTTTGGTTTCAGCTGAAAGAATTTGGAAACTAGGGGTTTAGAGTTAGCCTTGTCCACTAGGTGCCTCTTCCAATAGCTTACCTTTCTAATATCCATTTGAGTTAGTGTCAAAAGCATTGAAGGTTAAAAGTATTTATTTGATATTAGGCCTTACTCTCTGTTCAAATCTTTAATGTGTTCTAATTTCTGAAAGTGGTTATGAGGACTACTGGACTGTTTTCCTTAAGAGTACGCTGAAAGCATGTCTGGATTTAAATGACATCTGACCTGATATTAAGCTATCCTTTGTGCCTTTATCGATAGTTTCCTTTGAAGTATGTCAAAAGTAGGCCTAGATTTAAATGAGATCTGACCTGATCTTAGGCTGCCCTTTGGTCTCTTTCTTTCACCCATTCTTAATGTTCCATTTCACCATCTATCTAAAAAGATCCTTTAGTATAGATAACTTGCCCTATGGAAACCCTTGGATAGTTGTTATGCAAGTAATCCCCTTTCATGACTCCATAGCCCAATGGATTGGCACTTCTCTTGACCTATCTTCTCATGCTGAAACATACTTCTATTTAGTTCCTTATTTACTTCCATAACCTTCTTTGTTAGTGATCTCCAACCAAACAAACAAATCAAAAAATCCTTGTGCTTCATACCTAGCCTAATACCTCAATTTGAGCCTTAAAGATATATCATTCTTTACATTTATGGAGAGATCCCTCTCTGGATCTAGGAGGGCTAGATCCTAGGATCCCAAAGTGGTTTGATGTTGTCTCATCATTTGGTATTTCCAAATCTTCCAAATCATGGGAACCACAACATAATGGTGACTCTACTGGGGAGAAAGACCACTTAGCCTTGATTTGGTATTCAATTGCTGATGGTGGAAAAAAAACCTCATTAAGACATTAAGAATCCTCCACCTGGCGACTCCATAATTCCTAATAGACCTAAAGACTCCACTGGAGGAAGAACATGAAATATGGCCAGACCTTATAAAAGGATACAACATTTAGGCTGGATTTGGTTTAAAGAATTCATTGTTTTTATCTACCACTACGTTCTATCCTACTTTAAGCCTGATCAAGTGTACAATGATGATATCCAAATTGATGATGGGAAAGATCTGAAGCCTCAGTCTTCAGACCATGAGCAGACCCATACACCTAGGAAAAGCCTAGTGAAGCAAGAGCCTCATGCTTATCTCTGACCCCTGATGAAACTTCAAGCAGTCATAGGTCTCTTGTTACATTTCCTACACCCACAAAGGTCATAGAAATATATAAACCTCTAGTTTTTCCTCTTATCTTCCAACCCCTTCCTGTAGGACTTACCAATAAGTTGCCCCTTTTTGATGGAGAAAATTCAAAGATCACTGCTGGGCAGCATGTTCAAAAGCTTGAGGATTTACTTGACTTATATGAAATAGAAGAAGATGATGTGCGTATTAGAATTTTTTCCTTGTCATTACAAGGAAATGTTAAGAGTTGGTTTAAAAACCTTCCAGCTGCAAGCATAATCAAATTTTCAGCAGTTTTCTCAAGTTTTCCTTGATAGATGGGTAGTCCCGGGAAATGTCTTCCTCATCCTAGAAGAATACCAAAATTTGAGAAGACAACCAGGTGAGACAGTACAAAACTTTTCAGCCAGGTTCAATAAGGTATACAATGCAATACCTTCTGAGATAAAGCCACCCTTGGGATGGGCCCTATTGCACTATCCAAGTTCTTTTGACCCTGAGGTGGAATTCAATATAAGAGAAAGAGAGCCTTCAATATTGGAGGAAATACAGAACACAAAAATTACTGTCGAATACAACTTGTGGTGTAGGGAAGAAAGATTAAAAGCAATAAAGAAGGACCAAGCATAGCAAAAAAGGCAGATCTCTCTATAAAACAAGATGGAAAGATCGATAGAGACAACCAACACCTTGCTAAACATAGAAGAGGAAGAATATGAGTTTGAAACTAGAAATGATGATTGGGAAAGACCTACACCTTGTCCTCAGGAAAAGCAAATCAGAGCTCTATAATACATAAGCAACATGCAATGCATGTATGATGAAAAATATTTTAGATCAGAGGATGAACTTGCAGATTTTTTTGAAGACTTGTTGAGAGTCCAGAAGGTTTGACTAGTAACATGGATTATAATTATGATTTTCCTAGTTTTGATCTATCTGATGATGATTTTTTCCAAAGGGAAACCAAGCTTGCAGGACCATCATCAGAATATCTATGGGAGGAAGATCAGGACCAGCAACTTCAAGAAAGTGATGAGCCAATGCAGGCTATCTATGATACTGATGAAGAAAGTGTTGAAAGCCTGATAGTAGATGAAGATTCATTGAATCTTCATTCTGTGATATATCATATCATCAGTAATAATTTCCATAAGGATGGAAGTCAGCAGCCTTTTAGCTCAGAGGATGAGGAGGAAAGGAATGAAGAAACTCTTGAGCAAGTTTAATATCCCGAACCTTCTGCTGAAAGGGTTGAGGTAACCAAAGAAACCCCTGCTCAAGAGTATGTTAATATTTTCATAGAATTCAGTCCACTCCAGCAGAACCTGCCAGAGCTACAAGAGGACAAAGCTACAGTATATTATGAGTCCTCCAGTTCAGATGATGATGAATATGAGGTATATTTTATTTCTCAAGAGAATCTATTCCTTGATCCAGTGGAAGAGAAAGAAATCCTGGTCGAAGCCTACTTGCCAAATAATCACAACCAGGTATCATTTCAAGATCCTTATGCTCATTTCCTGCAGACATTTGAAGAAGGATCAAAGGTCATTTTGAGCAGCTTGTTGCATATAAAAAGAAACATTTTAGAAACTGCTGCTAAAGGACAAAGAGAATGGGAGTGGCCCTGCCTATCCAACATGCTCAAAATGATGAGCAAAGACCAGTCATGGGATCATCTGATTGACTGGATGTATTGGAAAAGAGTGTTTGTTAGCTAGACATGTAAATATTTCAAGTTAGAGTAGGGTAGGTAGGAAAATCTCATTAAAGCTCAGCCTGTGAGCATTTAGTTAGTTGTTTTTTATTTCTGCAAAGTTTCACTTCAAGTGCAGCTTGTCTTTATGCCTTGGACCCACAACAAATCAGACAATCTAACCCTAGTTTGGTTGTGTTTCAATTTCTGTTTTAGAATGTAGAGAAAGAAATCTGCCAGACAGTATAATCCTGGTAGATATTAGTTTAGGTAGAGAAGCTATGAGACCAACTGTTTAATCTGGTCTCATGGAGAAATAAGGGTAGAAGTAGATAGGTTTATTTTCCTGTTGCAAAAATAATGATGAATAAGGTCTGCAAGTCTAAATGCACCTTGAAGAAAAAATGTTAGGACCGTAGGATGGGTAGGTAGATTGTTTGGGAGAATATTTTCTACGGATATAATGTCTTCATGATTGTGGCAACTGATCTAAGAAAAGAAAAGATGTGTTAAGTACTAGGAATCTAGCCTACTTCCAAAGATTATTTTCTAATATTCTTGACACCTTCAAGAAGATGCCATCCCCATGTGGAGCCACTGTTAGCCACCTATAAATTTTTGACATATCAAACAGGTGGCTAAAATTGTTTCTGAGCCTTCAAGAGAAACATTTACCTTGAAAATCTTTCATTCTTGAAGCCTCTATGTGTCTTCTGTTCCTTGAAAAATCTTCACTGTTGTTTCCATTGAAAAATCCTTGCTGTTTTGAGAAAAAGAATGCTTTAAAAAGGCCTCCTTTTGCCCTATTTTCATTCCCACAAAGTCTCCATTTTCACCTCCTTTTTCCCTTCCAAAATCTCACAAAAGCCCTCCATTAACCCTCCAAATCATCCAAATTCCCTTTTAAACCTTATAGCTCCCTTTATTTGGTTTAAAAAATCCCTTTTGTGCCTATCGGAACTCCTCTTTTGGCTTAAAAAACACTAAACTTAAGCCTAAAACATTCATTTTTACATTTATCAATTAAGCCCCTTTTGGCTTAGCCCTTAGCCCCTTTCTCCACATATAACCCGGCGCCGGAACCAGTCGCTAGCCCTCAGGTGCTAATCGCAATCGAAACTTTCTATTAACGCCTTTTCCTTTTTTCTTCCAAAATCTCTGATGCGATTAGTCCTCCCATTCTTGACCTCCGCTGAAATCTCCACTGTTGATCTACATAGATCAATGGCCATTGCGCTTTATTTATCTCTACCCATCACCTCTCCCTGTTACCCCTTCGATTGAGTATGGACCGTTGATCTTCCCTATTAATCCGACGGCCCTCGCATAATTGCACAACCGCAAAAGCTCAATCCCTTGCCTTTGACCTCCGTCGATTTGCGATCCCCGATTAAATCTTAACCGTCCATTCAGAAAGATCTGATAGTCAGCACTGAATTGCATCGCGCCAACACATTCGTCCCTTTTCTGCCTTTCCCTTGATGTGCGATTACCGATTAGATCTTCGTCGTCCATTCCTACAGATTCGATGGATCCCCTTCTTCCCTCTCAATCACTTGCCCCTTTTCCCTTCGCTTCCTCGTTTGATCCTGACCATCTATTCCGAAGATATGATGGTCTACAGTTAACCCGATGCTCACATTCGCTCGTGCATATTACCTTTATTGCATGAAACCTGCACCGTCAGATCTTCCGCCCTTCCATCCAATGGCTGAGGTGCATATCGTGTTATTTTAGTGTCCGAAATTTAACCTTTTAAAATTGCGCGATAAGAGCGGTTTTGTGATTCCATGTGTCGATCCCTGATAGGATCGCATTCCAAAAGTGAAAACCATTTACCACCCTCAGCCCCACGCGAAAACCGCTACCGGTTTCCCTCTTACCGCTCTCCACAACACATTTTCCCTTTTTAATCATAGTCGTTGGTTGATTTGCTCTAACGGCCTACATTTATTCGCGTTCCCCATCTATTTGTTTTTCATCCGTCCCCCAAACAACTTCTTTTATGAACCTCCACCATTAATTACCATTAACCTGATCTAATCCAACGAATCTCATATAACCTTGTCTCCCGTTCATCCAATCCTCCCGGGAAACTTCATCGTGCAATCTAAGCCGTAGATCATCGCCGTCTGACCTAATCTGATGGTCCAAAATCCTCCTCACACTAGACCTTCATTAGGCCTGTTTTTCACCATTCTTTCATAATTTCCACCGTTTTCTTTGCTGCATCCACCATTCTCCTCGCCGCGCCACCATTCCCTCAGCCCTCCAGAGAAATCCTCCTCCACTCCCATTGATTTTATTAACATGTTTATCAGGTTTTTTACAGAATTGCAGACGGTAAATTCACTCTGTCTCACAGTCACAGACATGGTTTTGCAGTGCGTAGGAAGATATTTTCAGAGCCAGAGATCGCATAGAAAAATGCCCGAGAAATGGTTTAAAACATGATTTTCATTAAAGCTCGGGTTATTAATTCTTATTTAAGCCCTCCTGCGCCATTAAAGCCTGAATATTCACCGACAAATTAGAAGAGAAGAAGAAAAGAGTATCAGTGAAAGATTAAAGGGATTAAAGGCCCATTATTGAAGATTAAGTGCTATAATATAGTGTCTAAATGACGAAGATACAGGTTGAAGACCTTAAAGATGATTAAAAGGCTTAATGAAGCCTAAAACACATGAAACAAGCCATATCTGTGATTTAATGACAACAGAACATTTTTCTTGAAAAAGGGACTATCTACACAACCTCCTCTGTCTTCCGTTGAACACCAAAACAATTACTACACTGACAGAAGCCTTACAGAACTGTCAAAACATTAGTTATGAAGTATGGAAGACCCGAGATACCATTTAGTCACCTTTCATATCTCAGAGGACGAAACAGAGTACTATAGTTAGAAAGTACTTTAAAGGACATACTTGAAGATATTGTCAACCTGACAGAGACTTCTAGACTAGCCTGAAGAGTACCAATATGTCAATACATAGTCATTAATTAGAGTGGGCACAAATACTTCCTCCCATCTGGTTTAAACTCATTTATACTACTCCACTTCCTCATTCACCTATAAGAACTCTTGAAAAATACTTTGTGGTGGTTGGTTGTTGGGATTCTATTAGTTGTAGAACTGTTATTGTGGGGAAGTAGCTAAGTAGTTTGTAATATAGTAGGCTGGGAAGAGAAGTCTGGATTGTAAAAGGCCACTGAGCTCAAAGTATGTGACTCGTTTTGCACATCAATTAATCAAGCAGATTCACAGGATCCTGGTCTATATTATTGGTGATGTTTTCCTTATTGTAACTGTTTCCTTTCATGTTTTACATACTGTCCATTATTCTCAGATAAAGAGTAGCAAGCATAGATTAGGACATACTCTTGGAAATACCCTAAGTCTCACTATAATATTTATCTTTATTTTTTCTGCTATTTGTGTATCTAAGAGAAAATTCATCATAATTTAACCAGTATAGAAGTTGTTTGGTCCATGCTTACTGATGTATGAATTTTGGGTTTGTTTCCTTAGATGTTCTTGTTTGGTTTCAGCTGAAAGAATTTGGAAACTGGGGATTTAGAGTTAGCCCTGTCGACTAGGTGCCCCTTGCAACAACTTACCTTTCTAATATCCCTTTGAGTTAGTGTCAAAAGCATTGAAGGTTAAAAGTCTTTCTCTGATCTTATGCCTTACTCTCTGTTCAAATATTTAATGTGGTCTACTTTCTGAAAGTGGTTATGAGGACTACTGGACTTTTTTCCTTAAGAGTACGTTGAAAGCAGGTCTGGATTTAAATGACATCTGACCTGATCTTAAGCTATCCTTTGTGCCTTTATCGATAGTTTCCTTTGAAGTATGTCAAAATAAGGCCTGGATTTAAATGACATCTGACCTGATCTTAGGCTGCCCTTTGGTCTCTTTATTTCACCCATTCTTAATGTTCCATTTAACCATCTATCTAAAAATATCCTTTAGTATAGATAACTTGCCCTATGGAAACCCTTGGGTAGTTGTTATGCAAGTAATCCCCTTTCATGACTACATAGCCCAATGGATTAGCACTTCTCTTGACCTATCTTCCCATGCAGAAACATCCTTCTATTTAGTTCCTACTTTACTTCCATAACCTTCTCTGTTAATTATCTCCAACCAAACAAACAAATCAAAAAACCCTTGTGCTTCATACCTAGCCTAATACCTCAATTTGAGCCTTAAAGATATATCATTATTTACATTTATAGAGAGATCCCTCTCTGGATCCAGGAGGGCTAAATCCTAGGATCCCAAAGTGGTTTGATGTTGTCTCATCATTTGGTATTGCCAAATCTGCCAAATCATGGGAACCACAGCAGATCATTCGAATCTATCTCTTTGTTTATTTGCCTCTATCTATCATTTAAAATCTGTCTTAGGCCTTAAAACTTGATTTGTCTCTTAACTCTCTACCTCAATATATTTTCTTTAATCCTGCCTTAATCTCTGTTTAATGATTAACCTTTAAATTTCTCCTTTGATCTATGATTAGCCCTTTAATCTTTATTATCACAGTCTTCTGACCGTTTCATCTTTTCATTGTGTCTCTGTCTGTGTTTGCTGTGCAGGGGGTATTCTTTCGCTGCTTGGAGGGTTTGAATGATCACCAATGATTTAGATTCATTGGGATTAAGCTTGATCTTTCGCCTATGGTCCCTTTAAAATAAAAAAAATCCCTGGATCATCACCTAGACATTTATTTAAACGTTTTTGGACCATTGGAATACATTTTTGCATTTCTGCCATTAAAATTGAACATAAACAAACAGTGAGTTTTAAATCCCGTGTCAGGAGGGTTTTTATGCATGTATTCGGGGTATTTTGGGCTTTGGATTATTTGCAGAGGTGGGAAATGGAAGATCGAGGTTTCATCAAAGAGCCGCAAGGCTCTGGATAATTTGAATCAGAAGGCAGTAAAGAGTTTTGGTGCGAAGGGAAAAGTAGTTTTTTAGGAGCAGGAAGGCAGTTTTCACGCAGACGAGGGGTTGGTAATGGTTTTGAGTAATCAGTTGTGATTCCATATAGAAGGCGACACTTGGCAAGGGAATACCACCTATTTCACATGTTTTGAAAATGTTAACCCCGGCGCATATAGATTTTCGATGAGGATTGTAGGTCGTTCGATCTTGGGGATGGAGATCAATGGTGGTCAGGAGTTCGGGAGAGGCGAGCAGATGAAGAGGTGGGGTCCAGGCGCCATATGACGTGGCAAGATTCTTTCTCGTGGAGTGCTGGGGTTTAAAACATATGCAGGGTTTATTATAAAGCGGGGGACTATACAATTGGCGGGGTTATGATTATATGGGCGTGAGGGAGTGTGGGTTTAAAGTAGGGGGGGCTTAAAACCTTAAAGTGTTAGGCCTTTATATTAAAAACAGAGTTTTTAAATATATAAAATAGAGGGTTAGGCTCTATATCAAAATAAAACATAGTTTTTAATATAAATATGGTTCCCGAAGGTTTAATATTTAGACTTAAAACAATGTAAAAATTAGTTTTTACATTTTTTTAGTGTATATAAGGAGAAATGGTGAAGGGAGGGTTTTGAAGGGTTATTAGAGAGGAAAGTGGGGTTTTAGGAGAAGAAGGGTGTTTTGAGAAGGTATAGATGAAATATAGTCGAAAAGACTTATTGAGGATAATGAAGGGAGTGAGATTTCTAAATATAATTGATACACACAGAATGCTATCTTTAGCCACTTGTAATAAGTCCATACTCACCTAGTGAATATTGTAGAATACAGGAGGATAACAGTGATTCTAGCTGGGGAGGGAAGCTCCTTTAGGAGGTGTCAATAACCTCAGAGATCAAGTCTCTGGAGTTTGTAGTTCAGTGCCTTGATTTGCATTTTGGCATACTTCTCTTCTTCAATTTTCTGATTTATTGTTGTTCTTTTGAAGCTATGAGCTTTGAAATCTGAAAAAAAAAATGATTGCTTCAACTTAACTCTACCTACCCATCATATTTTCCTATAATTTTTTCTTCGTTTGGGTGCATTTAGATTAGCTAGCCTTTGACATCATTTTTCTTTTGAAAACATGGAACTATCTACTTCTACACTTATATCATCCAAAGGCTCAGATTGGACTGATGAGCTCTTTTATTCTCTACCTAATCTACTTATCTGTCAAGATTAAATAGTATGACAAATTTTTATTCTCTAATCTAAAAAAAGGAAATTGAAAACATGACCAAATCAAGATTAAGCACTTTGATTTGTCCCGAGCTATGGAATTTTAAACAAGCTGCACACAGATTTTATTCTTGCAAAAGTAAAGCTAAAACTAAGGGTTGTAATTTAGAATATGTGATGCATCCCTCCTTTTTTTTTTTCTTGATTCATATTTGAACATTAGAACCAATATCTTTTTCTAATCTAATTTAGTGATAAGCCAAGTTTAAGCAATTTGTCAAATCTTCATTCACTAACCTATCAGTAGAAATTTAAAACTTGTTCAATCAAGATTAGGCTGTATGACTGAACATGACTTCCTCTTCAAAATTAGTGGCCTTTGGACTTGCACACTTTCAAAAATATTGTTTTTTGGTATGGGGCTTTACCTTCTCTTTTTATCTACCCTCTTTTCTTTTTTTCTTTGTTTTTATGTTTTATTTTTCTGATCTTTTACTCAAACAGTGTTATATACAATGAATAAAGCTTAAAATGAGTATTTTCAACTGAAATAATGCTTGAGCATCCTACCATTTATAGGACCTCCAAACAATTATGTTCCATCCATCTCTTGTAGGAAGAATGCATTGTTTCCTCTTGCTGAATGGACAATGTACGGACCTTTCCATAGATTTTCAAATTTCCCATGCTTGCCTTTGTCTTCTCTTCTTGAGTCCCACTTCAGTACTTTGTCACCAAGGTTAAAATCATTGGCCTTGGTTCTTTTTTCAAAAATCTTCTTTATTTTTTCCTACACTTGTTGTGTTCTATTGTATACTTCCTCTCTAGTTTGTTGCAGCTGGACAGTCTGGTTTATTCTTCTTAGCATGTTATTTTCTTCAGAATGTGCTTCTTGGATGAGCTTCATCACTGGCACCCCTAAACTTGTTGGAAAATTTTCATCTTCTCTGTACACTAGCTAATAGGGGACATCCCAATTGATTTTTTATTTGTTAATCTGTTTTCCCATAGTACATGTACTAGTTTGCTGTGCCATGATTTTTTATTCTCTTCCAACAAATTTTTGATGATGTTGACCAAAATTTTGTTTAAGGATTCTGCCAACCCATTAACTTGAGGGTAATAAGCTATAGAATGGCCCAATGTAATCTTATATTTGTGGCAAAATTCTACCATTTTCTTGGATCTAAAAGCAGTAGCATTGTCAGTGATAATATTTCTAGGACATCCAAATATAGACAAAATGTGGTTTTAAAGGAATTTGATGATTACTGAGTCTGTGGTAGTTCTAGAAGGGATGGCCTCTATCCATTTTGTAAAGTAGTCAGTTGCAGTGAGGATCCATTTGTGTTGGGCAGAGGAGGCGGGATGGATTTCTCCAATAAAATCTAGGCCCCATTGTTGAAAAGGAGCTTCAAGAGAGATAGGATGCAAAGGTAATGGCATCAATTTTCTTTTGCCTTTAAATATTTTGCACTTATGACAGGAAATTACCATTTTATGGATGTCTTGAAAGAGGGTGGGCCAATAGTAACCAGCTCTAAGGATTTTGTTGACCGTATTTTTCCAATAGAGGTGGTCTCCATATTCTCCTTCATGAAAATCATGCTTGATCTTATCTCCATCATTCTCAGGAAAACATTTAAGCAATATACCACTAGAATTTTTCCAATATAAAGTTTTATCTATAATGCAGTAGTTTACAACCTTCAACTTTAAGAATCTAGCATTTGTTTTGGACAAACCAGGAGGAACATTAAGATTAAGAAGCACATATAAAATACCAGCATACCAAGATGAATTCAGAAATGATTCTTCAATAAGTGGAGTTGCCAAATCCTCCTATTCATCTAATGAATCAATAATATTCATGTCTAGTGCTTGAAAGTTTGTTTCATCCATGAGTTTAGCCAATCCTTGTCCTTTGATTAGTTTAGTGGGCTTGATTTCTAGATCATATTCTGATATAACAACAATCCACTTACCCATTTT
Organism: Pinus albicaulis; assembly: GCA_034641835.2. Lineage (NCBI taxonomy): Eukaryota > Viridiplantae > Streptophyta > Pinopsida > Pinales > Pinaceae > Pinus > Pinus albicaulis. The sequence goes on from CM076581.1 coordinate 1,519,469,992, forward strand.
TCCATCAGGATATTGTGTCAATATATATTTTACCGCTGAGTTAGGCACAAATGTAATGATGTGGGAGTGCAAAATGTAAACTCTAAAATCCTTCAATGCCTTGATTAATGAAAAATCTTGTTTTTCCATTATGTTGTATTTCAGAGGTGCATCTCTTAATGCCTTGCTGAAAAATGAAATAGGTTGTTCCTACCCTTTTATGTTTTTTTGTAGTAGGACAACAACAACTGTGTGTTCTGATGCAAAGGAGAAGATGAAGAAATATTTGGTAAAATTAGGGCTAATTAGAACTGGTGTTTGGGTAAGTGCTTGTTTTACCAGTTCAAAGGATTGCTTTGCTTCTATGGTCCACTTGACTACTATTATTCCTTTCAGCATGTTTGTAATGTTTCTTAGGATTTCTGCAAGGTTTGGTATGAACCTTCTTAAGAAATTTATCTTCCTAATGAAAGATTGCAACTTTTTGATATTTATAGGATGGTTGATTTGCAATATTCCTTCAATCATTTTTGGGTCTATCTTAATCCCTTCTTCAGATATGATATGGCCTAAAATCTTACCTTCTTGAAGGCCAAACAAATTTTTCTGGGGATTCAAAGACAAACCATACTTTTTGCATTTTTCCAAGACCTTTCTTAAGTGAGCTAGGTGTTCTTCATCTATTTTTGAATAGACTGTTATGTCATCAAGGTAAATCATAATGAAGTAGCCTATATCTTATGAGAAAGCAATATCCATGGCTCTTTGGAAGGTGGCATCAACATTCATTAACCCAAAAGGCATTTTAACATACATGAAGGTGCCCCAGGGTGTTGTGAAAGTTGTCTTGTGTTGATCATCTAGGTGTACCAACACCTAATTGTATCCTGAAAATCCATCTAGAAAAGAAATTATTTTAGAACCCACTACCCTTTGTAAGATGTGATCCATTTTTGGCAAAGGGTAGTTGTCCTTTAAGGAGGTTTCGTTTAAATTTTTGAAGTCTATGCATAGCCTAGTTTCCCCTGTTTTCTTCCTTACTGATACAAGATTTGAAACCCATTTTGAGTATCTCAAAGGGACTATTATTCCAGCATCATACATTTTATTAATTTCTTTCTCAACCAAGGGTAATTGTACAGGGTTTATTCTGCACAATTTCTGTTTAAAGGGCTTCTGGTTTTCTTTTAGGGGTATCTTATGCTGAATTATATCTATATCATATGACTTTAAATCTTCATAACTCCAAGCAAAAACATTACTGAATTCTTTAAAAATCCCAAGATATTTATGTTTTATATGAGTTTTCAGTGTTTTGGACAATTTTGTCATTTTGGGTTCTTGCTCACTGCCTATATTGCATTCTTCTATTTCAGCTTCAGTGGGTTCCATCTTTGCCTTCCTAGAAACATCATTAAAGTCAAACAGTTCCTCTAGAGGGACCGGTCCCTTTGGCAAGTTATGATTATGGGATTGTAACACTTCAAAGTTTTATTTTTTCTAAATTAGTGCACATCTCTGTTTTATGTATGTGTTATTTTTCTTACAAATTTGTATCAGTAGTATCAAGAGGTTCTTCTTTGTAATACCGTTCCTCATTAGAGCAGTCTTCTTCATAATTTGAGTCTGAATTTGGCATTTCAAACTCATTTATGGACTGCAGGAAATCCTCTATCTGTTTATCTCCTTCAAAAACTTGCCAATATTTATGTTATCAGGGATTGCTAGTATATATTTGACTTGGAATGTGTATTGTTTGCTATGATAAGGCTTTTGACATGTGCTGGCTGCAAATGCTAGACCATTGGCAAGGATGTTTTTATTTATAGGGAAAAAGGTGAGATCATATTCTGTGAATGTTTTCAAGAGGTCAATAGCATCATCTCTATAGGATTTTAATCTAGGATGTTTTTCTGTGTATTCTCCATTAATCTGATTAATGACTAACTCTGAATCTCCATGGATAGTTATCCCTTTGGCTCTTAATTTCTTCAGTAATTGTAGTCCTAGGAGGAGTGCCTCATATTCGGCTATGTTATTTGTGCATTGAAAATTTAACTTGTATGAGTGGTCTTATGCATGATTTTTCTCTATGTTATGCACCCATATGCCTGCTCCTGAACCCATTTTGCTACAAGAAACATCAAAGGTCATACTCCAAAGAGGTTCAATTTCAGATTTGTCATTGTCATGGTCATTATGGTCCCCATAATGTTGTTTATAGTGGCTGCTACCATGTTTTTTACAGTGCTATTCTTTAGGTTCTGCACTATGTTTGCCATTGATTTGTCTATCATGGTCAGCCCTATTATCACCCAAAAAAAAATTCAAAACATCATTGTGTCAAGTTTGTTTTTATTCATGGTTCAAAATTGGGTTTAGAGGTTAATTTAGGATTTGATTAAGGGTAGGTTAGATTTTCATAAGTTCAAAGCCCATTCTTAAGTCCAAATAAAGTCTTTTTTAGGGTCCATTCATTGTCAAGTATCCATAATTTCCATTTGTGGGTCATTTCCTAAAGTTTCGGGTTATAACTATGCAATTGGCCAAGAAACCTCATTTTTGTAGCACCAGTAGTTCAAAAAATTTGATTTGTGCTACGAAAGCGCTAATAGTTTCGTAGCGCAAATAGGGAAAAATACACTATCGGCGCTATGAAAGCGCAGTTTCTTAACTGTCTCGTCATCTGAGCTGAAATATATCAGAATCCATTGGGAAATGATAGGTTAGTGGTATGATGAGTCGGTTAATGATGAGATTCAATGTACTTACCCACGTTGCAGTCATCATGGTCATGATAGGGTATGAATGAGGCATCATTTAGTTATGAGATGACATTTTAAATTCAAAATATTTCCTAATTAGTCATTCTCATTTCCCTTGCCTCCATTCAAGTGTCTAAGCTCTGAAGTGTCAAGCCAAACCTGTGGATGTTCCGTACAAAGGTTCTCTTCATCCTTATGAAGTGGGGCTGTTGTTTCACATATTCAAGCGAGCCTGATTCAATTTATCAAGTGAGGCTGATAGGTTTTCTATGAATCATGGTAGAGGAAAAGAAAGTCCACAGAGGGGGACACTTCTTGAGACATGAGCCTGAAGATATGAAGGCCATAATTGAAGACCTAGTAGTGATGGAGGCATTTATAAGAGTAGGTTGTCTTCGGTTTTGTGAAAAGTTGCAAGGTTGCCACATACAGGTGTCCAAATAATTTTCCTTGAACTTCAATGGAACAACTACCAAGGTTGGGATGCTAAGTGTGTCAATTACACTAGAGATTATTGCTGTTGTGATAGAGATACCAAGAGGCCAAGAAACTTGGTTCAAAAATTTCAAATTTGATATGGAGCCATGCAAAGAGTTTATGAAACCTGAGTATGCATATATGGACCTCAACAATGCTATCCCTATAAGCTGCATCAAAGACACTTATGCAAATTTGCTGCTCAACATTCAAAGGTATTTTACATGTGAAGGTAGATATCATAAGGTTTACACATATCATTTCAAGCTGCTTCTGCATTTCACTGGTAATATTTCACTTGATTTGCCCTTTTATTTGCATAGGAGTCTTGCAAAAATGGTTGATAAAGTACAAGCCAAATCTAAAGGTTGTGAAGCATCTTTGTTTCATCATGGTTTGATGAAGTTATTGCTTTTGAATGAGCTTCAAAAGATAGGCAGTGATTGATCATCCTTTTTTTTTATAAATGGTTTTGAGCTGGTAACCCTAACTCCTGCTAGAAACCCTAAAACTAAACGAACTCCATCACCACCAGTAGCAGAGTCTAGTCAACCTGTGGTTGCAAAACCAAAGGAATTTGCAAAACTGAAGCCAAGGAAATAATTTGAGAAAAGGACAGAGCAGACACAAGTTCTTGATACACCAAGTCCATCACCTGCAAAACAGAGGTCAAATATTGTCAAAGAGGAAAAACAGAAACAAGATGTCAGCAAGAAGGAAAACAAAAGAGTAAAAAGAAGCCAAGCAGTGGCATTAAAAGGGAAAAAAGTTGCTACAAATACAGAGGACAACCCAGTGATAAAGGGAAACTTAGATGACATCCTACATGCTATTGACATAGAGGAGACACCCATTTTTCAAGTTGAGTTCATTGGAGAAGATGAGCATAAATAGAAGAAGGCTAAGTCTGCAAAGAAGCTTGAGTTTGAGGGTGAAAATGAAACCTTCATCTTTCAAGCAAGGAAACCTATAACTAGGCATGCTAAGAAATTTAAAGAAGGCAGCAAGGAAGTTCAAGAGCCTATTGAGACAGCTAAAGCCCCTGAAGAAGTGGTTAATCTCTCATCAGCTACAATAAAGCATGCAGCCAATAGAACAAAGAAGGGGAAAGAAGAAATGACAGAGTTTCAACATCTTGAGGAGAAATTGAGGCTGGAAAACCAAGAAATTGTTGTGATGAGAAAGAGGGCTAGAAAACACAATATTGAGAAATCAAATTTCAAAATAATGAAGGCACAGTGGGAAGGTGAAACTGGTTCTATTTCTGAAACTCTAAGTAGTGCAGAGTAGTTTTTCACATGGACAGTCCCAGCAATAAAGGAAGCCAAATTTGTCAGAGTAATAAATACTCACTTGAGAGCTAATAAAAGGAGACTTACAGATCAAGTGGAGGACTTGGAGCAGCAACTAAAATTGACTCAGGATGATTTAAAGAACAAAGGTGTTTAAATGACAATCATTAAAGAGTCAAAACCTAAATTAAGTGAAAATGAAGAAAGGACCTCATGAAAGCTGAAATGAATGTGTTTTCAGTTCATGTGGCTTTTTGATATGATGGAATCGGTTTTATTTTGAGTTTTGGTACATTTTCAATTTTCATTTTGGAAAATTTTGAACAAAACTTCTCACTCAGCAGTTTCGTAGCGCAGATAGTTAAAAAGGGAGAAAAGCACTACGAAACTGTTGTAGCAGCTTTTCTTACCCTTTTTTATCAAATTTTGAGGGGTAAAAACATGAATTAAGAACTGAAAATGATGAGGAGGATGTATTTAAAGATAATTAAGTTAGTTTTGGAGGAAATAGGTCAATATTTTGAAGGAGAAAGGGTAAAAGAGCAGTGCTACGAAAGTGCTACGAAACTATGTTGTTTTCGTAGCGCAGTCTATTACAGCCCATTTGAATAGTTTACAGATGGTTTTGGACAGATGGAGATTAAGGAGGAGGTTTGGCATGTGTTAATTTAGTTTATAACATCTAAGGAGCTCGAAATAATGAAGTTCATGGTGGTCAGAATGTCTCAAGAGTGTAAAGGACCCTATGCCTAGAAAACATGGGACTATTTCCTACTTTGATGGAGGTCAGCATTATGGTCATAAAGATTTGAAGCCTATCATCCAGATTCAACCATGTGTGAATAAACTTGGAAAATTATTTAATTTACTTTATATAATGTTGTTATGGATAGAGATAAGCAGTTTGAATCCTATTTGTAATAGGACTGTTTAGTGGATTAGCTGTCTTTTCGTAATAAATACCATGGCATATGCTTATGAAAGGTGTCAAAAGTCAGGAATTCGATGTATCTATCACAAGATAATATTATCTCATGTTTTAAATGGTCTATAAAGGACCAAGAGGTTGAATGTACAAGGGTTGGACAATTTTAGCAAAAGACTGTGCTTATTGTAATTGACTGGTTTTTAGCTAATACAGAAATTTCTACTTAGCCAAATTGAGATTCAGAAGGAGTTCTAGTGTGTTCTTGTTCTAATTGCATCTTTATTATCCTATTGCAGTGGTGTTTTTCTATGTTAATTAGAATTCATACTTGATGCTCTGACTTCCTATATAGATAAACTGACTGTGTTTTTTACAGTTTCACATGTGTATCTCTTGACTAAAACTCTGATATGCCTCAACTTCCATGTTAAGTAGATTTTTTGGTTTTTTGAAACTATTTTGACTCCATAAGCCCAATGTGTACTTGCTGATGTGATTTTCAGCCTACATTTATCATCTATATGATTATTACCCCACATAGAGTTAGCCATCTATATTTTTATCAAAAATCATTAACCCTTTGAGAGAGCCCTCTCAGGTTGAGGAGGCTAAGCCTCAATCAAAATATTGGTTTGAAATAGTTACATGAGATTGATTTGATTAGCAGCCTATCAGGTCCAATTTTTTGGTAACAAGCCCTATGTTGGTGGTCACTTTGTTCCCTATGTTTTCCACTAAGTTTGCTGTAATATTCTATTTGGGAAAACTATTTTGATTGTTCCTCCTCTTTTTCCTCTTCTTCTACAATGGTTTTCTCATTTTTTGCTACTTGTTCATTAAGGTTTTCATCATTGTAAAGGATAAATGAATCTATATCAGTGTGAATAGAATAGAGAGGGGAGTTATCTGGCTTTTCTTGACTTCTAACCATGTATTTCATGTGAGTTTCCCTATACAGTCTTCTGGGTTGGCTAAAAACAGGGATGGTAGCATAGGTCATGTCCATTTGTAGGGTACCTTGGAGTTTAGCACCCCATGATATTGAAAGGAGCATGCCATATTTTGGAGGTATATCAGCCACTACAATGTCCATTACTAGGCTCTTGGCTGGTATTTGTGCTAAGTTGACACATAGATCTTTGATTAGGCCTAGAAATTTAACTCTACTGGAATCAAAAGAGTATAAAGCTTTGTATGGTATGGTTATTTAAAGGCCTAGTCTTTCCATCACTACCTTTGGCATAAGGTTGTGTGAAGCACCAAAGTCTAAGATGGCATCATGGAGAATATTTTCATGGATGTTTAAACTGACATAAAATGGAGGAACACCTCCCTCTGGAAATTTCCCTTCTACTTCTAGTCCAAACAGAAGTTCAGTTTTGTCATCATTTAAATTAACAGAATCAACATTCTCTCCTATGTTTAAAGCTTTCAAAGTTGAGATCTATATAAATCTTGAGTGACTAATTTAGTAAGAGGAATAGAGATTTTAATCTTGGCAAGTTCATTCTCTATATTGAAATGTGTCTGATTTTTTGAAATGTTTATATCAGCCTTTTCAGACACTGTTTTCACAGCAATTTCAGCTTGGTGGTTTTTATTAGGGAACTCATTTAAAATAGTTTTATTAGGAACACTAGCTATGTTTCTAGTGCTGGTTTGGTCACAACTGTGTTTGGGACTAGGTTGGTTGTTTTTATTTTTATTTTTATTAGAACTTTCAACCACTATGTTTGCATATTTTGTTGTCTTTTTAGAAATGTTTCAGGGATCTTCCTACAAGAATTTTCAGAGATCTTTCTTTTGGGAGTGTCTTGGTTTTTCTTGCTTCTAAGGTCATATTGTTTGTGTACTTCCATGATAGCATTTTAAAAGCCTTGTTTATAGTCTTCAAATTCTAGGTTGTCTTCTTGATATTGTGTTGGGGAAAACATGCCTTATTCCTCCTCAGTGAGGAAAACAATATCCTCATTATTCACTCCCATTAAATTTATGTGGTTTTCCTCTATTTCTTAAATCACCCCCTCATCCTCATCAACATAATTTTGCTAGAAAGGAGGTTTGATTTGCTGATCAGGACCTCTTTTTCTTATTTGAGGGGGGTTTCTTCTAAAGTTCTAGTTTTGATTTTGATTATGATTTCTGTTTTGAGGAGCTATTTGATTTTCTCTAGGATAAGCTCTCTCATTTATGTTTATCCTTTCCATCATCCTCTCCATGTTTGTGACTAAGTTATAAATCTTTGTGTCAGATGTGGAGGGTACAACTTCTTCCCTATATGTGAATCTTTTTTCATTTTTCATTCTAGCTCTCTTAGCAATCAGATTGGCTTCTACACTTACTTCTCCCCTTTGCATGTCTTCTAATGTGAGGGGTTATCTTTCTCTTAATTGATAAGCCATTTCTGGGTCAAAACCATCGGGAAATTTCATTAGAGCTAGACCTTGTGGAGGTTTCATATGTACAGGTAGGGAATTATATACACTATTGAATCTAGTGCAGTATTCTTGGACACCTTCTCCAACATTTCTCTTAATGTTTTCATACTCTGATAAGATTTGGAGGGGGTTCTTATTGACTTAAAATTTTCTTAAGAACAATTGATGAAAAGTAGAGAGGTCATTTATGTTGTTAGGGGTTAAGCCTTTGAACCATGTTCTTACTTCTCCCCCTAAGATTTGAGCAAAGATTCCGAGTTTAACAGTTTCATCATCTATTTCTTTTCTGTCATCATATAAGCGAATATTGGATTGGTAGTCCTGTGGTAGAACAACTAAAGGTTGTGGTAGAACTAGGGGAGCATACCATGTTTCCATGATATGTGGTTGTGGAAACAATGGAGGGTTTACAAAAGGAGGTACAGGGTTAAATGGAGGAAGGTGAACAACGGGGGGTGAAGTTAGTACAAAAAAATTCCGCTGTAAGGTGGATGGATCTAAAACTATCTAGGTTATCCAACTCTAAGACCTAGTCCTAGATAAGATTTGTTTTAGGGTGAATTAGATAGGATATTCTACAAGTTTTTAAGGTTTTCAGGTAGGGAACTTTCCTTGTGGATTGGTCTACTAACAGTTGGGTTTTTGGGTCTAGGAGACTTCCTAAGGATGATTTCAGGATTGTCAACTATTGCAGGAGGATTTGGGTCAGGATGGGATCTGGTACAGATTCTTCTCGAAGCCAAAACTTGGACCCAAAAATCAGAAAGGTTGAGAGTTATATAACAGTCTTAAAAGACAAACCAAGTTGTGAAAGAAATACTTAATCCACAAAGTATTCTTGACTGGATTCTTCTGATATTGTGATGATGAAATGAGTTTCCAAGTGGAGTCTATAGAGAACCAGTGGAGTCAGTAGACCTACTGAAGACTAGTGGAGTCACTGAGTGGAGGATTTTTACTTGTTTTATGGATGGTTGTTGTCCACCATCAACAACCATGTACCATTCCTGGCTAACGCTTGATTCATATAAGTTTAAAATAAGGTTTTCTATGTTCTTGAGGTGATATTAAGCTGTATTAAAACTTAGTAGTCCCCAGTATGGTTGCCACTATGTTGGCTCCCCTTGATTTTCAAGATTAGCAAGAACAAACAATTCACTGGCCACATCAGAACCACTTTGGAATCCTAGGACCTAGCCTTCCTGGATCCAGAGAGGAATCTCTCTATGTAGTTATTTACAGATGATATGTCTTTATGCTTTGTTTATGATATTAAGCCAGTTATGAAGTTATAAGGAATCGTTTGTTTTTATTGATTGATTGATAGTTTGATAGTTCAAAAGGTGTGATTAGTTGAAGGAATGCTTTAGCCGAATAGATAGACTATGAGAAATATCAATCCATTGGGCTATGGAGTCATAAAAGGATTTAATTGTTAATAAACTCTACAAGGGTTTTCATAGGTAAATATAACTATATCAAGTGGATCTCTTAGATTAGATGTGATATGAAACAACAATAAGTTGTGAAGGTAGTAGAGCTATAGTCAGTTAAGAATGTTCTAGCTCTACGTTAACAAGAAAAGCCTTTTAGGTAAAAAATTTAGGAAAACCAAAGGACAGGGCATACGATGGACTTCTTTTGCCAGAATTTAATAAGAAAACCTTTAAGCCAACAATCCAGCAATCCTAGAATTACTTTCAGACAAAGAAAAAATTTAAGATAATAGCGAGTGCAGCTAAAGTGCAAGATAAACCTATATTATTTAACTAAACACTCTAAAAACCTTCAAAGCAACAGTTTGAGGAAGACCAGAGGATAGGGCATACCATAGACTTCCCTGGTTTAGAATTTACTAAGTATACTTCAAAGAAAGGCCTTAAAAACAATATTTCAAGCTACACCAAAGGACAGGGCTTACCATAGACTTCTTTGGCTTGGCTCTATTAAATCATTTCCAAGACAACAAGCTAGGTGGAACTAGAGAGCAATTAAGACTTATCCAATCAGACCTTGCAGAGGAAAATATTAAGATAAAGAATGCATACATAAATAGGGTGCCAAGACAGCATATCCTACTCTAAAATTTATGTTCTTTTATGAGAGAAATAATGGACAGAATGGAAAACAAAAGAAAAATGTTGACAAAGAAGGAAAACTTCACCATTAACATAGGTCAAGAATCTTATGAATGTGCTTGTATTATTGATGTTCAAAACAGTTAAATTACTCCAGTACAATAGATCTGTACAACTCAGAGCTTTCTCAAATCTAGCCTAGCAATCCTTAACTAGCTTAGCAACAGAAATTAGTCAACTAATCAACCAACCAACACTAAAAATGAAGCTTACATGCAGTATTTATCTGCAAAATGAGGAGGTGATCTTAAGATAGGGTTTCCGATGTCATTTATTATAGAGTTAATGAGTTTTTGACCTTTGAGACCATGTAAGGCCCAAGGTAAAATATTTGAGAGTATTTCTCTGAAATAATAACTCCCAACTTAACTGTTTGAGCTAATTTCTAGAAATGTTTGACTTTGAGGCCTTTTCAATAACTTTTACAATAACTGTTGGGTAGATGAAAAATATCTCTTACTGTTTCTAATAATTATTTGATGTTTTATTCAGAGAAAACATGCTATATGTGGAAAAATATATCCTTTTAGGAAGTAAATGTTGTGATTTGGTCATTCGAATATGTCTCTGTGTTTATTTGCCTCTGTTTATCATTCAAACTCTGTCTTAGGCCTTAAAACTTGATTTGTATCTTAACTGTCTACCTCACTATATTTTCTTTAATCTTACCTTTATCTCTGTTTAATGATTAACCCTTTAATTTCTCCTTTGATATTTGATTAGCCCTTTAATATTTATCATCACATTCTTCTAAATGTTTCATCTTTTCATTGTGTCTTTGTCTGTGTTCACTGTGCAGGGGGTATTATTTCACTACTTGGAGGGTTTCAATGATCACCGATGATCTAGATTCATTGGGATAAAGATCGATCTTTCGCCTATGGTCCCTTTAAAATAAAACAAATCCTTGGATTGTCACCTAGACATTTATGTGAACGTTTTTGGACCATTGGAATGCATTTTTGCATTTCCTCCATTAAACCTGCACATAAATAAACTGTGAGTTTTAAATCTCGCATCGAGAGGGTTTTTTTACATGTATTCGGGGTTTTTCGAGCTTTAGAGTATTTGCAAAGGTGGGAAATGGCAGATCAGGGTTTCATCGCAGAGCCGCAAGGCTCTGGATAATTTGAATCGGAAGGTGGTAAAGAGTTTTGGCGCGAAGGGAAAAGTTGTTTTTCGAGAGCGGGAAGGTAGTTTTTACTCAGACGAGGGGGTGGTAATGGTTTTGAGGAATGAGATGTGATTCCATACAAAAGAAACACATGGAAAGGGAATACCACCTATTTCGCATAATTTAAAAATGCTAACCCTGATGCATATAGATTTGCGATGAGGATTGCGGGCCGTTGGATCTCGGGGATGAAGATCAATGGTGGTCGGGCGTTCAAGAGAGGCGGGGAGACGAAGAGGTGAGGGTCGGGCACCATATGATGCGGTAGACTTCTTTGTCATGGAGTGCTGGGGTTTAAAACATATGCGGGGTTTATTATAAAGTGAGGGCCTAAGGAAAATATTAAAGCGGGGGGCTATACAATTGGCGAGGTTACAGTTATATGGGTGTGAGAGAGTGTGGGTTTAAAGCGGGGGGGTTAAAACCTTAAAGGGTCGGGTTTTTATATTAAAAATAGAGTTTTTAAATATATAAAACAAAGGGTCAGGATCTATATCAAAATAAAATAGAGTTTTCAATATAAAGATGGGTCCCAAAAGTTTAATATTTAGACTTAAAACAGTGTAAAAAGTATTTTTTACATTGTTTTTAGTGTATATAAGGAGAAATGGTGATGGAAGGGTTTTGAAGGGTTCTTAGAGATGAAAGTGGGTTTTTAGGAGTAGGAGGGTGTTTTGAGAAGGCAAAGATGAAATATAGTGAAAAAGAATTATTGAGGATAATGAAGGCAGTGATATTTCTAAAGATAGTTGATAAACAAGGAATGTTATCTTTAGCTACTTGTAATAAGTCCATAGTCACCTAGTGAATACTGTAGAATATAGGAGGATAACACAATCATTCCATTGTACCTTCACTTTTTATTTTCTTAATTTAACCTTCATGCATTCGAGCCTAATCACTTACCTTTTAATCCCTGTGAGTTGATTGTTCCACCATTTCCCTGTTTTGTTTTCGATCTAGCTGCTTTCATAAGTGATTTCCCAATTCTTTCCACAAACATCTTGCTGTAAAAGGTAATATTTTGCAGGTGGAAAATTTCAAAGAAGGCAATGTTGTTTTGAAGGAGATGGCCACACATAAGAAGACCAACAAGGGAGGTTTAGTGGTCAGGTATGAGCCTATGGACCTCAAATTCGTCATGGAAGATCCTAGTTTTGCAGAGGCCCTCACCAATGTTGGTTGCATGAGATTTTGTCAAAAGTTGTAGGGGTACCATGCTCAAGTTTCCAAAGAATATGGTATAAATTTTGTGGGGAATGCTTCAAGTGTAGGCATAATGAGTTTTACAGTTTCCGTTGAAACCATTTCTCAAGTAGCAGATATTTATAGATCATGGGAATAATGGTTCAAGGCCACTAAGTTTAAACTACAGAATTGCGATGAGTTCTTGAAGCAAGACCATATAGGGGTGGACATGACATCAGGTATACCTAGGAGTTGTCTAAAGGAGAAATATTCAAAGCTATTGATGATAATCCAAAATTATTTTACACGTGAGGGAAGATTCCACATGATATACCAGTACAATTTCAGACTTCTACTCCACTTTACATGTAAACAACTCTTAGATCTTCCATTCTTCCTTTTCAGAAGCCTAGGTAATATGTATGATAAATTTCAAGCAAGACCTGAGAGTAGTGAGACATTTGTATTTCATCATGGATTGATTAAGTTTCTAGTTATGGATGAATTTCAAAGGTTGAACAAATACTAGGCTACATTTTTGTTTCTAAGTGGTTATGATGTGGATGTCCAAAGAAGACACCCAAGTCCAAAAACAAGTACTCCCAAAAAGGATAAAGGCCCCATAGTTGAAGCTCAAGATGAACCTAGAAAAAAAATTTAGCCTGTAGCAGAACCTATGGAGATGGAAGTTGAATATTTGAAGGAAGCAACAGTGGCACCTCAGCCAACATCCACAAGCAACAAGTAAAATTATGACACAAGGACTTCTAGGAGGATTACCAGGAGTAAGACATAAGGAAAGGGTAAAATTGAAGACATTTTATAGGCTATTGATATTGAAGAGACTCCCGTAGTTAAGCCTGTGGAGATAAAGGGAACCATGATGAAAATGAAAGGCTTTACTGCGAAAAAACTTGATTTCTCCAGTGAGGACACTGGTTATGTCTTCAAGCCTAGAAAGCCTATTACTAGGTCACATCTCTCCAAAGGAGACAAATATGATAAAAATTAGAATGAAGTAGAAAATAAAAAGAAACCCATGGTGGAAGAAATCATTGAATTATGCCCCACAGAAGAAGAAATCACTAGGCACAGAAAGGTAAAGAGAAAAAGATAGAAAAATATGAAGTGTGAAATCTTCAGGAGAAACTTAAAGCAAGAATAAATGAGGTCATAGAGACCAAGCTGGAGCTAGAATATTTCAAGAAATAAAGGAAATAATTGTCAGATTTTAAGAAAGAGGTTAGTAAGAGAATTATTTTTTATGATGAGGCAGATGAAAGGTCCAAGAAAATGCTCAAAAACATTACTTTTACATAAAATGATGAAGCACGCTGTTAGTGTCCCGTGATTTAGCAGATTGGTAGACCAAATGCACTGGGTAACATCAAACTAGTCTTTGGAATCCTAGGATCTAGCCTTCCTGGAATCAGAGAGGGCTCTCTCTATTGTGTGTGAAGGATGTAAACTTGTTCGCTTTCGATGGTTGATTTTAGGCTAGTTGTTAAGTGTAGGGTTTGTTGTTTGTTTGGTTGGGTAAGATGATCAAGAAGGATAGGTGGAGTGAGAGGTCATAAAATCAATTGGGATATGGAGTCTATGAAAGTCATTTATATCTCAATAATGAATCGGGGTACATCATAGGGAAAATCTAGTATAGTCACTGGATCTTTAAGGTTATGTGTGAAGTGAGATGGACATTAAGTTGGGGAACCAAGGTAGGGTAAAAGCTAGTTAATAATCCTTTTTCAAATACCTACGAACAAGAAGGTCTTAAATACTGAAGAAAAATATACTAATCATGAGATAGGGCAGAACATTTACTCAATAACAATACTTTAAACAAATAAACATTCAAGATGAACAATCCAGTGGAACAATGAAAGCAAGAAAACTTATCTAACTTCAATGATTCTACCTTCAAGATTTGAAAACATATAAGAAGACAAATAGCTTTAATAAATGAAGAGGGAACTCCTAAACATCATCTATCAAACTATAAGGAACTTTGAGGCAAACTGATAGGCATGGACAAAGGGAAAGATCAAAACAAGACCTCTTTGACTTAACAATCAATACATCAAAGAGAGGTTCCAAGATAGAGTTTAGATAGCATAAAATAAGCAGGACTTACCATAAAACATATTTGTAAACTATAATATTAATCCATTAATGAAACAAACAAGCTTAGGTGGGCCTAAGGAGAAATTAATAATTCCTTAAACTAACCCAGGAGAGGAAAACATAAATACAATAGCAAACAGGAGGACTGAGGTGCCTCAAACAACATTTCTCAACCTATACTTTTCTGAGCTATTGCAACGTAGAAAGATGGACATATGATAAATAAGAAAACATGAAAAAATTAGATACACATCACCATTAACCAAACTCGGGGATCGTGCAAGCAAGCCTTCATCATCATCAATCAAGGCAAATCATCCACAAGCTCCACAACACCAAATTGCTCTTCAACCTCAAAGAACCATGTATTTCTCTCAAAACTCATCAAAGGCCAAAATTTACAATGAATCCTCATGCTCTATATATCAATCAAGGAGGAGAAAAAACTAAAAGATTCCAAGATTCTTGTGCCAAGATTCCAAGCCTAGCTTGGCCCTTTTCTTCTTTTATTGCTTGAATTTCCATGAGGGCTTCCTTCAATTTGGCACTAGCAAGTTTGTTTTTCATGGCATAATTTTTGGTCATCTTTTTCTCGAGAGCAAGGCCCCTTTTTATGTTCTTGAAGTTCTTGTGTTCATTCTTTTAGTACTGAATGATACGTTGTTCCATTTCAAAATCCCTCTCCCACTCGTTGATTTGGGCATCCTTGCTTTGGAGTAGTAGTCTAGTGGCTATCTCCTCATCTTTATTATCACTATCTAGGGGAATGAATTGTGGCTTTTGAGTAGTTTGCTTGCCTCCCTTATTTTTATTATACCTTTTCATCTTCTCTTTTCCCTTGTCAAGATTTTTAACTGATGTAGATGGAAAGTTCCCTTGCCTTTTGGAGGCAGCAAACACTTGCCTTGATCCTCTTTGATAAGTGAGAGGGAGAAAATCAAATTTGTCCACTAGAATTCTCTCTTCACGACTGATTTCAAGATTATCTTTCCTTTCATCAATGGTCTCTGCATTTATGTCTTCTTCATTTTGTTCTCGGTTGCCCTCTTGAGACGAATTTTCACTTTCCTTCATGCTAATATCACTGTAATGACTTTCACCACTATTATCCATCTCTTGACTGCTTTTTGGGTTCATAATGTCACTGTTATCATTATTTTTAAGGCTATCAGTCAAGGTGTCTTCATTATCCTACTCTTCATTTGTCTCTTCCTATTTGCTTGCATCTTCCTCTTTTTCATCTGTTTCTTCCTCACTATTTGGCTCACTGTTTCCTTTTTCTCCTTCACTATTTTTCTCATAAAAATCTGCTTCTGTCTCTTGATTTTCATCATTATCCTCCTCATCATTGGATTCTTCTTCCACACTGTTTTTCCCACTATCTTCAATGTTTTTCCCACTACCATTTCCTTCAAATTCTGTCTCTTCTTCTTGACTACTATTTCCATCTTTGTCATCATAATTTGTCTCTTCATTATCAGTCCCTTCTTCACTGTCTAGCTCACTGTCTTTATCTTTATAACATGTCTTTGTCTCTGTATCTTCATTGTTTTTAGCCTCTGTATTGCCTTCATTTCTTTCATTTTGATCACTATCATGATCTTCTCTATCTTCTCCCATGTCATCTTCTTCTTCATCCTCATTTGGCTCACTGCCTTCTTCTTCTTCTTCACTGTTCTATTAATCTCCTTTGTCCTCATCATCCTCTTCATTATATGCCTTATCATTTATGTCTTTATCAGGACTGTCATGGTCTATTTACTCATGATTGTCACTTTCAGCCTCATCACTTGTTTCTTCCTCTTGAATATCATTTTATTCTTGACTGCCATGTTCCTCTTTGTCACTGCTTTCTTCATGTTCTTCAACACTTTATTCTTGTTCTGAGGCTTTAGCAGAAGATGAAAGAGGGAGGTTTGTTTGGGGAGAGGATTCATATGGAGAGGATGAATCATGGTCAGTGGGGGGTGAAGGAGGAGTGGAGGAAGGTGGATGAGATGATGAGTGTAAAATTTGCAGAGGAAGAGGTTGTGGATTTGTGAAAACATCATGGGTGATGAAAAATTCCCATGAGATACCCTGTTTCTCTAATTGATGCAACACAATCATCTTGATAAGAGAATGGTGGAAAAGACTTTGCATTTGTTGTGAAGGATGTCTCTTTTGCACAATGTATGACATATTATCAATACTTATACAAAGATAGTAGGGAAAATGTAGCAGCTTGGCCTTAATGAAGTGCATGAGTAGCTTTATATGGTAGGAATAGAGCCTAGAAAAACTACCCTCACAGGTGAAGTACTTCATTATGAATTTCATTAAGGGTGCATACCTCTCCAATAGTTGTGAAAATGGAAAGCAATAATCTTGGTATCTTGGTTTCAAGAAGGGATGATAATGGCTCAAGTCCAAATTCACCTATTTGGACCATTTTTCTCCCATGCAAGGTACAATTGTATTAGTGGAAAGTTCAAAATTCACTCCAGCTAGATGCACTTGATAGTTATGGAGGTTTAGGCTAAAAATTTTGGTCAACTCAGGGTGACTTTTGACTCTATGTACTTTTTCACAGAATTCAATACATCCTACCTCTTGGAAATATTAAACTGTGGTAGGGGAGGTTGTAAATTCTTTAGTGTTTACAGGCTCAAACCTATTCCCTCTCCCACCCTTTATTTTTCGTTCTCTAGGCCTTTGGCCCCCTTTTCCCCCCTTCAATATTGCCTCCTCTAGGAATTTTATCTTTTACTCTTTCTTTTGAAGTCAAAACCCTAATCTATTTGTGAAATGATATGGAGAGGTCAAGTGAGATGATAATGAGACAGATAGTGATTTGCTAGTGAAGGGGAAGGATGAGTGACGAAAACTAATTCGGGCCTCAGTGTGCTTTCAGTATGCAGATGAATAGGTGTTCTTTGAACAAGAGAGTTGTTAGCATGATATTAGGTGTTTTTCTCCTTCCTTAGGGTTTTTCACATTTTATTTAAGTTTTACGTTTCAAAATAGTATGAGAGGGAGGCAAGGACCTAAATACCTTTTATGAAACCCTTAGAAGGTGCTAGGCAGAAGTTGTGAGGAGTTTTGAGTAACTTTGAATCTTGCACCGGATCTAAAAAACCTCATGGATGAATGCGCAACATAGTAGCGTAGAGCAGGGCGAAGCTGCACGAGGTGTCGGTCTCTCCTGGGCAGTCCTGAATGGCCCAGCACGTAGCGCAACTAAGTCTGCATGGGTTTTCGGGTTAGGCTTGAAAGGCCAGGCGCATAGCACAGTGGAGCTATCGGCCCTCTACACATCCAGGCGCATAGCAGATCGGGTGTTGGCAGCCTCTGCACATCCAGGCATGTAGCAGACCAGGTGTCAGGCAGCTCCTGCACGTCGTTGAACGGACGAGTCCACAGCGTAGGGATATAAGGTGGCTCCTGCACGCCCCTACGCGTAGCACACCTCCACAGGCGTGTAGCACCTTGTTTCACTTTCCAAAGGGAGCTCACACAGGCGCATAGTGTAGCCTTACAGGAGCGTAGCGCAAAGGTTTTCTTGCCTGAATCTCAGTATAAATTGTCAAATACTCTCACTCCTTTTTTCAAATGACAAAATAGTGTTGAGTGAGGAATGTTATGCTATTTATATCCATGGAATTTAATAAATTAAAAACCAAAACCCTCTTTTCTAATGTTTGTTTTTGGTCTTTTTATCCCTTCACTGATATTTCTTTTTCTTTTGTGCAGGAGGTGTTTTAAGCATAAAAATGATTCCTTGGTGGGTGATTTTTGAAAATGTAACTTTCTTCTCCCTCCTACTGCTTTTGACAATCCTTTCACTGTACTTGAAACTTAGGTAGCCTTCACTGATACTCTTTTTAATTTCTCCCTTTGGTGCAGTGGAAAAATGTTGCCTTGACAAACCATGTAAGTCACCTTGAACATCCTTTTTTGAAAACCTTTTACTATCATGGTGAATTTCTATCATTTTCATTTTTAATAAATCTTAAATTTATGTTCAGTGATGCTGATGTATCTCTGTCTTCATGATCCTTTGCATGGACTCCTTGCTGGGCAACACCTATTTTTCCAATTAGTTATAAGAACCCCGATACCCTTTGTTTCATAGGCATATTGTCTTCCCTTTGTTTTGAATGTCCTTGAGGAGTTTGGCTTCTCACCATGCCTCTCTTCTTCTGATAACCATCATAAACCACTCTTGCATAAATGTTTTAAGATAGGAAACTGTCCTTTTGCAGAATTTATGCTCTGATCAAAGGAGGTTTCTCTTGAGGGTTTTTGATACCTTTTGGAAAATCACAAGCTAACACTCCTTTCCATTTGATTTACCTTATTGGCACATGCAACACATTCATTTTGAATATCCAAAATAACCCTACAACTGAGGAACCCTAATGAGCTATTGGGATGACTTTTGGACTTGACCTTTGGCTAAACACTTAACTTAGGGTTTTTGGGTGTAAAACAGATCATTGACAAAATTTTATGCATTGCAATCCTAGAAACTGATAAATTTGATTTATCTAAAGATCCCAAAAGGTAGATTAAAACCACCAATGCCTGAGGAATTTGGTGAATAGGGGAAAAAGTTAGGCTACTTGGCAAATCCAAGGTGTGAGTAGAAAATTAGGAAAGTCAAAATAGATTAGTAAGATCATAGATGGCAAACACAGTGAAAATGAGTGACATAAGTCCATGATTTGGTTTTCTGGGAGTGATCGACTGGCCATGCCTTGATAGAGTAGTATAACAGTGAAAAATTTATCCTAAGGATAATGAAGGCAGTGAGGTTTCTAGAACTCACAATATTCATGAATTTTGTTTCTATAAATCTAGGATAGGCATTTAGTCATCTATAAAGGAAAAAAATTATTGATGACTAACAGTGGCTCCACTTGGGGAGTGAAACTCCTTTTTAGGAGGTGTTTAGAACTTCAGAGCTCTTGTTTTATGAAGACCAGTGCCTCATCCATTGCACAGACTTTTCTTCTTTCATTTGCTGCTGCTTCTCTGAAGTTGTGATCTCAATAATCTGAAAAACATGATTAGTCCAAATTCATCTCTACTTACCCAATCTACTTTGTCTAGCATTTTATCTTCCTTGGGTGCACTTTAACTGGAAAACCCCTGGCATTCCTTTCTTTTGAAAAAAAAGAAAAAAACTATCTACTTGTATCCTTATTACTTCCAAGAGTTTAGATTCTGCTAGTGAACTCTTTTTATTCTCTACCTAGGCTAATTGACTGTGAAGATTGAACTATATGACAAACTTCATTCTCTAAGGTGTTGACAAGAAATTGAAAACATGATTTGAACCAGGATTAAACAATCTGATTCATCATGAGTTGTGGAATTGAGACAAGCTGCACACAAACATTATTTTCATAAAAAACAAAACTAGAAGATATGGGGGTTGTGTTTCATCATTTTCTCATCATCCCTATCCTTCTCTTTGGTTCATATTTAAGCATGTGGAACCAGTATCTCGCATTCCTAATCTATTTTCTTTTGACAAGTCAAGCTTAAGTGATTTGACCAGAATTCTTTCACTAACCTATCAACAATAAATTGAAAACATGCTCAGCCAAGATTAGGCTAGATGACTGAACAAGACCTTCTTTTTGAACAAGTAGTGGAATTTATGCTTTCACACTTTCAGTGTCACTATTTTTTGGGTATGGGGTTGTACCTTCTCTTCAAATCTGCCCTCTTTTTCTATTTTTCTGTTATTTTTGTTTTTTCTCTTTATGACCTTTCACCAAAAAATGGTATGTACAATGAGTGAAGGCCTAAAAACTAGAAATATTGACAAAATTAGTGCTTTAGTGTCCTGCCATTGATAGGAAATCCAAATTCTTCAGCTCCATCCAGCTCTTGTAAAAAGAAAACATTGTTACCTCTAGCTGAACTGATAATGAATGGCCCTTTCCACAAGTTTTCAAACTTACCATGTTTACCTTTGTCTTCTCTCCTTGAGTCCCATTTCAAAACTTTATCTCCAATCTAGAAATCATTGTCCCTGGTCTTTCTGTCAAAGAATTTATTCATATTTTCTTGTACTACTTGGGTCCTTTTGTAAACATTTTCTCTTGTCTATTGTAAATGGATAGTTTGGTTCAGCCTCCTTTGCATGTCATTTTCTTCTAATTGCACTTCTTGTAGTAGTTTCATCACCGAGACTCCCAAAGATGTTTGGAAAATGGCATCCATGTCATACATTAGTTGATACAGAGACATACCAATTGATTTCTTGGTGGTTAGTCTATCAGCCCATAGTGCATGCACTAGTTTTCCATGCTATGCTTTTTGATTTTGTTCTAGAAGCTTCTTAATGATATTGACAAAGCTTTTATTAGAGGACTCAGCTAGCCCATTACCTTGAGGTTAATAAGTCGTGGAATGTCCTAATGTGATGTGATATTTATAACAAAAGTCAACCATTCTTTTGGATGTAAAGGCAGCAGCATTGTTTGTGATGATATTTCTGGGGCAACCAAATATACACAGGATGTTGGTCTCAAGAAATTTGATAATGACTGAATCAGTGGCATTCCTAGATGGGATGGCTTCTATCCACTTGATGAAGTAATCAGTGGTGGTGAGGATCCACTTGTGTTGGGCAGATGAAGTAGGGTGGATCTCTCCGATGAATTCTAAACCCTATTGCTGAAAAGGAGCTTCAACAATGATGTGATGCAAAGGTAAAGGTAAGAGTTTTCTCTTACCATCAAAAATTTGGCACTTATGGAAAGTCATGACCAGTTTGTGGGTGTCAGGGAGAAGGGTGGGCCAATATTAACCAACTCTAAGAATCTTGTTAGCTGTGGTTTTCCAGTAAATATGGCCCCCACATTCTCCCTCATTTAGTTCATGCATGATCTTTCCTGCATCATCCTCAAACAAACACTTAAGAAATATACCAATAGGATTATTCCAATACAAAAATCCATCTAAAATGCATAAATTTAAATCTTTTTGTTTCAGGAATCTAGCTTTTGTCTTTGATAAGGTAGGAGGAGCATTAAGATAAAACAGTACATATAGGATATGAGCATACCAAGATGAATTAAAGAATACTTCTTCAACATGGGGAGCTGTGCATTCTTCTTGTTCTTCTAAAGTATCAACCAAATTCATATCTAATGCTTGGAGATTTGATTCAACCATAATTTTTACAAGCCCTTGTCCTTTAACTAGTTTAGTAGGTCTAATTTCTAAGTCATATTCTAAAATAATAGCAATCCACTTTCCTCTTTTACCATATGGGTCCTGATTTAAAATGTCTTTGACAACTACGTGAGGAACAAAAGAAATGATATGAGAATGTAAGATATAAACTCTAAAGTCTTTCAATGCTTTAATAAATGAAAAGGCCTACTTTTCCATGATGTTGTACTTTAGGGGAGCATCTCTAAGGGCTTTGCTAAAGAAGGCTATGGGTTGTTCTTTCCCTATCATGTTCTTTTTTAACAACATTGCAGCCATGGTATGTTTAGAGGCAAATGAGAAAATATAGAAGTCTTTGGTGAAATCAGGACTCATTAGGACCGATGTTTGGGTGAGTGCTTGCTTAACCAGTTCAAAAGATTGTTTGGCTTCCAAAGTCCACTTAACTCCTATTTCCTTTTTGAGCATGTTTGTAATATTTCTCAAAATTTCAGCAAGGTTGGGGATGAATCTCCTCAGGAAGTTGATTTTCCCAATGAAAGATTGAAATTCCTTAATGTTTCTAGGATGGCTGATTTGCAATATGCCTTCAATCCTTTTGGGGTCTATTTTGATTCCTTCTTCAAAGATGATGTGGCCTAGGAGTTTTCCTTCCTGGAGACTAAACAATGTTTTCTTGGGATTCAAAGATAGGCCATATTTCCTACATTTTTTAAAAACTTTTCTCAAGTGGACTGAATGCTCCTCATCTGTCTTGGAGTAAATAGTGATGTCATCAAGATAAATGACTATGAAGTAGCCTATGTCTTCTAAAAAAGCTATGTCCACGGCCCTTTGGAAAGTGGCCCCCACATTTATCAACCCAAATGGAATTTTAACATACATGAATGTACCCCAAGGTTTGGTGAAAGCAATTTTGTGTTGATCGCTCAGGAATACTAGTACTTGATTGTAACCGGAAAAACCATCAAGTAGTGATATTCTCTTAGATCCAAATACCTTTTGAAGTATGTGATCCATTTAGGCAAGGGGTAGTTATCTTTTAAGGAGGATATATTCAGATTTATGAAGTTGATGCAGAGTCTAATCTGCCTGTTTTTCTTCCTGACTGGCACAAGGTTGGAAACCCATTCTGAGTATCTAAGGGGAACTATGATCTCGACATCATACATATTTTTAATCTCTTGTTCAACTAAAGGTAGTAAAACAGGGTTTATTCTCCTTAAATTTTTTTTGAAAGGTTTCTGATTTTCTTTAAGAGGGATTTTATGTTGAATAATTCTTGTGTCATATGATTTCAGATCTTGATATCCCCATGCAAACACATATTTAAACTCGTTAAAAAGCTCAATATATTTATGTTTTATGTGAGGAGGAAGTGTCTTGTAGAGTTTAATCATTTTGGGTTCCTTTATGCTTCCTATGTTGCATTCCCCAACATCAATCTCGATATATTCTACCTTTGGTTTTTTAGCCACATCATTAAAGTCGAACAATTCTTCTAATGGCGCAAGCCCTCTTGGTAATGTGTCATTTTTTCATTGTAAGACTTCCAAGTCCCTTTGGTATAGATATTCAAACATTTCAGCCTCATAAGGATGTGTAAGAAAATTTATATCAGCAAAAGAGGGTAGCTCTGTTTCATGATCTTGTTCTTCTGCAAAAACATCTTACTCGTTCTCTAAGCTGGGTAATCTAAATTCATTTCTAGATTGCATAAAATCATCGATTTGTTTCTCACCCTCAAACACTTGCCAATGGTTAATATTGTTAGGCATTGTAGGATGTTTTTTTACCTTAACAGTGTATTGTTCGCTAGCATCTGGTATTTGACAATTTCTGGGAGCAAAGGCAAGCTCATTGGCAAGACTGTTTTAGGCTCTAGGAATGTAAATGAGCTCGTATTTCACAAAAGTTTTGAGGATGTCTAGGACTGCATTTCTATATTCTCTTAATCTTGGATTCTTTGTTGAGTACTCACCTTTGATTTGTTTAATGACAAGTTCTGAATCTCCTTGGATAGATATTTTCTTAGCTCCTAAGTCTTCAAGCAAGTGTAAACCAAGGAGAAGAGCCTCATATTCTACAATGTTATTGGTGCAATGAAAGTCTAGTTTGTATGAATGGCCCTCATTTCTGTTATGTATCCAGACACCAGCTCCTGAACTATTCTTGCCACAAGAGCCATCAAAGCTCATGTTCCAAAGTGTTTCTAGTTCATGTTTCCCACTATGTTGTTGTTCAGGGCTGCTAGAGTCCAAGTAGTCATGTTCTTCATTTGAGGGTGAGTGTGAGTGTTCTGGAGGGCCTAGTCCTTAATTATTTTATTTCATCTGTTCACCAATTTCATTTTCATTATACAAGATGAAAGAGTCCAAATCTGAATGAATGGAATAAACAGGGGTGTTGTTTGGCCTATCCAGGCTACTCACGATATACTTCATGTGGGATTCTCGGTATAATCTCCTAGTTTGATTGAAGACATGGATTGTGGCATATGACGTGTCCATTTGGAGGTTGCCTTTAATTTTGGCTCCCCATGATCTAGACAATAGCATGCCATAATTCGGGGGAATATCGACAGCCACTATGTCCATGACTAGAATCTTAGCGGGTATTTGCACCAAAGTGATGCAAAGATCCTTGATTAGACCCAAACATTTGACTCTACTCAAATCGAAAGATTATAAGTCTTTGTAAGGTTTGGTTACTTCTAGGCCTAATCTCTCCATCACCACCTTAGGCACAATGTTGTGTGAGGCACCAGAATCTAGCATAGCATTGTGTAATATTTTTTCGTGTATGTTGAGGTTGACATAGAAAGGAGGGAAAACTCCTTCTTGGTATCTTCCCTCAACTTTGGGACCAAAAAACAACTCTGGTTTGTCATTGGTCAAGTTTAGAGTGTCTGTATCGTTCCCTATGTTCAAAACTTTCAAAACTTGGGACCTGTACACTGCCTGAGTTACCAATTCAGTGAGAGGTATGGTTATATTGATTTTAGCAATCTCTCCTTCAAAGCTAAAAGGTATTTGTGTTTTAGAAATATTTAAATCATTTTTATCAGCCATAAATTTTTCTACATTTTTTATTTGCTAATTTTTATTTGGGGCTTTGGACAAAAGAGTTTTTTCAAGGCCACTAGTAGAGTTACTAGGGCAGCTGGTGTCACCACTTGGTTGGATAGTTTTGTCTCTATTTGTATCAGTTTTCTTAGCCATGGTGTCAGTATTGTCTGCTATATTTTTAGGAGTGTTTTCAGGGGTTTTCCTAACAGCAGTGTCTAAGTTGTTCTTCTTTGAGTTGTCTTGGTTTTTCTTACTCCTAAGTTCATATTGCCTATGGACTTCCATGATGGAATTTTCAAATCCCAATTAATAGTCTTCAGACTCCTCATAGTTTGTTTCAGATTTATCAAAGGAAAAGAGGCCTTGTTCTTCTTCTGTGAGAAAAAAATCATCTTCATTATCAAAACCTATCAGATTTACATGCCTTTCCTCTGGTTGTTCAGTATCTCTTTCCCCTTCATCTACGTAGTTATCTTGGAAAGGGAGCCTAATATGTTGATTATTTTCCCTTTGTCTAATTTGGGGTGGGTCTCTTCTGAAGTTCTGATTCTGGTTTCTGTTTTGGGGATTTGGTTTGTTCTCCCTAGGAAGTGATTTTTCATTTATGCTTATTTTTTCCATAATTCTCTCCATAGTTCTAAGTAGGTTTTCAATCTTGGAATCAGATGAGGAGGTCGAGGGCATGGTTTCATCTTTGTAGGTTACCCTCTTTTCTGATCTCAGCCTAGCTCTCTTTTCATTTAAGTTGGCCTCTACACTTATAGCTCCCTTTTGCATGTCTTCTAAAGTTATGGGCTCTCTTTCTCTTAGCTGATAGGCCATGTCCGGGTCAAAACCTTCCGGAAATTTTGATAAGGCTAGGCCTAGTCAGGGTTTCATGTTTGGTGGTATTTCGTTGTAAACACTATTGAACCTAGTGCAATAGTCTTAGACATTTTTCCATGTGTTTCTCTTAATATTGCTATATTCTGAGAGGATCTGGAGAGGGTTTTTCTTAATCTCCCAATTGTTTAGGAAAGTTTGGTAAAGGGACGAGAGATCATGTATATTGTTGGGAGTTAAGTTTTGAACCATTTTTTAGCTTCTCCTCCTAGGCTTTGGGAAAACATCCTCATATTGATGGTTTCCTCTTCTAATTCCATGTAGTCAAAAGCATCATTTATTCTATCTACATGTTGTTGGGTAGTGGTAGATTCAGCCCCGGTAAAGTGAGGGATTCTGGAATGGTGGTCATTTGGGAAAGGTACCAACGGTTGTGGTAAAACTAGGGGGGCATACCAAGCTACCATGATAGGAGCTAATGGTGGATTTACAAGAGGAGGGTTTGTGAGATGGGATGGAGTAGGACGATGTGGGGTGGTTTGAACAATAGTGGTATGGATGGGTGTAGTGGAAGTACTTGGACAAGTAGACTAATTATGAGCAGATTTGGGATGGAAAGAGCTAAAGTGGTGGAGAAGCTGAAAATCATGTGGAGTGGAGGGAGAATCTTCTCTACTAGAACTCTGCTGCAAATCTATGGGCTTGAGGTCAGTATGGTCAATCCTACTGTGTGACTTGGTTCTGAAATGGTTTCTCGTATGGTGCAAGTCAAACTGGGGATCTTGCAAGGCTGTGAGTTGTTCAAGTATAGAGCTTGCTTTATGAATGGTCCTAATAGTAGTTAAGTTTCCAGTTTCAAAAGTTTGCCACAAAATCCTTTCTAGGTCATCAGCTATAGTAGGAGGGTTTGGGTCCAAATGAGATCTGGTACTGATTCTTCGCGAAGCCATATTTCAAACTCAAAATTTAGAGAGGCTGAAAGTTTTTGAACTTTTTTGAAAAGTTTACCTCTCTTAGTGTTTGCTAAACTCACACAGTGTGTGACCAGGCTCCTAGACTTCTCGGGGCTGATTTGACACAAACCTAAGGGATTCTATGGATTAAAGTGAGAAGACCTACTAGAGGCTGGTGGAGTCGCCAGGTGGATTTTTTTAGTTTGTTTTGAAGATATGTGTTTATGGTCCACCACCAATAACTGACAAAAAACTAATCTAGGGATGTTTTGGAGTTTTCTGAGTTCATATATGTAGCCATAAGGTTTGTAAGAGTATCCTATAGCTGAGTCATCATTTTGCTAGGATGGTGAAACAACCAGGTTCTATTCTTTGGCTATCAACTTGAGTTCTCTATGATTTGATAAGCTTTTCTGAAGTCCTAAGGGATGCTTAGATTGTCACTGACATCAGGGATTGCATCATGATCATCATTGTGTTAGTGATAGTGATGAGGTGGCTATAAATCATAGGATATTGTGTTGACAAGAGCTTCTGAACTGCTTAAGGGTGTCTAAGCTTGTTACTTACTTAGAAGGTCCCATCGTGATCGCCATTATGTTAGTGTCCCTTGATTTAGCAGATTGGTAGACCAAATGCACAGGATGACATAAGACTAGTATTTGGAGTCATAGGACCTAGCCTTCTTGGACTCAGAGAGGGTTCTCTCTATTGTGTGTGAAGGATGTAAACTTGTTCTCTTTAGATGGTTGATTTTGGGCTAGTTGTTAAGTGTAGGGTTTGTTGTTTGTTTGGTTGGGTAAGATGATCAAGTAGCATAGGTGGAGTGAGAGGTCATCAAATCAATTGGGCTATGGAGTCTCAATAATGAATCAGGGTACATCATAGGGAAAATCTAGTGTATTGAATGGATCTTTAAGGTTACGTGTGAAGTGAGATGGACATTAATTTGGGGAACCAAGGTAGGGCAAAGGGCAGTTAAGAATCCTTTGTCAAATACCTATGAACAAGAAGGTCTTAAATAGTAATAATCAAAAGATACTAATCATGAGATAGGGCACACCATTTACTCAATGTCAATACTTTAAACAAATAGACATTCAAGGTGAACAATCCAGTGGAACAAAGAAAGCAAGAAAACTTATCTATCTTCAATGATTCTACTTTCAAGATTTGAAACCATATAAGAAGACAAATAGCTTTAATAGATGAAGAGGGAACTCCTAAACATCATCTATCAAACTATAAAGAACTTTGAGGCAAACTGATAGGCATGGACAAAGGGCAAGATTGAAACAAGACCTCTTTGACTTAACCTAACAATCAATACATCAAAGAGAGGTTCCAAGACAGAGTTTAGATAGCATCAAATAATCAGGGCTTACCATAAAAAATATTTGGAAACTAGCATATTAATCCATTAATGAAAAAAAAAAAGCTTAGGTGAGCCTAAGGAGCAATTAATAATTCCTTAAACTAACCTAGCAGAGGAAAACATAAAGACAATAGCAAACAGGAGGACTAAGGTGCCTCAAACAACATTTCTCAACCTATACTTTTCTGAGCTATTGCAACATAGAAATATGGACATATGATAAATAAGAAAACATGAAAAAAGTAGATACACATCACCATTAACCAATCTCATGGATATTGCAAGCAAGCCTTCATCATCATCAATCAAGGTAAATCATCCACAAGCTCCACAACACCAAATTTCTCTTCAACCTCAAAGAACCATGTATTGCTCTCAAAAATCATCAAAAGCCAACATTTAAAATGAATCCTCATGATCTATATAACAAGAAAGGAGGAGAAAAACCTAATAGATTCTCTAGAAGTATATTGGCTAATCAGAAGTATCTCTATTGTCCTTGAGGCCTTACAAGGCCCAAGGCACAAAATATCTAAAATAGAATATCTTTTCAGACATTTTTAGCAAAGAAATTGATGTTTGAGGTATAAAAATACTCCTAAAACTTTCCAAGTGTAAATTTTTGAATTTCCCTCTACTAAAGGCGCAACACTGTGTTTTAGGAGGAAATTCCATGCCAAGGGCGTAGCACAGGAGCAGGAAAAATTGGTCATCTTGCAGCAGTGTTTTGAAGGCCTTCCCGATGTCAAAAAAGGCTCCGTGATGGCGCATTGAAAATATTGTCAAGTATAATTTCCAGATATACCCTTGGTTTTCTGACCTGACCTCTGTAACCTGTTCAAAAACAAAAAAATGACAAGGCTGTTAAAGGCACACGACATGTCCTGAAAAGCAGGCAGAATGGTGCAAAATTGGTTGTTTTTTACCCTTTTGGAAGACCAAAACAACTCCAAATGAACTGAAACTTTGTGAGCATGATATATGAGTGAAGAGGATCCCAAAAATGTAAGCCTTTCCTCCTGAAGATTCTCTTAAAAAGAGTGTAGCACCATGTGTGCTACCCCCATGGCCTCAAAATTAGAAAAAAACAAAAACTTGTCACAATTCTCCCAAATTTGGTGGACGAGTGCCTCATGGGTTTTGGGAGACCTGTAGAGATGCTTGTGCCAAGATTCCAAGCCTAGCTTGGCCCTTTTCTTCTTTTAATGCTTGAATTTCCATGAGGGCCTCCTTCAGTTTGGCACTAGCAAGTTTGTTTTTCATGGCATAATGTTTGGTCATCTTTTTCTGGAGAAAAAGGCCCCTTTTTATCTTCTTGAAGTGCTTGTGTTAATTCTTATAGTACTTAATGCTATGTTGTGCCATATCAAAATCCCTCTCCCACTCCCTGATTTTGGCATCCTTGCTTTGGAGTAGTAGCCTAGTGGCCATCTCCTCATCTTCATTATCACTATCTAGGTCAATGAATTGTGGCTTTTGAGTAGTTTTCTTGCCTCCCTTATTTTTCTTATCCCTTTTCATCTTCTCTTTGCCCTTGTCAAGCCTTTGAACTGATGTAGATGGAAAGGTCCCTTGCCTTTTGGACGCACCAAACACTTTCCTTGATCCTCTTTGATAAGTGAGAGGGAGAAAATCAAATTTTTCTACTAGAATGCTCTCTTCATGACTGATTTCAAGATTGTCTTTCCTTTCATCAATGGTCTCTGCATTTATGTCTTCTTCATTTTGTTCTTGGCTGCCCTCTTGAGAGG
This sequence comes from Pinus albicaulis, assembly GCA_034641835.2. Lineage (NCBI taxonomy): Eukaryota > Viridiplantae > Streptophyta > Pinopsida > Pinales > Pinaceae > Pinus > Pinus albicaulis. The sequence continues at coordinate 1,519,499,637 of CM076581.1, forward strand.
AATTTTTACTTTCCTTCATGCTAATATCACTCTCATGACATTCACCACTATCATCCATCTCTTGACTGCTTTTTGGGTTCATAATGTCACTGCTATCATTATTTTTAGGGCTATCAGTCATCAAGGATTCTTCATTATCCTCCTCTTCATTTGTCTCTTATTCTTTGCTTGCATCTTCCTCTTTTTCATCTGTTTATTCCTCACTATTTGGCTCACTGTTTCCTTCTTCTCCTTCACTGTTTTTCTCATCAAAATCTGCCTCTGTCTCTTGATTTTCATCATTATCATCCCCATCATTGGTTTCTTCTTCCACACTGTCTTCACTGTTTTTCCCACTGCCATTTCCTTCAAACTTTGTCTCTTCTTCTTAACTGTTGTTTCCATATTTGTCATCATAATTTGTCTCTTCATTATCAGTCCCTTCTTCATTGTCTAGCTCATTGTCTTTATCTTTATAACATGTCTCTGTCTCTATATCTTCATTTTTTTTAGCCTCTGTATTGTCTTCATTGCTTTCATTTTGATCACTTTCATGATCTTCTCCATCTTCAGCCATGTCATCTTCTTCTTCATCCTCATTTGGATCACTACCTTCTTCTTCTTCTTCACTGTTATGTTCATCTCATTTGGCCTCATCATCCTCTTCATTATCTACCTTATCATTTGTGTCTTCATTAGGACTGTCATGGACTGTTTCCTCATGACTGTCACTTTCTGCCTCATCACTTGTTTATTCTTCTCCACTGCCTTTTTTCTCTACTTCATCTTCATCACTTTCTTCATTTTCATTTTCCTCTCCCTCATCACTTGTTTCTTCCTCTTGACTGTCATGTTCCTCTTTGTCACTTCTTTCTTCATGTTCTTCAATACTTTCTTCTTGTTCTGAGGATTTAGGAGAAGGTGAAAGAGAGAGGTTTGTTTGGGGAGAGGATGAATCATGGTTAGTTGGGGGTGATGGAGGAGTGGAGGAAGGTGGATGAGATGATGAGGGTAAAATTTGCAGAGGAAGAGGCTGTGGATTTGTGAAAACATCATGGGTGATGAAAAATTCCCATGGGATACCTTGTTGCTCTAATTGATGCAACACAATCATCTTGATAAGAGAATGGTGGAAAGGACTCTGCATTTTCTATGAAGGATGTCTCTTTTGCACAATGTATGACATCTTATCAATACTTCTATAAATATAGTAGGGCAAATGTAGCAGCTTAGCCTTAGTGAAGTGCATGAGTAGTATTATATGGTAGGAATAGAGCCTAGAAAACCTACCTCACAGGTGAATTACTTCATGATGACTTTAATTAAGGGCACATACCTCTCCAATAGATATGAAAATGGAAATTGGTTTTGCAATCAGCTTGGTATCTTGGTTTCAATAAGGGATGATAATGGGTCAAGTCCAAATTTACTCAAGTCCAAATTTACCTGTTTGAACCATTTTTATCCCATGCAAGGTATCCCAGTGTCCATGGCAATTGTATTAGTGGACAGTTCAAAATTCACTCCAGTTAGATGCATTTGATGGTTATGGAGGTTTAGGATGAAAATTCTGGTCAACTCACGGTGACTTTTGACTCTTTGTACTTTTTCACAGAAATCAAGACATTCTACCTCTTGGAAATATGCAATTGTGGTAGGGGAGGCTGTCAATTCTTTAGTGTTTATAGGGTCAAACCTATTCACTCTTCCACCCTTTCTCTGTTGTTCTCTAGGCCTTTGGCCTCCTTCAGCCCTGTCAACACTACCTCCTCTAGGCATGTTATCTTTTACTCTTGCTTTTGAAATCAAAACCCTAATCTATTTGTGAAATTATGTGGAGAGGGCAAGTGAGATGATGATGAGACAGGAAGTGATTTGCAAGTGAAGGGGAAGGATGAGTGAAGAAAAAAAATTCAGGCCTCAGTGTGCTTTTAGTATGCAGATAAATAGGTGTTCTTTGAACAAGAGAGTTGTTAGCATGAGATTAGGTGTTTTTATCCTTCCTTTGCTTTTTCACATATTCTTTAAGTTTTACCTTTCAAAACAGTATGAGAGGGAGGCAAGGACCTAAATACCTCTTATGAAACCCTTAGGAGGTGCCAGGTGGAAGTTGTGAGGATTTTTGAGTAACTTTGAAGCTTTCACCAGCTTTAAAAAACCTCCTGGCTGAACACGCAGCGCAAGAGCATAGCGCAAGGCGGAGCTACATGAGGTGTCGGTCTCTCCTGTGTAGTCCTGAACGGCCCAGCGCGTAGCACGGTCGAGTCTGCATGGTTTTTCGGGTCAGGCTTGAACATCCAGTCACGTAGCACAGTGGAGCTGTCAGCCCTCTGCACGTCCAGGCGCATAGCAGATCAGGTGTCGGGCGGCCTCTACACGTCCAGGCGCATAGAAGATCGAGTGTCGGGCGGCTCCTGCATGCCGTTGAATGGAGTAGCGTGCAGCGTCGGTCTGTCAGGCAGCTCCTGCACGCCCCTACATGTAGCACACCTCCACAAGAGCATAGCTCCCTATTGTACTTTCCAAAGGGAGCTCACACAGGTGCGTAGTGCAGCCCTACGGGAGCATAACACAAAGGTTCTCTTGCCCGAATCTTGCCAGAAACTTTGAAATCCTCTCACTCCTTTTTGAAAATGATAAAATGGTGTTGAGTGAGGAATTTCATGCTATTTATACCCTTGAAATTTAATAAATTAAAAACCAAAACCCACTTTTCTACTGTCTTTTTTTCATCTTTTTATCCCTTCACTGATATTTCTTTTTCTTTTGTGTAGGAGGTGTTTTTAGCATAAAAGTGATTCTTTGGTGGGTGATTTTTGAAAATGTAAATTTCTTCTCCCTCCTACTTCTTTTGAAAATCATTTCACTATACTTGAAAACTTAGGTAGCCTTCACTGATACTCTTTAGAATTTCTCCCTTTGGTGCAGTGGAAAAATGTTTCCTTGACAAACCATGTAAGTCACCTTGAACATCCTTTTTTGAAAACCTTTTGCTGTCATGGTGAAGGTCTATCATTTTCATTTTTAATAATTCTTCAATTTATGTTCAGTGATGCTGATCTATCTTTGTCTTTGTGATCCTTTGCATGGACTCCTTGCTAGGCAACACCTATTTTACAAATTAGTTATAAAAACCTTGATACTCTTTGTTTCATAGGCATGTTGTCTTCCCTTTGTTGTTAATGTCCTTGAGTAGTTTGGATTATCACCTTGCCTCACTTCTGCTGATAACCATCATAAAGAATTCCTACATAAATGTTTTAAGATAGGCAACTGCCCTTTTGCAGAATTTATGCTCTGATCAAAGGAGGTTTCTCTTGAGGGTTTTTGATACCTTTTGGACAATCATGAGCTAACACTCCTTTCCATTTTATTTACCTTCTTGGCACATGAAACACATTGATTTTGAATATTAAAGAATAATCCTACAACTAATGAACCCTAATGACCTATTGGGATGCCTTTTGGACTTGACCTTTGGCTGAACACTTAACTTAGGGTTTGTGGGTGTAAAACAGATCATAGGCAAACCTTTATGCATTGAAATCATAGAAACTAATAACTTTGATTTATCTAAAGAGCCAGAAAGGTAGCTTAAAACCACCAATTCCTGAGGCATTTGGTGAATAGGGGAAAAAGTTAGGCTACTTGGAAAATCCAAGGTGTGAGTAGAAAATTAGGCAAGTCAAAACACAATAGTAAGGTCAGAGGTGGAAAACACAGTGAAAATGAGTGACATAAGTCCATGATTTGGTCTTTTGGGAGTGATAGACTTTCCATGCCTTGATAGAGTAGTAGAACAGTGAAAAAATTATCATAAGGATAATGAAGGCAGTGAGATTTCTAGAACTCACAATATTCATGAATTTTGTTTCTAGAAATCTAGGATAGGAATTTAGTCATATATAAAGGTAAAAAATTACTGATGACTAACACAGACCATGAGGAGGAATAGATGGCTTCAAGAAGAGAGGAGAAAGCTTTTAAATCAGTTCAAAGAGCTTGAAATTCAAATGGGAATGGAGCAGAGTGAGTTGAAGAAGAAAGGTTTAAAAATGATATTGGTAGATGAACCTGCTCAAGGTGAAGGTACTACTTCTTGAGGATGGTAAGATGTATTTTGAACCATTTTTTTCATATTATGCTTCATATCATCATCTCACAAATCCATGGACCATTTTTGGGAGGTATAAGTGAAAATTTTGAAATATGCAGTTTATCAGGCAAGTTCGTAGTGTACTCCAGGCTTAAAGCTGAGTTTTCACTACAAACTCGTTAAAGATGAATTTTTGCAATAAAATACAAGTTTTTTCTTAAATGGAGTAAGTAAGAGAATATATTTAATTTTTTTGAGTTAGAGGACACCTTCAAAACAATAGAGAAGTCAAAAAATTTGTAGAAGAGGTCAAATGAAGACTGCTACGAACTTTTCACTATGGACTTGCCTAAAGTCCTCTGTTTTTGTAGCAAAGGATAATTTCAAACCTTTTCAAGAATTAAATACATTTTTGAACCACATTAATCATATGTATTGGCTAAAGAGTATCAATGGAGACTACAGTTAGTGAGAACAAACATCATGGTGAAAGAGCAGAAGTGTCCTCAGACACACAATTTTTATTAATCAAGTAAAAAATTACAGGGAAAATTACAGGAGTTTACATACGTAAACTCACACACTCATTCTCTCATTAAACATTCAAAGAAAATAGGAAAACTAACCTATTTATAATCTCTATGGATCACTTAGAAATTAAACAAGTGTCCATTTACAATAAATGAGCTTTTAACAAAACTACTAACTTTACTCCCAATTTGGAGCCTAAGAAACGACTCTTTTCTAGAGTCCTAATTTACATTAACAAATTTCTAATTCTAAATATCTCCTAAATATATTAAATATTATAGAATAATAATTATTAATTTAATATCTTAAATTAATAATTATTTTATTCTAATACTATAACTTATGATCAAATTATTTTTGGATCATCTAACATTCCCCCCTATGATCCAAAGATACATTACAACAGATACCAAGTTCATCCCTGAACTTAGTAAACTTTATTCTTCCAAGAGGTTTTGTGAAAATGTCGGAGGTCTGATCTTCTGAAGGGCAAAACACTGGCTTGATGACGTCCTTTGCAATGAGAGATCTGATATGATGATACTTGGTGTCCACATGCTTTGTCTTTGAATGGAAAACTGGATTCTTGGCAAGCTTTATTTCTGATTGATTGTCGATGAATAATGAAGTAGCTTCTGCTGGAGGAATCCCCAAGTCCTGTAAAACTCGACGTAACCAAACAATCTCACATGTTGCTTCCCATGCTGAAATGTACTCTGCTTCTGCTGAAGAAGTGGCCACTGTACTTTGCTTCTTGCAACTCTAGGAAACTGCAGCTGACCCCATGTTCATTAAGTAACCTGAGGTGGATGCCCTGTCATCAATACTGCCTGCAAAATCGGCATCTGAAAATCCACCAAGTACAAAATTTTTAGTCTTTTTATAAAGAAGACCAAAATCTTTTGTTCCTTGGATATATCGAAGAACTCTTTTGGCTGCATTCCAGTGGCTATCTAATGGTTCCTGCATAAAACGTGAAAGAACACTGACTGCATAAGATAGATCAAGATGAGTGGTGGTCAAATAAATCAAGCTGCCAATCAACTGTCTGTAAGTCGTGCTGTCCACTCTTCCCCCCCCTTCAAATTTTGAAAGTTTTAAGTTTTGTTCCATAGGGGTAAGGACAGGCTTACAATCCTGCATTCCAAATCGCTGAAGAATTTCTGCTGCATATTTTCTCTGGGAAATGAAGATCTGATGTGGACGTTGGCTTACTTCAACTCCAAGATAGTAGTGAAGTACTCCCAAATATGTCATCTTGAAACCTGCATGCAACTCCTTTTTGACCTGTTCTAAGTGATCATCATTATTGCCTGTAATGATCAAATCATCAACATACATAATGAGAATGACCAGATACTTTCCCTGTTGGCGCACATACAAAGTATCATCAGATTCACTGCGATGAAAACCAACTTTGTGAAGGTATTCATCCATTTTGGCATACTAGGCGCGGGGAGCTTGTTTTAATCCATATAAAGCCTTGATTAATTTGCAGACTTTATGTTCTTGCCCTTTAACTTCAAACCCTGGTGGTTGTGTCATGTATACATCTTCTTGTAAGTCCCCGTTGAGAAAAGCACTTTTGACATCCATTTGATGAACTTTCCACCCTTTCTGAGCTGCTAAGGCAAGTGTGAGGCGGATGGTGTTCCATTTGGCTGTGGGAGCAAAGGTCTCCTCATAATCGATTCCTTTCTGCTGCGCAAATCCTTTAGCAAAAAGACGTGCTTTATACTTGTCAATATCACATGAAAGAGCAGAAGTGTCCTCAGACACACAATTTTTATTGATCAAGGAAAAAATTACAGGGCAAATTGCAGGAGTTTACATACGTAAACTCACACACTCATTCTCTCATTACACATTCAACTGATCTTCAAAATCGATATATGAAAAATTGATATTTAGAATTGATCTTCAGAAAATGCAGTTCTGAAACTCAACTGAACGCTGGTTCAAATGTTGGAGGATGCTAGTTCAAATGCCAGACGCTGGTTCTAATTGCTAGGGGACGCTGGTTCAAATGCCAAGATTTCAAAACGTTGAACACACTTCTTTAACGCCTTCTTAACGCACTTCTTAATAGCCAGCTGCTATTGCAAAATCGATATGAATCGATGTCAAATGCAGAAAATAGACCCTTAAAAAAACGCTGTTTAGAACTCTGTTATTAATCAACAGAAATCCACGCTGGTTATGGCTGGATTGGACGCAAGTTTGAAAGTTTGAAGCGCTTGTTTGAAGTGTTGTTTGAACGCTTCATGAAAGGACTTTTAAACAAAAAAATGCACTTGAAAGTGGAGAAGCATTGAATCAAATAAACATTGAATGAAATTGCAGAATCGATTTGCCAGAATCGATTTGCTCCAAGCAGATTGCCAGAGTCGATTTATTCAAGCAGATTGTAGAGTCGATTTATATGTAAGATTTCACAATGTTCAAAATTGCAGAATCGATTTTTATGTAATTGCAGAATCTATTGTCAACAGTGCTTCCCTTTTTTTTTTTACTCAAAAAATTTGAAACTGAAACTTCTCATAGATTTTTCTTTGGCCTTTTAAAAAAAAAAAATGATTTTAGAATTTGCTGATCTAAAATCAAAATTTTTTTGCAAATTTCATACCAATATTTTGCCGATCATGTCAACGGAGTTGAGTTTTCCACAACCTGATAAAGCTGGAATCTCCTCCTCACTGCATCACCGTGGCTCTGATACCACATGAAAGATCAGAAGTGTCCTCAGACACACAATTTTTATTGATCAAGAAAAAAATTACAGGGCAAATTGTAGGAGTTTACATACGTAAACTCACACACTCATTCTCTCATTACACATTTAAAGAAAATAGGAAAACTAACCTATTTATAAGCTCTATGGATCACTTAGAAATTAAACAAGTGTCCATTTACAATAAATGAGCTTTTTACAAAACTACTAACTTTACTCCTAATTTGGAACCTAAGAAACGACTCTTTTCTAGAGTCCTAATTTACATTAACAAATTTCTAATTCTAAATATCTCCTAAATATATTAAATATTCTAGAATAATAATTATTAATTTAATATCTTAAATTAATAATTATTTTATTCTAATACTATAACCTATGATAAAATTATTTTTGGATCATCTAACACATGGAAGGTGATTGGGCTGCCAACTCATCAATTTTGGACACATCATCAACTATGACAACACATCCCCAAAATCGGAGGAACAGACCCTTGATGTTAGTTTGGTTGTTTTGTTGTTTAGTTATGTGCATTTCCACCGCAAGAAAAGTGGTTTTGTTTGATAAGTGTCATCATGAATGTATTATGTAAAAGTTGTTAGTGAAATAAATAGCATTAGAGTCCTAGTAGATTTTGAACTCTTGAAAATAGAAATATCACTAGATTCCCTCCTTATAATTTGTTTCCTATTTGGATAAGGTGTATTTGGGAGCCTTCGAAGGTCTAGCCACCTGGCAGAATACATGTAAATATATCTAATTTTATAAATATGAAAATAGAAGGATTAGAGAGGCTTGATCGATGCCATGATACAAGCTACTTTTGTCATATTTTTTAGTCAATAGTATACAGTTGGAGAAAGCTTCTATTAGACCTGAGATTCATCATGTGTTCTCATATGTGTTTTTCTTATCTATCTATCTAATATATATTATGTTTACTTTATGTGTAATCACTTGGAATTCATGTTTAATGATTCTCCAGTTTCCTATATGTATATGGTTTACTGTTCAAGTTGTGTTTTGATGAGAATACACACATGCCTCAACTTCCATGTTAGATATTTTCCAAGTAATTGAGTTCCCTCAGACTCCATGCCAAATCGTAGCTATTTATTCACATCCTTCACCTACATAAAAAACATTCAAAACACACTCAAAGTTAGCCATCTTTGTTCCAAGCATTGTCTAGTGAATATCATACATTTCCTTGAGAGAGCCCTCTTAGGTTGGAAAGGTTAAGTTCCGACTAAAAGTGGTTTGAAACAGTTACTTTGAAACAATTATGTATATTAGTTGTAGTGATTTTCTTTAGATAAATAGGATATTTCAGTAGGTCCACTTTTGTTTATAAGGATAGGATTGATTGTATAGTTTATATAGGTGTTCTTTTCTCTTTTGTTTACATTCCTTAGTTTGTGCAATTATTTATTTTTTGTTTACATTCCAATCAATAGGATTGATATAATAGTAGTTAGATTATTTAAATGACGATTGATATTCTTTTGCAATATAAATTTGTGTTGCTTGAGCATGTTTCTTTTTCAATTGATTAATTTTAAACTAGAACCGCATTTGTTACTTCAACAACAAGTTGATTTCTTACTCTAGTTTAGGCTAGACACTCTGATCCTGCATTAACCACGCTTGTGTCTCTAAGTATTACAACCTAGGATTGATAATTTAATGTTTGAAATTATAACATATATAATTTCACCAATGGTATTTATCAGAAACAACAAGAGTTTTGGATGCAGAAGGTGAACTAGAAGGGGACGTGGAAGACTCAGGTGATTTGGGAGGAGAGACATGAGACTGAGGAGAAGATTGCTTCAAGGTATTTTTATCTATGTTAATAGGAGTACTTGACCTTTTATTTTAATTTAATGATGGAGAATCATTAATTTTTTTGTTCCTAGTTTCGACTAGTAATGCTTCTTGCTCTTCCTTATTTTTAGATGTAGTGAGAATAAAGTCCCATAATCCATATGCTTCAACTAATTCATCTTCTCCTTCTGATTCTTCTACAGATAAATATTTCTCTTCATCTTCTTATTGATCTGATTTAGCATTAGATATGACATTAGGTGGTTGAGATGATGAAATTTGTGTTTTCTTAAAAGGTCTAAAAGTCTTTCGAGGCAAATTGAAATCTATTTTTTTATTTTGACCATTTTGTTTAACATTGTTTTATGGACTTTCTGTAGTCTTTATAAATCGAAAGGATTCTTTTTAATTTCTTCTTTGAAAGTTACTTTCTTATATTTTCCTTCTTCTATAATGGTCTTCTATTCTAAGGCTAAAGTAATTTTTTCGATAGATATAGCTTCTTTCAACTTCTCAGTCAGAGTGTTTTTATTGGATTTATCTATGAATATGGAAATATTTGAGGGTAATTCAAAAATATACCATTCTGTCTAAACATATTCACCAGGTTGAGAATTTTGTTGAATCTTGTTAAGTAATTTATTGAACCTAGAATTAAAATCTTTGATCCTTTCATTTGGATTTTCTTTCAAGTAGGAAATATCATTGATTAATGTCACAGTTGTGCGATCATGTCCAAATTTTTTCAAAAAATTCTCTTGAAACATATTCCAATTAGTAATAGAACCTGATGGTAAAGAAAATTACCATGATCCTGTTGATCCTAAAATTGTATATGGAAACAGTCTACATACAAAATCTTCCTCTCACACTTCTTTAAGTTTAATGGCTAGCATAAAATTATGCAAGTGTTCTTCAGCTTTGGTTTCTTCATCTGGATTAAAATTTGGTAACCATCTCTCTGGATATTTAGGCAAAGGATGAAGTGGTGTAGCCATGTTGACAACACCTTGATTGGTCCATGGTCTATTAGCCATTATGGGAATGTGAATAGAAGAGGTTTTTATAGTAGAAGAGGTTGACTGTGTGGAGAAAGTAGCCCCTATGCTAATATTACTTACACTAGCACCTGTCGATTGAGAATGAGTGATGGGAATAAATGAATAGGTTGGATGAGAATAAGTGGAAGAGGTGGAATACAATAAAGGTTTTCATGGAGGTGATCAAGATAAAATTTCACTACTCGATCACTGAGCTTCGGATTTCCAAGTCTTTCTTCAATGAGGAGGCAGAGGGAATTAAAAATGAGTTACCCCAAGCTTCTCACTTTGAGACTGAGTCAAAACCCAAGACGGTGGAAAAGAATATGATACACTTCCTTCAGATAACTTAGAATGTTGAGAATTTTCTTGAGAAATAGAAATTACTTCTAATTTAACAATTAATGTCTGGACTTCAGGTGCTTCTTGTAAAGAAGGCTTATCAACTATATTAGAGCCAGTACTAGGATATTTTACAGTTGTTTTTACTTTTGGTCTAGGAGTAGGATACTTTGAATGAAACCTAGAAGTAGGAGGATATTTTGAGGGTGAATGACTCTTTGGATGACCCTTTTTATCAAACCTTGTTTCCACTCATAGTTGGAGGTTCAATCCTTCCTTCTAACGCCAAAATGTTGAAGGCTGGAAATTGACTGCCTCAACATCAGGGAATACCACCCATTCTAGAGCTTAAAGTAACATGGAATACCACCCAGTCTAGAGCTTAAAGTAACTCCTTTTCCATTGAAATTGGTGGGCCCGACTGGGGATAAAGGGAGTAGTTTCATGTTGATATTTAATAATAACAAGAGAAATGAAATCAAAATGATGGAAGTATTTTAATGCTAATGATAAAACTAAAACTTATTCTAACTATCTCCTAGGGAAAAAATTCTTTTAATGTGATATAATATGAAGATTCCATAAAGTACATAAAAATATAAATAATTTCATACGTTAATGAAAAGAAAGCGTGCATAATAAACTAAATATTAATTTAGTTGATTAAAACTCAATCAATTAACATATTTCGTTATTTCATACATAATTATAGATCATTCAATACTTCCTCAATAGTGACAATGAGATATTGTTTTCAAAGTAACTTATGTAATGAAAGAACATCAAAATAAGATAACTACCTAATTAAATAACACACAACAATAATACAAAGATAATAGCACCAGATGCATCAATGATCTATATATGAAAATGCATCTTCCAGGCTCAGGTTTGAATTAGATAACTTCCGATCAAACAATAGTGCAAGTTCAAAGCTACCTTCTCAAAATTCTGGACCCCTTTCTAAATGCATGAAAGGGGTTTAAATAGGCTATTAATATCACAAAAAGAGTAAAATTGAAAATAAAGTTTCTAAAAAGCATCAAACAACTTAGACTAAGATAAACGACATAAAAATAGTAATCGGTTGCAACAACATTCATGAATTTTTCCCAAATCCATCCTTCATATATTCTCTGAGATTGAAAACATTTGTCATCGGTTTCAGCTGGGGGGATGCATTGGATGCATACACATTTGTCCTGTGAACACTGCATCGTTAAGCATTGGAAGAAGTTGAGTTGCTGCATATGAGAGACACCTCGGCATGAGCCACTGACTATTTGGTTTTATTAGGAAATGCCAATAACTTTCCAAGTTTTCTTTAGATAAACTTTGAATATCCCAAGTCTTCTTTCTAGATGATTATTTCCAAGATTGTTTCAAGACTTTGACATCTGGCAAGATTTCTTTTTGGAATTCCTATATCAGATTAGATTGTAGTAGAGTATCAATAATGTACTAAGTGAGGTTTGAGGCAATATTCCTGGCTCTAATGATAGCCATTTATTCTCTTTTCATTTTTATGTCCCAATCATCGAACACAATATCCTTTTGTGACTCATTAATTCCAGGAAGATCAACTGCTCTTCCTTCTATGATATCCTGCCAATTTGTGAAGTTAGATATTTTTTCATAAATTCTCCTTAGATAGGATAGTTGAGTGACTAAAGAATAAATGGTTTTAGATAATTCATGAACTAAAGATAACTTGTGACATAAAACATATTGTTGTTTTTTCAAGAGGATATCCAATTCTGAAGCTTCCTTTTAGACTTCATTTATTTCAGGATTATCCTTCTGCTGATCAATTATTTGATGTAACTATTGTATCTGTTGATATTTATCTTTGAATTATACTTTAAATTGTATTTTCACATTATCAAAATTATTTTTCAAATCGGAAAGATTCCATTGCCATTTTTTGTCTATTGCTTGCTTCTCATCCTAGAAACTTTGCTCCAATTAAGAAATCCTATGATACTTTTCTTTTATTAACAATTGTACCTTAGAAACTTTATCCATGGTTGCATTAGCATAAGATCCTGTGAATTGAGATAGTTGGTTTAGTTCCTCCTCTAGGGTAGATTGATCTCCTTTCCAAATAACTTGAAATGGAGTCTCGTTAGGAACTAGCATCTGAGTCTATTCCAACTTTATTTTATTCCTGGATCTTCTCATGACTGCCTTGTGCTTTGGACTATAGAATAAGTCCAATGGTGCAATATCCTCAATTTCAAGACCTATCTCTGTAGTGGGAAAATAAGGAATTATTTCCATGTCTTATGCTACATGAAAATCATTTCTCATCTCTACACCAGTGTTCTCTTCAATTTTTTCAATATTAACATTATTTTGGGGATCCTCTACAGTGAATGAGGTTATCCCTGTATTTTTTGAAACTTGTGCAGTCTCTTTGTGGGCTGTGACTAGCTTTGTACTGATCATGGCTGACTCTGTAGTAACCAAAATTGGTTTTGTGTTGACCACAACTAATTCTATTCCTGCATGGCTCGAACCATTTGCAACATGGGTTTCCTTAGTCATTAAAACATATTTTAATTCTTCCCAAACCTTGTCAAATTTTTTCTCTTCTTTAACTCTTATTTCTTGCTCAACGACTATAGTAGTTGTTTCTATATTTTGAGCAATTGGAGCTTGGGAAGACAATGCCAATGTTTCTGCATTTTCTGAATTCTGTTGGGAATGTATTACAAAAAAATCTGGTATATGAGCTATTCGTTTTAGGCGATATTTATTAAAATTAATCAATGCATCAAGAGTAAATCAATTAGCATCTAATCTTTCTACCATAGAATATTTTGGGACCATTTCGAATAAATCATCAAATTTATTAGAATTGTTTGAAAACAACCTAAGTTTGAATTTAGATGTGACATATTTAGCAACTCCATTAGGGTCAAACTACCGATTTGGTTACACTAGAAAAAAAGACTTAATTTATCAATTTAAAGAAAAGAATGCTTGAAATTTTCCAAGGTATATGTGCCACAAGGAATAGGGAAACACGACTAGACAGTTTTCTTTGCATCTTTGAGAACTTTAGTTAGGCCTTTTCTAACTATAGGATAGGAAATTTATTTGGCTAACAACTTATTTGGAAAAAACAGTGGAAAAAAATGGGGATGGGATAGGCTACCGAAAAATTGAATGTAATTAAATTTTTCTTCTCCAAACCATTTCCCTAATGGCCTTAGGTCTTTATTGGATTCAATAGTGAGTCTCAAGGCTTTACTACCAAAGACTTATTGATAGATGGGGAGAGTTAGTTCATGAAATTTTTTATAAAAATTAGAATGATACTTGGATTCCCATAGAATGTAAAAGTAAAAATGAATAGGGGTGGCGTACTGAACAATCCATTCCATCCCAAGGATGGAAAGTCATAAGAAAAGCATATGTCATCTAATGTAGGAGCATCATGGTTCCGAAAATTTCTACATTAAGTAGAATCTGGGGGTCTTGTGTTTTTCAAAAGGGTGGTTTTCCTAAGTATTTAGTTAATGTAATTTTAAATATTTCGAGTGATTTATGGGAGACATTTTGAATAGGATTTAATTAAATATTGAGAGGCATATTTTTAAATGTTCTCAAATGTAGGAGAACATGAGTGATTGATGAGTGATTGGTGTGGATTAAGATATTGTAAATCTTATATTATAAAGTAGTTCATGATCTATGGAGGATCCTTAGGATTTAGTTGAAATCTGAGATCCTCAAGGGATAAAGAAGAAATTTTAGGAAATAATTGAGGACTTAGAGGATTTTTGGGATTTTTTTGAGAAACCTATGGATCTGAACCAAAATTGGTTACATAACCTTTTATATATAATTGTAAAGGCTCAAAGGCATAGAGAGTAGAAAAAAGGATCATTATTCTTAGATAGGTGGTTTGATTGTAAGCCTACGAGCACAAAGAGAGAGAGTGAAGAGAAAAGGGCCATATAAAGGCAGATTAGGCCAAAGCTAGAGTGTAAAACATGTTTTTATTTGTATCTGTACATTTTTTTAATGAATAGAGAAATTGAATTCATTGTGACTGTGTGTGTCATTCCTTTTATGTGCTGAGTAATCCGTAACTGTGAATTTATGATTTATATGTAATAAACCATGGTGAATGAATCCAAATTGAATGTTTAAAGTATTTCTGAGTGACAAAGGACTTAATGGTTGGGTAGAGTCAATGTGATTCTAGTTTGGAACTAATAGATGTGTGTATAGGCCAAATAAAGAACTAATTACGGATTCTGGAAGAAGAGGAGAAATACAAAGAGTATTTTTTATTCATGCTAGAGATAGAGTTAAAGGAGACAAAATAAGCTTAGGAGGGATCACACCTTTAAAGACAAAAGAAAAGCTCAGGAGAGATTCACATGGAATAATTCCAAAGAGCAAAGGAGATGTAGCGTGGACGAGACTGTATTGCAGAGCATTGAAAATATAAATAACATAAGTCAACTAAATATAGAAGCACGGAGAAGAATTAAAAAGGAGAAATCGATCACAAGGATTAAAGCACAGTATCAAAGATTTAAGGTTTGACAACTCAGATCATTGCAGGTAGAAGAGGTGAAAAATAACTACACGTGGGTGAATGAACCATCATGATTAGATCGTAGGTTGAAGGGGAAAATATCGATGGTTAAGATGACTTCACAAGTTAAACCAAATAACTGGCGATGCGAAGAAGGGCGAGCAGGTGAGGATTGTTAGATTTGGGCACAGGTCAATGACGGACGACATATCGCACATCGGAGGTTTTAAAGTTTAGTTTTAAGACATTGCAGGTATGTTATTTTATTTGCGATGAGGTAAGGGATAAAAAGTGTGATGCGAAAAAGGGAAAACATGTGTCGGTGTAGCGCAAGAGCGCACTTCGCAATATTTATGATTTAACATTATCAGTAAAGGGTTAAATGTGTGGAAAGCGATTTGTGATGAGTCCTGATTGGTTTTCGTGATGTGGGACCCTAGAACTGTTGTTCCACGTGTATGTAAGTTAATTACAATTATGTGGGTTCTATTATAAAGTTAAGCGATGTTGATTGTGTAGGCTCCCTATGATTTTCAAGAAAGGAGAGACCAAATGCTGTAGGGGCCACATCAGAACCACTTTGGAATCCTAGGATCTAGCCTTCCTGGATTCAGAGAGGGATCTCTCTATATAAGTGTTTTCAAAATATATGTCTTTATGCTTAATTATGATATTAGGTTAGTTATGAATCTCTAAGGAACTTGTTTTTTTGATTGATTGATTGGTTGGGATGGATATCAGAAAAGGAAAAGGTCACTAGAAGGGTGAAGGTGAGAGCAGGTTGAAAATTTTTCCGGCTGATAGGATAGGTCAAAAGACAGTGTCAATCCATTGGCTATGGAGTCACAAAAGGATTTAATTGTACAACAGTTCTACAAGGGCTTCCATGGGGCAAGTCATCTATATCAAAGGATCTCTTGAGATTGATTTGTGGCATGAAACATCAAAGTGTTGTGAAAAGCAAAGCTAACCACCAATTAAGAATCTATTAATTTTACTAAACAAGAAAAGCCTTTCAAAGTAATTGTTTGAAGTAAGCCAAAGGATAGGGCATACCATAGACTTCTTTGGATAAACTTTACTAAAGCACACTTTTCAGACAACAATCCAGTAATCTTAAGACTACTTTCAGAAATGAGAAAACATATAAGAAAACAAGGAAAATAGCCTAATATCAAGCAAGAACTTTGAATCTATCCTGCTTTTGGCATACTCTAAAGGGGAAATTTCAAAACAACTGTTAAAGACATGACCAGAGGACAGGGCTAACCATAGACTTCCCTGGTTTAGACTTCTACTTAGCATGCAATGAAAATAACATTCAAGAACAATGTCTCAAGTTTTACACAGCAAGCCATGGGCTTACCAACATTCCTTGACTGGTTATACTCTATTGAATCATTCTCCAATTAACTATTAGAGGAAAACATAGAGATAAGGCTTTCAGACAAAAATAGGGTACTTTGCAGTATATCCTACTCTAAATTTTTTATTCTTTATCAGAGAAAATGGACAACATTGTTACACCATTTTTGGTCATCTAACCTACTATCATTAGATGGACCCAAGTACACCATGTAAGACCAATTTTATCCTAAGTAAAATTGCTTTCACTATGTAAAATAACTTAATAAAACACATTTATTAGGTTGTTTATGGTCTAAACAAGAAACACCAAAAGGAAATATTAAACAAACCTATATTTGTTCGATTTTCCTCAAGGAATAATTAATTAAACAATAATTCAATTATTATTCCTGGTCATGTTTAACCCAAAACAAAGAAATTAATTAGATAAATCTTTATTTATCTTATTATTTTCTAGGAATAATTATTTAAATCTTATTTAAATAATATTCCTTATTAAATATGACTAAATCACCCATAAATAATTAAATAAACCATTATTTATTTGATTATCTTTCAACCACTTCCTTAAAATGATAAATAAATCATTTATTTATTTATTATTCACAAATAAAGGGATTTGACCCAAGTCAAATACTTTTTCCCTCCAACAAATATAATAAAATATTTTATAAAAGGTGGATCTAGATTTGGTTAATGTTATTTTAATCATGCACCAAGATCTAGAATGACCCAATATTTTGTTATAAATAGGAGGGTTTCTCCTACCCTTCTTCACCTTTTGTTGCCTATTAGATCACTCTGGATCTATACTCTTGGTCTAACTTTGAGCCATTATCATTGTCATATTTTCCATTGTTTGTTGTGTGAGCTCCCTTTGAGTTCTATCTTTGTCTGGGTTTTCTACACCAACAGGAGAGAGAAATGCTAGATCTGAAGTGTTGAGGACTTCCAAGAACCCATCCCATTGAGGAGAATTGGAAACACCTTCTTTTTTTCCTCCCAGGTGCCCTTAATACAAAAATTATTTCAAAAAAATATTGTTCTTATCTTGTCTATTGGATGTATGGAGCAAAACCTTATTTTTACTGCTTAATGTCTCTTTATGCATAGATCTAGTTTTTTGCAGCACTTGTCTTGATCAACTAACTACAGATCTGAAGATATTGGCAGCCATATTTGATGTTAGGGCTATAAGTTATGCGTAGCTAAAGTGATCTTTTTTCGTACACTTCGACAAAAGATTCATACTAACAACTGGCGACTCCACATGGGTTTTCAATTACGACCGCTGTCGTTTTTCATATTCCTGCATATCCAGCTACTTCAGACCCTAGGGTTTCTTTTCAGATTTTTTTTCCTATTTTTATGTTGTTTTTCACCTATAAAACCCTAAAACATTAAAATTTCTAACTTCCGCGTGTTTCTGGCCCCATTGCGCAGGTGACAGACATCAGCCGCAACTGAGACGACAACTTTTTCGGAAATCTTCCGCCGGGACACCCGGAGCTTCAGGTCGCACTTTTCAGCCCAGAAACTGCGACCTGGACTACAAGTCGCACTTTTCAGCCCATTATCTATGACCTGCACAGAAAACAGGTGAGAACCTGCGACCTGCCAGTTTTTCTGCTATTTTTCTGCAACTTTTCTGGGTTTTTCTGAAGCTTCTGTCAGGGTTTGCCAGCCTTTGTCTCAGCCCGTTTAGACTTGTTTCTAATATGTTTTTCTCATATAAGTGGGAACATTGCCCCCTAGGGCTTCAGTACCCTCCACTTTTGGTGGAAGAGTTTTAACTGTTTCAGGTGTCTGATTTTTCATAGTTTCAGCCTTCCCTTTTTCAGATCTGATACCTCCTTTTTAGACCCCTTTTAATCAGCTCTTCTCCCTTTCAAATCACCTCCTGAAGTTTTGTTTGGATCTACCTTTAGGGCCTCCTCCTTGTCCCTTCTGCTTTTTTCTGATTTCCTCCTTTTTTACAGCCACCCTGCCCCTGCCTCTTGGCTGTGTTCTGCACCTCTTTTCAGCAGATTTCTCCTTTAGATTCCTGTCCCTCCCGACCTTAGATCTATTGGCCTCTTTTTAGTGTATTTTGACTAAATTTTTTCCCTCTTTTAGACTAGTTTTGAGAGACCCGCCTTTCTGGGTTAGATCAATGCATGGTTAGCTGTTAATTTTCTGTTATTTCAGCACTATATAATGTTTTTTGTAGATTTATTTCTAGTTACACAGCACACTTTTTCTTTTGCTCTCAAAACGTCTGGGTTTAAAAATTAAAATTAACACATGCCACACACTCACCCTAAGCGAAGAAGAGCTTGGTTAAGACCGCCAGGTAAAGACTTTAAAACATTGTAAAATCAATTGACACTACACCTTTCTACCCTTGTTTCGACATTGTAATCACTTGATTCTGTACCTCCCTGCCTTTGTTGGTCGTTCTTCTTCCCCTTGTGCTATGTTTGTGTTGTCACCATTTCGCCCCCAAGGCGCACATCCCGGAGACTTCTTGGCCTTCACCCTCAGTTTCCGGTCGGTCGACCTACTCCTTCCCGCCGTCGTCGAGTTAGTCCTCCTCCGAGTCTGCACTCCGACTCCTCTTCTGATTCATTGGGTTCTACTTTTACTTCTGGTTCTCCCCCTGTCACCTTCACTATGTCTGGTCCAGGGCCTAACGCTAGCGGTAACCCCGGCCCTAATGTCGGGACTACTACTAGCGGAACCGCCACAGGAACTACCTCGGCTGCACCTTTGATCCCTTACATGGCAGGCCTCAGCCTCCCCGATCTCAATCAGTTGATCAATGACCCTATTCGCCACGATGTTGGTTGGCCTACTATGCCAACCAAGCTCCCCTCCGACATCCCTAAGTTCGAAGGCCTTGCTGGAGAAGATCCAACCAACCATGTTCGATCTTTCCACATGTGGTGTTCCTCCAATTCCATTACCGATGATTCCATCCGTCTTCGGTTGTTCCAATGCACGCTTACGGGTGAAGCTTCTAAATGGTATGTTGACCAGGCCACCTCTTCCCATACCACCTTTGCGACCATTTCCCAAGCCTTTTTATCTTATTTCCAGCTCCCTCTCTGATACGACACTGGTACAGAGCTTTTGACTTCTTTCCGTCAAACCTCTTCAACCCGCCTTTCCACTCATGTCCAGGAATGGCGGAGAAGAAGGAGCTTATGTCGAGCTCCCACCTTCGAAGATCGGGTTTATATGGACTGGTTCCTTCACACTCTCTTACCTCCCATTGGAAAAGATGTCGCCTCCCATTTCCCTCAAACCGAAGAAGCCGCCCTCCAAATAGCCTTGAAATATGACTTGATCTATGCTCAGTCTGGTTATGTTTATACAGTCCTTCCTGACCTCCCCAGGCCCGGTGGCGCTAACGCCCCAGGGGCATCTCATTCAGCCGACGGTATCGTTGGAGCCTTTCTCATCCGTATGCTCAACCTCCTATGGGCTATGGTCTCCCTCCGGGAGGGGGCAACACCTCTAGCACTTTTCCCCCTCCAGGTAGCATGTATCCAGGATACGGCATGCCTCATCCTTTTGCCCAACCTCCTCCTTACCTCAATGTTTCCCAACCTAACCATTATACTTATCCACAACCTGGTGTTCCAGCTCCTCCAGCATTTTCACTTCCACCCCCCTTGCCTTCTCAACCCCAGCAACAACACCTACAACCCCCTCCAGGGCAAGTATTTGCACAGCAGGGCGCGACTAATCCCCCTTCCTCTCAAAGAAGGCGGAAAGGTAATCAAAATCAATCTGCCCCTGGTACTCGTGGACCCAATCCTCAAGGTACTAACCCTAACACTGCTAACCAGCAACAGGGTACTCAGCCCAAGCCGGACAGACCTATTCGCACAAATAAGCCTTGTTCGTGTTGCGGTGTTTACGGTCATTACACTCACGATTGTCCCCTTCTACCACAGATGAAGAAGATGTGGGAGTCTCAAGCCACTTTACGAGGAAAACATGCCTCCCCTCATGCTCCCCCTAATGTGGCCTCTACTCAACCGGCTGTGTTTAACGATCCTTTCCCCCAGCAAGGATTCGTGGCTTCCCAACCACCTAACGGACAGGTCGCCACTCAACCTTTCCCTTCTGGTTCCTCCGATTACCAGATCCTCATGATGAACTCTGATCCATCTCCAACCGTCGACCTTAACCTTCAAACTCGGTCTCGCCAGTACCCCAAGCCTTCCGCTCAGTCTGCCCCCGAGTCCCCTTCTTCAAGTTCTACAGAGCCTCTTTCGACATCCAATGGTCCCTTACATATCCCTCAACCCAAAGTTGAGGTTCATACCAAGATTCCTAAGGGACCATTACGTCGAAATGCTGCTTCTGGTCGAGCTGCTCATTCGTATAGCATAGTAGATGATTTGGCGCAGTCTCCTACTGCCATTTCCACATTGGAACTCCTCCAGTCGTGCCCTTCCCAAAAGAAGGCTCTGCTATCTGCCATGGGCGCTGTAGATCTTGCTGATGACCAAATGATTGTTTTCGACGCCCTTCAATCAGAAAATCCCCCTCTTCCTTCTTCCGTCGCCTTCCAAATCCCAGTCAAAATCCTGACTATGCCACCACCGCACATGGGTTCCTTAGACTCCTCCAATCTAACATCCCATTTGTATGGGATACCTATGCTCATGAGTCTTTCGATGCCCTCAAGCAGGCTCTCACATCCGCTCCCTTGATCCGCCCTCCCGAATTTGATAGGGACTTCATCCTGTACATCTCCGCTTCCACCTATTCGGTCGCTGGAGTTCTTATCCAGGAATATGATAACGGTATCGAGCATGTGATCTACTACGTTAGTAAGAACCTCTTAGGGCCTCCTGTTTCCTACTCACATGAAGAAAAACTAGCACTGGCTGTCGTGTTCTCGGTCCAAAAACTTCGTCATTACATCCTAATGCGTTCCACCAAGGTTGTGACTAATTCCAACCCCATGGCTTTCCTATTGAGTCGCCGCATCGTCACTGGGAAGTACGCTCGTTGGGTCATCATCCTTTAAGAATTCGACCTCGAATTTGTCACACCAAAAAGTAAGAAAGGTTTAGCCCTTGCTGAACTCATTTCTGAATTACCTACTCGAACACAGGATCCCCCAATTAATGATGATTTTCCTGATGAGCACTTATTCGCCATTACTTTGGACGATCCCTGGTACGACGATATCCTCACTTACTTGTGAACCCAAAAGTTCGCCCTTCACCTTGATCGTGACGCTTGACGACGTATCCGACACCGGGCTCCCTGCTACCTTCTTATCGGTGACGACCTCTATCATCGCGGTATAGATACTGTCCTTCGTCGTTGTCTCACACACGCTGAAGCTGAACACACGCTGAAGCTGAACAGGTCCTCAATGCCTTCCATAGCGGCGCTTGTGGTGGCCACCTCTCCGGTCTTGCTACTACCCATAAAGTCATGCGCGCTGGATATTTTTGGCCTTCCCTCTTCAGTGATTGCATTGAGGCAGTCAAACACTGTTCCAATTGCCAACATTTCTCCCCTCAGGCGCGAGCTCCCCAGCTCCCCTCCATCCTGTCGTCACAACTGGTCCCTTTTGTAAATGGGCCATCGACTTTATGGAGTGTTGCCCGCCATCCGCTGGTAACCATAAATATATCATCGTGGTGGTCGACTATTTCACAAAATGGGCCGAGGCTATGCCAACATTTAACAACACGGCAGCTACTGTAGCCCTCTTTTTCTTTAACCACGTTATCGCTCGATTCGGGGTTCCGAAACAACTGTTCTCCGACCACGGCCGACATTTTGAAGATGAGATACGGCGTGAGCTATCCTCACTATTGGGTTTTGAGCACCAATATTCCTCCTCCTATTACCCCCAAGGTAATGGCCAAGTTGAAGCAGTCAACAAAATCCTCAAGACTATGCTTCAACGAATGGTGAATAAGCACAAAACCAACTGGCATCTTATGCTCTTCCCTACTTTGTGGGCCTATCGAACTTCTGTTAAAACTTCCACTGGGTTTACTCCTTTCCACCTCGTTTTTGGAGAGGAGGCAGTCTTACCGATCGAGTGTGAAATCCCTTCCCTTCATCTGGCCGTTGAACTTCTCCCTGATACCCAACCTCTTTAACAATGACTTATCATGCTTGAGCGTGCCTCCGAAGACAGTCGTGTTGCATTGCAAACCATTGAAGTGGCTAAGAAACGCACCAAAGCTCAGTATGACCGAAAAGTCCACCCTCGTACTTTTCACGAAGGCGACCTTGTTCTAGTATATGACCAAGCCCATGATGTCCTTGGTCACGAGAAGTTCGACTCATTATGGCTAGGCCCTTACATCATCAGTAAGGATCTTTGTAAGGGGGCATACCTCTTAGAGGACTTCGAAGGCAATCCCCTTCCTAATCCTCGCAATGCACTCTATCTTAAGAAATATTACCCTTAGCATTTCCCTTCTGAAATGCATGTTTTATTTTCTTTTAGATAGCCAACACCTTTTTCATTTTCATACTTTGATACTTCACCAGGACATGCTTTGTCCCAGAAGGGTCACTTCACCTCCCCCCAAAATCGAATTTCCTCACTTACAACACTTGTACTTGGGGCACCACTTTGCCTCCATACTCGTCTTTGTTCGTGTCGATTTTCGTCATGAGATACCATCTTGTACTCATGTTTTCATGGTCCCCCATGGGACCTTTTCTGTGTGGCTGCACCATCGAGTCACCCTTGTTTCGAGCAGCCAAGTTGAGTCATCATCGCATTCATGGAGTCTATCCTGAGTCCCTTTTTACCCCGCTATAGTCCTCCATCCTTCATTTCTTGGTCTCTCTCTTCTGTCGCACATTATGGCCGTCAGTCCCACTGTCCCCTATCCCTAATGATACTGTGTCAGTCGCTGCCATGTCATTCATGTACTTTATGCTCTAGCAAGGGAAGTCGTCCATTTGCTACTCAGTCCCCTCCATTCCATCATCATCATTGGTATTAGTC
Organism: Pinus albicaulis; assembly: GCA_034641835.2. Taxonomy (NCBI): domain Eukaryota; kingdom Viridiplantae; phylum Streptophyta; class Pinopsida; order Pinales; family Pinaceae; genus Pinus; species Pinus albicaulis. The sequence goes on from CM076581.1 coordinate 1,519,523,094, forward strand.
TGTTAGTCGCTCTACTATTTTCTCTCGTGCCTTAGTTGAGGGTCTCTCATTGCCTCACCTATGGTGGACCTCCTTCTGTCGACATCAGCTCCTTCCTTCCAGAAGCTAGGTCTAGAGGGCGGTGTACCTTGGTTCCACCTTCCACTCTTGTTTGGTGCCTCAGATCAGGCAAAGGGATATCTCATTTCCCTTTGACTTGATTGTTTCTCCACTCCAGCTCCTTTCAGCATGATCAAGATCCGTATGCTTGATGGTTCAGTGATGCAACAGTCACTTTTGGTGATTTCCGGGTGTGTGTGAGATGTCTCAGCCCTCATGAGACATCTCACACATTCTTCAGCACATTATTCTACCTTAAATTTCTCTCTCTGACTTCCCTTTTGATGTCTGGTGATTGAGTTCTTACAACATACTTCGGTCATACGATTTGCTCCTAACACTCGCACGCTGGGGGGCAATCTATTACACCATTTTTTGGTTATCTAACCTACTATCATTAGATGTACCCAAGTACACCATGTAAGACCAATTTTACCCTAAGTAAAATTGCTTTCACTATTTAAAATAACTTAATAAAACACATTTATTAGGTTGTTTATGGTCTAAACAGGAAACCCCAAAAGGAAATATTAAACAAACCTATATTAGTTTGATTTTCCTCAAGGAATAATTAATTAAAAAATAATTCAATTATTATTCCTGGTCATGTTTAACCCAAAAAAAAGAAATTAATTAGATAAATCTTTATTTATCTTATTATTTTCTAAGAATAATTATTTAAATCTTATTTAAATAATATTCCTTGTTAAATATGACTAAATCACCCATAAATAATTAAATAAATCATTATTTATTTGAATATATTTCAACCACTTCCTTAAAATGATAAATAAATCACTTATTTATTTATTATTCACAAATAAAGGGATTTAACCCAAGTCAAATACTTTTTCCCTCCAACAAATATAATAAAATATTCCATAAAAGGTGGATCTAGATTTGGTTAATGTTATTTTAATCATGCACCAAGATCTAGAATGACCCAATATTTTGTTATAAAAAGGAGGGTTTCTCCTACCATTCTTCACCTTTTGTTGCCTATTAGATCACTCTGGATCTATACTCTTGGTTTGACTTTGAGCCATTATCATTGTCATATTTTCCATTATTTGCTGTGTGAGCTCCCTTTGAGTTCTATCTTTGTCTGGGTTTTCTACACCAACAGGAGAGAGAAATGCTAGATCTGAAGTGCTGAGGACTTCCAAGAACCCATCCCATTGAGGAGAATTGGAAACACCTTCTTGTTTTCCTCTCAGGTGCCCTTAATACAAAAATTCTTTCAAAAAAATATTGTTCTTGTCTTTTCTATTGGATGTATGGAGAAAAACCTTATTTTTACTGCTTAATGTCTCTTTAGGCATAGATCTAGTTTTTTTCAGCACTTGTCTTGATCAACTAACTGCAGATCTGAAGATATTGGCAGCCATATTTGATGTTAGGGCTATAAGTTATGCGTAGCTAAAGTGGTATTTTTTCGTACACTTCGACAAAAGATTCATACTAACAAGCATGAACAACCTAAGGGAAAAAAAATACAGTGAGGAATAACATCACCATTAACATAGACCAGGATTCCATGAATCAACTTGTATTATTGATGTTCAAACTAGTTACATTCTTCAAGTCCAACAGGTCTCTACAACTCAAAACTTTTCTTCTCAGCCTAGTATTCTTCAACTACTCAACAACAATTCAGCAGCTCCAACAACTATTTACACTTGATAATGATTCATCTAACAACCAACCAACAACCATAATGAACCCCTCACACAGTATTTATAGAAAAATGAGGAGGTGGAGTGAAAGAAGGGGTTTCTAGTGGTTCATAAATGACAGAGTAAATGATTTTCGACCTTTGAGACCATGCAAGGCACAAGGAAAAATGTATTTAAGTCTAACTCTGCGTTATATTAACTTTTTGAACTACTTAGTAGCTTTTGTTGACTTTTAGGCTTTTTTAGGTAGGCTGGTAATAACTTCTGAGCTATCTTTTTGGAAATATCTTTGACTTGGAGTAACTTTGTGTTTTTTTTTAGGTAAATTAGGCCTGTAGGTGGCATTTTGATTCTTTAGAGAAGTAATTTTTTTTTGTGGATGTGGCATTCGAAGCTCTTCTTCTGCTGATTTGTTAGTTTGGTGGTTAAACCATGATTAGGCCTTTGATATGCTTTTTAGGCCTCTCTTAATAATCTTCAGTCTTTATTAACTATGCTTATCCTTTAAACTGTGGGTTAAGCCTTTGATCTTCACACTTTGTGCTTAATCCTTTCTTTAGCTCTAATTTCTTCTGATCTTCACTGCTTCTCTTTAGTTTGGTGTACAGGCGGTTTATGCACTGGGAGGGTTTGACCGAATGATCAATACTCAGTCATATTGATTAACACTTGGAACTTTAACCCCTCTGGTCCCTTTCTGCGTTCAATCAAGCCTTTGAGGATCGTCACCCTCAGCCTTGCAACTAGACTTTTGTTGTGGGACGGCTTTTATAAATAACCTCCATGAAACTTGCAAATAAGACATCAAAACGTTACAAAAAACCTATGTTATGAATAACACTGCGAACAGAGGCAAGGAATGGTGTTATGGAGAAATGCGGAAGGGGATATATGCATAGGGGAGGGTTTCATGGTAGATCATGGAAGAACCAGGGTTCAAACTTAATATTTGGTGCGGGAACGTGATAGGTGGTTTTGGAAAACCAGGGATGGTTTTCGCATTGGGTCAAGACGGTAAGTGGTATCGGTTGAAACGAATGCGATACGGTTGGGAGGACGACATGTGTCCCCCTCAAAACCGGTCTTTTCACGTGGAAATTGTGCATTGGAAAGGTTTGGTAAAATGGGCATGAGGATTAATGACAGTCGTCAGATCTGAGAGATATAGATCCACAACGGGGAATGAAGGCGACAGACAAAGCTGCGCGGTGGTGGGACTGGTGGTGAAGTAGGTTTCTTTGTTGGGTAGCAGAAGGATATTGGGTGAAGTTTAAAAGGTGAAAAGATGTGACAACCGTCGGATCAGGATGATCAACGGTGGAGATCGCTCCACGAAAAAAGACGGATGGGGGCGGGGTAAGAAAAATAGCAAAGGGGCTTAAGGAAAGGGGATGGTGTGGTTCCATGAAGAAGAAAGGGACCGGGGCTAATATGGAAGGGGTTGAGGGAGCATGGCCCTGCCCTTAGGTCGCATGGGAAGGAAAGGGGCTAAGGGATTTAAGTAAAGAGGGCTTAAGCCCTTATGTTAAAATGGGCGAAAAAGGCCAAAAATGAATGTTTTCAAGGCCTAAAAGGGGTTCCGATAAGTTCTTAGAAAAAGGGTTTAAAACCAAATAAAGGGGATTTATATGGTTTTAGGGGGTTTTTCGAGGAAATGGAGGATAATGAAGGGAAAATGAGGGAAAAATGGGTGAAATGAAGGAAATATTTTGAAAAGGAGAAATGCTGGGAATTATGGCTTTGAAGGCAACTTTCTTTTGGAATCAGCAGGGCTTCTTTGAAGGATTTTTAAGTGAAAACATTAGGGAGATGGGTCTTTTGGACAAGAGACATAGCAAGGTTTCAAGAACTCATAGATTTTCTCTAAATTTGTTTCTTGAAGGCTAATAGGCTTGTTTTAGCCATCATAGGATATGACAAAGTTTATTTATGGCTAACAGTGGCTCCACTTGGGGAGGGCAGCTCCTTGGAGGTGTCAAGAACCTCAGAGGAAAATCTCTGGAAAGCAGACTAGTGCCTTTGTATTTTTCTTCACTTTGACAACCTCTTTCCTTTGATGATCATGCTACTTAAAAAATATGATCTGCAGAATCACAACAAGATGATTTTTCTCTAGCTTCTACCTACACATCCTACCTTTCCTAACATTTTTTCTTAAGGGGGTGCATTTAGACTTGCAAACCTTTTTACATAAACATTTTATTATTTTTAAAAAATAGGAAAAAATGATCTATTTCTACTCTTATAACTTCAATGAGTTCAGATTAAACAGTTGAACTCAACAATTCTCTACCTAAGCTACTATCTGTCAAGATTAAGCTGTTTGACAAATCTGCATTCTCTATAATTCTAAAATAGAAATTCAAAACATAGTCAAATTAGGATTGAACTATCTGATATGCTATGGTGTCTATGGTTGTATGTATAAGCTACACATAGACTTTATTTGCAGAAATTTAAAACAAAAACTTTGAAGGCTTAAGATCTAAAAATTGTGAACATCCTTCTTCCTTTCTTTGGTTCAGGTTTTGAGTTTTTTAGAACTATTCTTTCTCTATCCTAATCTATTCTACTAATAAGCCAAGATTACACAGTTTGGAAAATCTATTTTCACTAACCTATCAACAAAAAATTGAAATTTACTTAGTCATGATTAGGCTGTATGACTAAATAATGATTTTCTTCTTTTCAAGTGGTGGCATTTGAGCTTGCACACTTTCAAATTTTTCTCTTTTTTGGTATGGGGTTGTACCTTTTGTTCTTTCTATCTGCCCTCTTTTCTCTTTTTCTCTTGTTTTTTGTATTTTTCATATTTAAAATTTCTTGGAAGTAGCGTTATTTACAATGAATTGGAAAGAACTTTGAACAAAACCTTAACAAAAATAATGTTTGAGCATCCTGCCATTGACAGGACCTTCAAAAAGTTCAGCTCCATCCATCTCTTGAAGAAAAAATGCATTATTTCCTATATCAGACTGAATGAGATAAGGGCCTTTCCATAAATTCTCAAACTTTCCATGTTTGCCCTTATCTTCTTTCCTAGAATCCCATTTTAGTACCTTGTCACCAATTTTAAAATCACTTGCTTTTGTTCTTTTATCAAATAGCTTCCTGATGTTTTCTTGTACTTGTTGAGCTCTTTTGTAGACTTCCTCTCAGGTTTGTTGTAAATGTACAGTCTAGTTTATTCTTCTTGTCATATCATTTTCTTCATACTGCACTTCCTGGATCAACTTCATGACTCGCACTCCTAGATTGGTTGGAAATACTGCATCTTCTCCATAAACTAGCTGATAAGGGGACATTCCAATGGATTTTTTGACTGTCAATCTGTCTGCCCAAAGTGCATGTACTAGCTTGTTGTGCCATGATTTTTTATTCTCTTCCAGCAATTTCTTGATTATGTTAACCAAAATTTTGTTTGAGGATTCTGCTAGCCCATTACCTTGAGGGTAATAAGCTGTAGAATGACCCAATACAATCTGACATTTGTGACAGAAATCAACCATATTTTTGGATCCAAATGCAGCAACATTTTCAATGATAATTTTCCTAGGACAACCAAATCTAGACAGGATATGATTTTCAAGGTATGAAATGATGACTGAGTCTGTAGCATTCCTGGAAGGGATGGATTCTATCCATTTGGTAAAGTAGTCAGTTGTTGTGAGGATCCATTTATATTGGGCAGATGAGGTAGGATGGATTTCCCCAATGAAGTGTAGACCCCACTGTTGAAAAGGAGCTTCAACAGTGATCAGTTATAGAGGTAAGGGAAGCAATTTTCTTTTGTCGTCAAAAATTTGACATTTATGACAGGCAATGACTATTTTGTGGATATCTTGAAAGAGGGTGGGCCAATAGTAACCAGATCTAAGGATTTTTTTAACTGTATTTTTCCAATAGAGATGACCTCCACATTCTCCTTCATGAAATCCATTCTTGATCTTATCTGCATCATTCTCAGGCAAACATTTAAGCAATAATCCACTAGCATTTTTCCAATATAAACACTTATCTAGAATGCAGTAATTTACAGTTTTTAACTTTAAAAGTCTTTCCTTTGTTTTGGAAAAACTAGGAGGGACATTCAGATTAAACAGTACATACAAAATATTAGCACACTAAGATGAATTAAGAAAATGATCTTCAATAAGTGGAGTTTCCAACTCCTCCTGTTCATCTAATGCATTAAACATATTTATATCAAGAGCTTGAAAGTTGGTTTCAGCCATAAGTTTTTCTAGTCCTTGACATTTTATGAGCTTAGTGGGCTTGATTTCTAAGTCATATTCTAATATTATAGCAATCCACTTTCCTCTTTTTCCATCTGTATCTTGTGTCAATATGTCTTTTACCACTGAATGAGGCACAAATGCTATGATGTGTGAGTTTAAAATTAAACTCTAAAGTATTTTAAGGCTTTGAATAAGGCAAAGGCTTGTTTTTCCATTATGTTATACTTTAAAAGTGCATCTCTTAATGCCTTGCTGAAAAATGCAATAGGCTGCTCTTGTCCCTTTATGTTTTTTTGTAGTAGGACAACAACTAGTGTATGTTCTGATGCAAATGAAAAAATGAAGAAATCTTTTGTAAAATCAGGAATAATGAGAACTGGTGTTTGGGTGAGTGCTTTTTTTACCAGTTCAAATGATTTCTTTACTTCTAAGGTCCATTTAACTCCTTCTCTTTTAAGCATATTTGTCATGTTTCTAAGGAGTTCAGCTAGATTGGGTATGAAATTTCTTAAGAAAATAACCTTCCCAATGAAATATTGGAGTTCCTTGATGTTTCTAGGATGATTGATTTGCAAAAGACCTTCAATCCTCTTCGGGTCTATATCTATCCCCTCTTCAGATATGATATGCCCAAGAAGTTTTCCTTCTTGGAGACCAAACAATCTTTTCTTTGGGTTTAAGGATAAACCATACTTCTGCATTTCTCAAAGACTTTTCTTAGGTGTATTAGGTGTTCTTCATCTTTTTTGGAATAGACTATGATGTCATCTAAGTAAATCACAATGAAGTAGCCTATTTCTTCTAAGAATGAAATATCCATGGCTCTCTGAAATGTGGCACCAGCATTCATTAAACCAAAAGGCATTTTCACATACATGAAAGTGCCCCAGGGAGTAGTGAAGGCTGTTTTAAGTTGATCATCAGGGTGTACCAATACTTGATTGTATCCTAAAAAGCCATCTAGCAAAGAAATTATTCTATAACCTACTACCCTTTGTAAGATATGATCCATTTTGGGCAAGGGATAGTTGTCCTTCAAGGAGGCCTTGTTTAGGCTTCTGAAATCAGTACAAAGCCTTATTTCTCCTGTTTTCTTCCTAACTGATACACTATTAGATACCCAGTCTAAATATCTCACTGGGACTATGACTCCAACATCATACATTTTCCTAATTTCTTTTTCTACCAGAGGTAATTGAACAGGGTTGATTCTGCGCAATTTTCATCTAAAAGGCTTCTGGTTCTCTTTAAGGGGTATCTTATGCTGAATTATTTCTGTATCATATGATTTTAAATCTTCATAGCTCCATGCAAAAACATCAGAAAATTATCTAAACAGCTTAAGGTATTTCAACTTTATGTGAGTTGGCAATGTCTTGGATAATTTGATCATCTTCAATAGTTTCTATTTTTGTTTTTTTGGCAACATCATTGAAATCAAACAATTCTTCTAATGGTACCAATCCCTTTGGAAAAATTTCACTATTAGAATGCAACACTTCTAGATCTTCTTTTATTGAATCTGTGTATTTTTCTGTTTTATATTTTGGTTTATTGGTTAACATATTTATATCAGCAATCTCAGGAGTTTCTCCTTCTTTAAAAAGTGATTTTTCCTTAGTAGAACAGTCTTCTTCATACTCTGAATTTGAATTTAGCATTTCAAATTCATTTATGGACTGTAGGAAGTCTTCTATTTGTTTATCTCCTTCAAAAGCTTGCCAGTATTTTTCATTATCTGGGACTGCTGGTCTATATTTGACTTGAACTAAGTATTGTCTGCTTTCATAAGGTTTCAGACAGGCACTAGCAGCAAAGGCTAATCCATTGGAAAGAATATTTTGGTTTCTAGGGATAAAAGTAAGTTGGAATTTAGAAAATGATTTTAATAGGTCCATGACATAATTAGTATAAGCTCTTAGTCTGGGTTTTTTGGCAGTATATTCCCCATTTACTTGTCTAATTACCAATTCTAAATCCCCATGAGCTGTTATCCTCTTGGCTCCTAGTTTTCTTAACAAGTGTAGTCCTAAGAGGAGTGCTTTGTATTCTGCTATGTTGTTGGTGTAGTGAAAGTTTAATCTATATGAATGACCTTCAGCATGATTGTTTTCAGTATTGTGCACCCATATGCCTGCTCCTACACCAGTTTTGCTACAAGACCCATAAAAACTCATGCTCCAAAGAGGACTATTTTCAGATTCATCATCAATTTCTTCTTTGTCCTCTTTGTTTTGTTGATTTTGATCATCACTATGTTCTTTTTGAGAATCTGCACTATGTTTATTTGTGTCTTGTTCCTCAAGGTTTTCAATGTGTTGAGGAATTTTCCTTTGATTGCTATGATTGGCAGTATGTTGATGACTATCTTGTAGCTTAGGACCTTTATTTTGTTTGCTGTGATTTTATAAATTAGCAAACTATTTGTGGATGATTTTTCTTTCCCTTCCTCTTGTTCTATGACTGCCACTATGTTGGTGGATGTTTCGATTTCTCATCCTTGATCACTAGGAATATTATCATTGTACATAATGAATGAGTCAAGGTAAGTATGAATAGAATAAAGAGGAGAATTTTCTGGTCTCTCTTGACTGCTCACCATGTATTTCATGTGTGTTTCCCTATAAAGTCTTCTAGGTTGACTGAAAACAGGGATGGTGGCATAAGTCATATCCATTTGCATGGTGCTTTGAAGTTTAGCCCCCCAAGATCTTGAAAGGAGTATGCCCTATTTGGGAGGTATATCAGCCACCACTATATCCATCACCAAGCTTTTGGCTGGGATTTGAGCTAAGTTGACACAAAGATCTTTAATAAGCCTAGGAATTTGACTCTGCTGGAATCAAAGGAGTATATTTCTTTGTATGGCCTAGTCACCTTAAGACATAATGTCTCCATTATCACTTTGGGCATGAGGTTATGTGATTCTCTTGAGTCAAGCATGGCATTGTGAAGAATGTTATCATGGATGTTTAAGATGACATAAAACGGAGGAACTGCTCCTTGAAAATCTCCTTCAATTTTTGGTCCAAATAGGAGTTCAGGTTGGTCATCATTTAAGTTAACAGAGTCATTGTGATCTCCTATGTTAAAATATTTTAACAATTGGGACCTATATACATCTTGAGTGCCTAACTCAGTGAGAGGGATAGAGATTTTAATCTTGGAAATTTCACTCTCTATGCTGAAAGGAGTTTGAGTTTTGGAAATGCTTAATTCAGCCTTTTTAGTCACTGTTTTATCAGCAAAATCAACTTGTTGATTTTTATTATGAACAACAGTTAAAATGGTTTTTTTAGGAGCATTAGCAGAGGTGCTAGTGCTACTAGGGTCACCACTATGTTTGTCATTTTTTAGGGTGTCTTTCCCTTTGTTTTTATCAGAACTTTCAGCCACTGTGTTTTTGTTCTCAACTATCTTTCTAGAAGTATTTACAAGGCTATTTTTAGTAGAATTTTCAGAGGCTATTTTCTTGGGAATGTCTTGGTTCCTTTTACTCCTTAAGTCATATTGTTTGTGCACTTCCATTATATCATTCTCAAAGCCATGTTTGTAATCTTCAGATTCTAGGCTTTCTTCATCATAGGGTATATACGTGACTTGTTCTTCTTTATTAAGGAAAACAATATCCTCATTGTTTACTCCAAAAATGTTCATGTGATTTTCCTCTGTTTCTTATTTTGTTTTCCCCTCTTCATCAACATAAATATGTTGAAAACGAGGTCCGACTTGCTGATCATGGCCTCTTTTTCTAATTTGAGGGGGATTCCTTCTAAAGTTCAGATTCTGATTTTGATTTTTGTTTTGAGGAGCTGTTTGATTTTCTTTAGGATAAGCCCTCTCATTTATGTTTATTCTTTCCATCATCATTTCCATGGTTTTGAACAAAATATCAATTTTGGCATCTGATGTGGAAGGTCCTACTTCATCTTTGTAGGTAACTCTTTTCCCTTCTTTTAATTTAGCTCTTTTCTCAATCAAATTTGCTTCTACACTTATGGCTCCCCTCTGCATATCTTCTAAAGTTAAGGGGTTTCTTTCTCTTAGCTGGTAGGCCATGTTTGGGTCAAAGCCTTCAGGAAACTTAGCTAAGGCTAGGCCTAGTAGAGGTTTCATGTCTGGGGGAAGTGCATTGTAAACACTATTGAATCTAGTGTAGTAATCTTGGACACTTTCCCCAATGTTTCTCTTGAGGTTGCTATATTCTGAAAGGATTTGGAGAGGGTTTATATTGACTTCCCATTTGTTTAGAAATAATTGATGGAAAGAAGGGAGGTCGTTGATACTATTATGGGTCAAGCCTTTGAACCATTTTCTTACTTACCCCCCTAATCTTTGAGCAAACATTCTAATTTTTATAGTTTCATCATCTATTTCTTGTCTGTCAAAGTAATCATTCATTCTATCCACATGTTTTTGAGCTGTAGTAGAACTACTAGCATCATATAATGGAATCTTGGACTAATAGTCCTGTGGTAGAACAGTATAGGTAAAGGAAGGACTAAGGGAGCATACCATGTATCCATGATATGAGGTTGTGGAAAAAATGGGGGGTTTACAGGCGGAGGGAGGTGATGAAGTGTAGTGGTCTGAACTGTGGATATATGGGTGAGTGGAAAAGAAGTACTCGGACCAACTAAGAATTATTGAGCTGATTTAGGATGAGAGAAACCAAAGTTATGACTGAAATTAAGATCAGGTGGGGTGGTTTCTCTACTACTGCTATGTTTTAAATCTTCAGGCTCAAATTTTATCTGATCTATATCACTAAGTGACTTGGTTCTAGATGGATTCCTTGTAGAAGGCAAGTCAACTTGTGTATCTTGCAGATCTATAATATTTTCAGGGACAGAGCTCGCTCTGTGAATTGTTTTGAAAATATTTGGTTTTAAGGATGTAGGAGACCTCCTAAGGATACTTTCTAGATTATCAACTATCTCAGGAGGATTTGGGTCAGGATAGGCTCTAGTATGAATTCTTTTAGAAGCCACTATGTTACGATTTTGGACCCAATGATAAGAAAAGTTCAGCCAAATATGACAGTCTTTGTAAGGCAAACTATTCTAGTAAGAAACTTAATCCTCTAAGTTTCTCTTAACTATATTTATGCGATGTTATGATAAAATAAGCTTCCAAGTGGAGTCTTTGGACCACTAATAGGATTACGAGACCTACTGAAAACTATTAGAGTCACCAGGCAAAAGAATTTTACTTGTTTAAGGCTTATGTTTGTCCACCATCAGAAATCAGAAACCTTTCTTGCACAACGTTGATTTGTCAAGTTTTAAATGAGGTTTTCTGAGTTTAGAGTATGTCTGCAATGTTTAAAACTCAAATTCCCCAGTATGGTCACCACTATGTTGGCTCCCTATGATTTTCAAGAAAGGAACGACCAAATGCTACAGTGGCCACATTAGAACCACTTTGGAATCCTAGGATCTAGCCTTCCTAGATTCAGAGAGGGATCTCTCTATATAAGTGTTTTCAAAAGATATGTATTTATGCTTAATTATGATATTAGGCTAGTTATGAATCTCTAAGGAAATTGTTTGTTTGATTGATTGATTGGCTGGGATGGATATCAGAAAAGGAAAAGGTCACTAGAAGGGTGAAGGTGAGAGCAGGTTGAAAAATGTTTCGGCTGATAGGATAGGTCGAAAGACAGTGTCAATCCATTGGGCTATGGAGTCACAAAATGATTTAATTGTACAACAGTTCTACAAGGGTTTCCATGGGGCAAGTCATCTATATCAAAGGATATCTTGAGATTTATTTGTAGCATGAAACATCAAAGTGTTGTGAAAAAATCAAAGCTAACCACCAATTAAGAATCTATTAACTTTACTAAATAAGAAAAGCCTTTCAAATTTGTTAGGACTCTCGTAGTTTACAAGATTGGCAAGAACAAACACTACAGGGCCTACATCAGAACCACTTTGGAATCCTAGGATCTAGCCCTACTGGATTCAGAGAGTGATCTCTATATAAGGTTTTTCAAAATATATGATATTAGGCTAGTTATGAAGTACAAGGGTTTTGTTTGTTTTTGGTTGGGTAGGATATCATCAAAATAAAGGAAGTATTTTGAAGGGTAAAGGTGTGAGCAGGTTAAAAGAATGGTTCAACTGATAGGATAGGTAAGAGATAGTATCAATCCATTGGGCTATGGAGTCACAAAAGGATTTAATTGCACAACAAGTTTCAAGAGTGGTCCATGGGGCAAGTCATCTATATCAAAATATCTCTTTAAGTTGATTTTGTGGTATGGAACATTAAGAAGTGTTGTGAAAGAAGAAAACATATAAGAAAATAAAGGGAAGCCTAAGATCAGGTAAGGACTTTGAACCTATCCCGCTTTCAGCATACTCTCAAGGGAAAACATTTAAGATAAACAAAGAATAGCCTAAGATCAAGTAAGAACTTTGAATCTATCATGCTTTCAGCATACTCTTAAGGGATCTTTTCAAAGCAACTATTGGAGATAAAATAGAGGACAGGGGTAACCATAAACTTCTTTGGTTCAACTTTAATTAGAATTAATTTTCAAGAACTTTCAAAGATAATATCTCAAGTTGTACTTAGGAAACATGGGCTCACCAACACTTCACTGGTTATACTCTACTGAATTATCCTCAAAGCACAATTAGAAGAAAACATAAAGATAAAGCTTATCAGTGAGATTTAGGGTACCTTTAAAGTAAATCCTAATCTAAATTTATTGTTCTTTATCATAGAAAGTGGACAGTATGAAAACATAAGAAAACAAAAATTACAGTAAGAAAAACATCACCATTGACATAGACCAAGATCCCATGAATCAACTTGTATATTTGTTCAAACCAGTTACAATCTTCAAGTCCAGTAGGTCTTTACAGCTTCAAACTTCTCTTCTCAGCCTATCTTTCTTCAATTGCTAATAGAGCTTCAGCAGCCTCAACAACTATTTACATTCAATAAGTATTCAACCAATAACAATACTAGGCTCCTCTTATGATATTTATAGATGAATTGAGGAGGTGGAGTGAAAGAAAGGGTTATTTGTTCAATTAATACAGAGTAAATGCTTCTCGGCCCTTGGGAGGCTCGATGGAGAAGATATCTAATGTCCTAACTCTTTTAATTGATTTTTACATTAAGTTTCATCAACTTCAGTCACTTTTGTTGACTTTTGAGGCTTTTGGTAGCCGGAAATTACTTTCTGAGTTGTCTTTGGAAAATATCTCTGAATGTGCATTAGCTTTGTAGGCTTTTGAAGAAAAATAAACTGGTAGGTGGCATTTTGATCTTTAGAGAAGTAAAGGCTTTGGTGATTTGGGATTTGAAGCATCCTTTCTACTGATCTGTCATGATTTGTTGCTTTAAACACTGATTTAGGCTCTGATTTGTCTTTAGGCCTCCTTTAATCATATTTCAGCTTTATTCAATGTGTTGACTGTTTTAAATTTTAATCCTTTTGTCTTTTACTGTGCTATAGCCATAATCCGCATGGTTTAAGTCTTTAATCTTTGGATTTATGCTTTTTAACCTTAATTCTTTAATTTCTTTGATCTTTAAACTTTACTGTTTGTGTACAGGTCTGCTGCGCTGGAGGGTTTCATAGGCTAACCAATGTCTATGAAATATTGATTAAAACCCTGAAATTACAGCTTGAAATCTCCTTTTCTGCTTTTGGTTAAGCTTTGAGGATCCTGATCCTTGGCCATGTGCCATTGTTTCCTTGGCTGTGGGAGACCTTTTAACACCTTGGCCACCATAAAAACCTGCAAAACAAACAAAATATTAATAAAAGCCTGCGTTTTGGTTCAAATGCTAATAGAGGTTAGGCGAAGGCAGAGGAGCAGTGCAGAGGGAAGGGAAATTGCATGAGAGGAAGGGTCCCACAGGAGGAACCAGGAAAAATCCATGAAAAATTTGAGTTTGGCGCTGAAATTGGGAAAGTGGTTTTGTGAAACCGTGGGTGGTTTTCATGCAAGGAAAGGGTGGTAAATGGTTTTTCCCTAGGGGAACATGATACGGGTCCCTGGGCAACGCGTGTCCAACAAAAACCACCATTTTCACATTGAAAACGCACGATCAATTATTTTGGAGAAACGAGCACGAAATTGAATGTTAACCATCCGATCTAGGGGGGGAAGATCCACGGATGTAAGAGAGCATGACAAATGGAGAGATGTGCGATGATGGGGTGGTGGGACCTGACGATTGCGTCAGCTATTTTGTTGCGAAGTGAAATTTTGAATTGTAGGGTTAATTGATCGGGTTAAGTGTGGGCCGTTAGATCATTGGGAATTAACGGCGAAGATGGATTGTGGGGAGAGGTGGTGGACGAGGAGTAGGGGAAGTGGGGAAAGCCTGATGGCCGTCGGATCTCCAAAATCAACGGTTAAGGTGCATCGGGGGTGCCATTAGTCGAGGTAAGGTTTTTTCAAAGGGAGAGGAGTTTTTGGAGAAAGGTGGGGAATATGGTCTGGTGGAGGAGAGGATGGGACCAAGGGTTTACGATAAGGGGGAGAGAAATGACCATCGGATGAATACGATCAACGGCCAGATCTTACCGCGGGGGGTGAATGATCAAAGGATTTCGGGAAAATAAGGATGGAGAGAGGGGAAACATGATCGTCGTTGGATCAATGGCGATCAACGGCTAAGATCTGTTGCGGGGGGACCATGAAGGTACGGATCCATTTCCTTCCTTGTGCTTCTGCAGTAAATATCAGTCGTAGATCTGAGATCTCCCACGGTCAAATGAGTCAACTACGGAGGGACCTGGGAGTATGGGACACTTTGGTCAAGTGCCCCCACAGTGAAACTGCGCCGTAGATTTGAGTCAAACGAACGGTTGGGATGAAATAGGAGATCGTCCATCAGCAGAAAAAATGTGTGGGAAAGAGGGATTGTGAATCGCCGAAATGCGATGGTGATGGGGGCTTAAGACTTGGTCGTAGGACCGAGTCATACGGCGGAAAAGGGGCCAGGGGCTTAAGCGAAAGGCACTTAAAGCCTTATGCATAAAAAAAGGGGTGGAAAGGGTTAAAATAAAGGTTTTTTGAGGTTTTTTGAGGTTCCAGTGGGATGAAAAGGGTGTTTTTAAACCAATTTAAAGGGGATTTCATGCTTTAAAAAGGATTTTTAAGGGAAATTTTGAAGGTGGAAATGATGGAGAAAAGGTCTGATAATAGTATTTTTTGTAACAGCAGGACTACTTAGTGGATTTTTGAATGAAGATTATCATAGGAAATGATCTTTGGCCAAGGTACACAGAAAGGCTTCAAGAACTCACAATTTTGCTTAAAAATTATTTCTTGAATACTAAAAGACTTGTTTTAGCCATCATTAGTTATGAAATATTTTTATTGATGGCTAACAGTGTTTGCACTTGGAGAGGGCAGCTCCTTGGAGGTGTCAAGAACCTCAGAAATTTATTTTTGGAATTTAGACCTGTGCCTTATCCTTGACAACCTTTTCTTACATGATCATGCTGTTAAAAAAGATGATCAGTATTTGTATCAACAAAATAAATTTCTCCCAAACATTTTACCTACACAGCCTACTTTTCCTAACATTTTTTCTTCATAAGGTGCACTTACACTTGCAAAACTTTTGACATCAACATTTTATTCTTTTATTTTGAAAGCAGAAAACTAATCTAAATCTACCCTTATTTCTTCCATGAGTTCAAATTAAATAGTCGAACTCATTAATTCTCTACCTAAGCTACTATATGCCAGGATTAAACTGTCTAAAAGATCTTATTCTCTATATTCTAAAACAGAAAATTAAAACGCAGCCAAACCAGGATTAAGCTATCTGATCTGCTATTGAGACTATGGCATAAAAACACGCTACACATAGACTGCAATTTACAGAAATTTAAAACAAAATTGTGAAGGCTTAAGATCTGAAAATTAAGAACATCCTTCTTTCTTTCTTTCAGCTCTGGTTTTGATCTTTTTAGAGTTGTCTTTCTTTTTCTCTTGGTTCATATTTTGAGCATATTAGATACAATTCTTCATTAAACTTTACAGGTTCAGGATTTAAGCTTGTTTGAACCTCTGTTTTTCTATCCTAATCTATTATACTAGTAAGCCAAGATTTCATTGTTTGGAAAATATTCTTTACTAACCTATCAATAGTAAATTTAAATCTATCTAGTCATGATTAGGTTGTATGACTAAATAGCAGTGCTCTCTTTTGGTAGTGGCATTTAAGCTTGCACACTTTCAGGATTTTTTTCTTTTTTTGGTATGGGGTTGTACCTTTCTTGTTTTATTTCTGCCCTCTTTTTCTCTTTTTCTATTTTTTTTGTATTTTTTATTTTTTCAAATTCAAAAGTAGTGTTATATACAATGAACAAAAATCTTTGAAACTAAAATATTAGTTAACAAAAATAATGTTTGAGAATCTTGCCATTGACAGGACCTCCAAAATATTCAGCTCCATCCAATTCTTGTAGAAAGAATGCATTGTTTCCAATAGCAGATTGAATAAGATAAAGGCCTTACCATAAATTATCAAATTTTCCATGTTTGCCCTTATCTTCTCTCCTTGAATCCCATTTTAATACTTTGTCACCAATTTTAAAGTCACTTGCCTTGATTCTTTTTTCAAATAGCTTCTTGATGTTTTCCTGTAGTTGTTGTGCTCTGATGTATATTTCTTCCCTGATTTGTTGTAGATGTATAGTATGGTGTATTATTCTTGTCATATCATCATCTCCAGACTGTACTTATTGGATCAGCTTCATGACTAGCACTCTTAAACTAGTTGGAAATATTGCATCAGTTCCATAAACTAGCTGGTAGGAAGACATTCCAATTGATTTTTTAATTGTTAGTCTGTCTGCCCATAAAGCATGCACTAGCTTACTGTGCCATGATTTCTTGTTATCTTCCAAAAAATTCTTGATAATGTTTACCAAACTTTTACTTGAGGATTCTGCCAACCCATTACCTTGAGGGTAATAAGCTGTAGAATGACTCAATATAATCTGATATTTATGACAGAATTCCACCATATTTTTAGACCCAAATGCAGCAGCATTATCAGTTATGATCTTTCTATGACAGCCAAATCTAGACAGTATATGGTTTTCAAGGAATGAAATGATAACCGAGTCTGTGGCATTCCTAGAGGAGATGAATTCTTTCCATTTGGTAAAATAGTCTGTTGCTGTGAGGATCCATCTATGTTGGGAAAATGAGGCAGGATGGATTTCCCCAATGAAGTATAGACCCCACTGCTGAAAAGGAGCTTCAATAGTGATTGGTTGCAGAGGTAAGGGAAGCAGCTTTCTTTTGCCTTCAAAGATTTGACATTTGTGACAGGCAATAATCATTTTGTGGACATCTTGAAAGAGGGTGGGCTAGTAGTAACGAACTCTAAGTATTCTGTTAGCAGTTGACTTCTAGTAGAGGTGGCCTCCACATTCTCCTTCATGAAACTCGTGCTTGATCTTATCTGCATCATTCTCAGGAAAACATTTAAGCAATAATCCACTAGCATTTTTCCAATATAAACATTTATTCAAAATGCAGTAATTTACAGCTTTCAAATTTAATAATCTTGCCTTTGTTTTAGAAAAACCAGGAGGGACATTTAGGTTGAGCAACACATACAAAATATCAACATACCAAGATGAATTCAGAAAATGATCTTCAATAATTGGAGTTGTCAACTCCTCTTGTTCATCTAATGCATTAAACATGTTTATATCAAGAGCTTGAAAGTTGGATTCAGCCATAAGTTTTGCTAGTCCTTGACCTTTTATGAGCTTAGTGGGATTGATTTATAAGTCATATTCTAAAATTACAGCAATCCACTTTCCTCTTTTGCCATCTGGATCTTGGGTCAATATGTCTTTTATAACTGACTGAGGCACAAATGCTATAATGTGTGAATGTAAAAAGTAAACTCTGAAGTATTTTAAAGCTTTGACTAAGGCAAAGGCTTGTTTTTCGATGATATTGTACTTCAGAGGTGCATTTCTTAATGCCTTGCTGAAAAATGCAATTGGCTGCTCTTGTCCCTTCAATTTTTTCTGTAATAGGACAACAGCTACTATGTGTTTTGATGCAAATGAAAATATGAAGAAATATTTTGTAAAATTAGGACTTATAAGAACTGTTGTTTTGGTAAGTTCTTGTTTTACCATCTCAAATGATTTTTTTGCTTATAAGGTCCATTTAACTCCTTCTTCTCTCTTAAGAATATTTGTCATGTTTCTAAGGAGTTCAGCTAGATTGGATATTAACCTTCTCAAGAAATTAATCTTTCCAATGAAAGATTGAAGTTCCTTGATGTTTCTAGGATGGTTGATTTGCAATATACCATCAATCCTCTTTGTGTCTATCCTTATTCCCTCTTCTGATATGATATGTCCAAGAAGTTTACCTTCTTGGAGACCGAACAATGTTTTATTTGGATTCAAGGACAACCCATATTTTCTGCATTTGTCAAAGACTTTTCTCAAGTGTATTAGGTGTTCTTTATCTGTTTTATAATAGACAGTGATATCATGAAGGTAAATCACAATGAAGTAACCTATTTCTTCTGAGAATGCTATATCCATGGCTCTCTGAAATGTGGCACCAGCATTCATTAAACCAAAGGGAATTTTCAAATACATGAAAGTACCCCAAGGAGTAGTAAAGTCTGTTTTAAGTTGATCATCAGGATGTACTAATATTTAATTGTAACCTGAGAAGCCATCTAGCAAATAAATTCTTCTAGAACCAACTACCCTTTGTAATATATGATCCATTTTGGGTAAGGGATAGTTGTCCTTTAATGAGGCTTTGTTTAAGTTTCTAAAGTCAATGCAAAGCCTTAATTCTCCTTTTTTCTTCCTGACAGATACAATATTAGACACCCACTCTGAGTATCTAATGGGGACTATAATTCCAGCATCATACATTTTTATAATTTCTTTCTCTACCAGAGGTAATTGAACAGGGTTGATTCTACACATTTTTTGTTTGAAAGGCTTCTGGTTTTCTTTGAGGGGTATATTATGTTGGATTATTTCTATATCATATGATTTCAAATCTTCATAACTCCATGCAAAAACATCAAAAAACTCTCTAAATAGCTCACTGTATTTCAATTTAATGTGAGCTGGCAGTGTCTTAGATAATTTGATCATTTTGGGCTTTTCGTCACTGCCTATGTTTCATTCTTCCACTTTAGCTTCAATAGGTTCCAGTTTTGGATTTTTGGCAACATCATTCAAGCCAAACAATTCTTCTAATGGGACCAGTCCCTTTGGCAAGCTTTGATTTTTAGATTATAGCACTTCTAAGTCTTCTTTTTCTAAATCTGTGCTATTTTCTGTTGTATGTTTGGGTTTATTAGTTAACAGATTTATCTCAGCAATCTCGGGAGACTTTTCTTCTTCAAAAAGTGGGTTTTCTTTAGTAGAACAATCTTGTTCATACTCTGAATCTGAGTTTGGTTTTTCAAATTCATTTTTGAACTGTAGGAAGTCTTCTAGTTGTTTATCTCCATCAAAAATTTCCAGTATTTTTCATTATCCGG
Organism: Pinus albicaulis; assembly: GCA_034641835.2. Lineage (NCBI taxonomy): Eukaryota > Viridiplantae > Streptophyta > Pinopsida > Pinales > Pinaceae > Pinus > Pinus albicaulis. The sequence continues at coordinate 1,519,542,640 of CM076581.1, forward strand.
GACAGCTGGTCTATATTTGACTTGGATGGTGTATTTGTTTCTTTCATAAGGTCTTAGACAAGTACTAGCAGCAAAGGCTAGTCCATTGGCAAGAATGTTTTGGTTCCTTGGGACAAAGGTAAGTTGGAATTCAGCAAATGTTTTTAACAAGTCCATGGCATCATCTCTATAGGCTCTAAGTCTGGGATGTTTAGCAGTGTATTCCCCTTTTATTTGCCTAATTATCAACTCTGAATCCCCATGAACTGTTATCCTCTTGGTCCCTAATTTTTTCAATAAATGCAGGCCTAAAAGGAGAGCTTCATACTCAGCTATGTTATTTGTGCATTGAAATTTTAATCTATAAGAATGACCCTCAGCATGATTTTTTTCAATGTTGTGTACCCATATGCCTGCTCCTGCACCAGTTTTAGAGCAAGACCCATCAAAACTCATACTCCAAAGAGGACTATTTTCAGATTTATCATTTATTTCACTTTTGTCCTCTCTGTCTTGTCTACCTAATCTGTCACTATGTTGTTCCTGTAGGACTACACTGTGTTTGTCTTTATTTTTTTCCTCAATATTTTCAATGTTTTGAGGCTTTATTCTTTGATTTTCATGATCTGCACTATATTTATGACTGTTTTGGACCTCAAAACCTTCAATTTGTTTGTTGTGAATTTCTAAGTTTGCAAACTGATCTAATGATTTTTCCTTTCTCTCCTTTTCCTCTATGGATGCCACTATGTTTGGATGTGGAGTGACCACTATATTGGTTGATGTTTCATTGAATAATCCTTGCTCATTAGAAATCTCATCATTATAAAGAATTAATGAGTCAAAGTTAGTATGTATAGAATAGAGAGGGGAGTTTTCTGGTCTTTCTTGATTACTCACCATATATTTCATATGTATTTCCCTATAGAGTATTCTAGGTTGACTGAAGACAAGGATGGTGGCATAAGTCATATCCATCTACATAGTACCTTGCAACTTAGCACCCCATGATCTTGAAAGAAGCATGCCATATTTGGGGGGTATATCAGCCACTACAATGTCCATCACTAAGCCTTTGGCTGGAATTTGGGTTAACTTAACACATAGATATTTTATTAGGCCTCGGCATCTCACTCTGCTTGAATCAAAGGAATATAAATCTTTGTATGGTCTGGTTACCTCTAGACCTAATATTTCCATTATTACTTTGGGCATGAGGTTATGTGATGCTCCTGAATCAAGCATGGCATTGTGAAAAAAATTATCATGGATGTTCAAACTAATGTAGAATGGAGGGGTAGTTCCTTCTTGACATTTTCCTTCAATTTTAGGACCGAACAGAAGCTCTGGTGTATCATCATTCAAGTTAACAATATCATGAATATCTTCTATGTTCAAAGCTTTCAAAACTTGACATATATATACATTTTGAGTGACTAACTCAGTGAGTGGGATAGAGATTTTGATTTTGGCAATCTCACTCTCTAGGCTAAAGGGAATCTGTTTTTTCAAAATGTTTGATTCAACCTTCTTAGTCAGTGATTCATCTGCAAATTCAGCTTGCTAATTTCTATTATTTACAGCAGTCAAAATGGTTTTTTCAGAAGCATTAGCTAAAATTCTAGTGCAGCTAGGGTCACCACTCTGTTTTTCATTTATTTGGGTGTTTTTTCCCTTGTTTGGATCAGAACTTTCAACCATTGTTTTATGATTTTCCACTGCCTTTTTGGAAGTATTTACAGGGTTGATTTTTACAGAATTATCAGAGGTTTTGTTCCTGGGAGTTTCCTGATTCTTTTTACTTCATAGATCATATTTTTTAGGTGATCCTATGATGGCATTTTCAAAGTCTTATTCATAATATTCAGTTTTTAGTCTTCTATCATCATAGGATGTATTGACAAGGAGAGAGCCCTCTCCCGACCTGGTAGGGCTAGCTACCAGGTTAAGCATGGTTTGATGTTACCCTAAATTCTGCCTTTCTCAGCCTGAGGTAGATTTAGGCCTTAACAATTTCCATTTTTGAGTTAGATGTGGAAGGTGCAGCTTCATCCCTATATGATACCCTCTTCTCAGTCTTCATTCTAGCTCTCTTCTCAATCAGATTTTCTTCCACACTAAGAGCTCCCTTCTACATGTCTTCTAAAGTTAAGGGATCCCTTTCTCTTAGTTGATAGGCCATTTCGGGATCAAATCCTTCAGGGAATTTGGCCAAAGCTGAGCCTTTTGGAGGTTTCAAATCTGGGGGTAGTGCATTATAAACACTATTAAATATAGTGCAATAATTTTGAACACTTTCCCCAGTGTTTCTCTTGAGGTTGTTGTAATCTGAAAGTATTTGGAGAGGGTTCTTCCTAATTTCCCTTTTTTTATGAATGTTTGATGTAAAGAATGGAGATCATTTATACTATTATGAGTTAAACCCTTAAACCATTTCTTGGCTTCTCCTCCTAAACTTTGGGCAAATATTCTAAAATTCATGGTCTCATCTTCTATTTCCATATAATCAAAGGCATCGTTCACCTTGCCTATGTGCTGTTGAGCAGTTTTGGGTTCATTTCTGGTGAAATGGGGAATTTTGGACTGATAGTCCTGTGGAAAATTGGCTAAAGGCAAAGGAAGGACTAGAGTAGCATACCATGTTGCCATGATAGGAAGTTGTGGGATAAATGGGGGGTTTAAAAGTGGAGGGTTTATGAAAGGAGGGGAAGGATGGAATGGAGTAGTTTGAATAGTGGGTGTATGGATAACAGAAGTGCTTGGATCAACAAGAGCCTATTGAGTAGATCTAGGATGAGAAAAACCAAAGTTATGAATGAAATGAAGATCAGGTGGAGTGGTTTCTCTACTATCAATATGTTCACCACTATGTTGGGGTGAGTGTGGAGACTCAAAGTCTATCTAATCTATATCACTAAGTGACTTAGTTCTAGATGGGTTTCTTACGAATGGTAAGTCAACTTGTGTATCTTGCAGAGCTGAGAGATTTTCAGGGACAGAATTAGCTCTATGAATTGGTCTGACAACAGTTGAAGTCTTGTATTTAGGAGATTTCCTAAGGATACTTTCTGGATTATCAACTATCTTAGGAGGATTTGGGTCAGGATAGGCTCTATTATATATTCTTCTAGAAGCCACTATGTGGTGTTTTTAGACCTAATGATGAGAAAAGTTCAGCCAAGTATGACAGTCTTTTAAAGGCTAACTAATATTTTGAAAGAAAAATCAATCCTCAAAGTCTTCTTAACTGGGTTTGGATGATGTTTGAAGGATTAAATAATTTTCCAGTGGAGTCTTAGGAAAAATCAGTGGGGTCAGCAGGCCTACTGAATACCAATGGAGTCGTTAGGTGAAGGATTTTTACTTGTTTTCAAGGTTTGGTTGTTGTTAACCATCAAAAAACAATAATAACAAGTCTTGGTGACACTTGTCTCATTTAGAAATAGGGGTTTTTTGAGTTGTGAAGTTATCTATTACTCAATATTCCCTAGTATAGTCGCCACTATGTTAGGACTCCCGCAGTTTGCAAGATTGACAAGAACAAACACTACATCAAAACCGATTTGGAATCCTAGGATCTAGCCCTCCTGGATTGAGAGAGGGATCTCTCTATACAAGTTTTTTCAAAAGATATGATATTAGGCTAGTTATGAAGTACAAGGGTTTTTCTTGTTTTTGGTTGGGTAGGATATCATCAAAATAAAGGAAGTCTTTTGAAGGGTAAAGGTGTGAGTAGGTTGAAAGAATGGTTCAAATGATAGGATAGGTAAAAGACAGTATCAATCCATTGGGCTATGGAGTCAAAAAAGGATTTAATTGCACAACAAGTTTCAAGAGTGGTCCATGGGGCAAGTCATCTATATCAAAATATCTCTTTAAGTTTATTTTGTGGTATGGAATATTAAGAAGTTTTGTGAAAGAAGAAAACATATAAGAAAACAAAGGGCAACCTAAGGTCAGGTAAGGGCTTTGAACCTATCCCGATTTCAGCATACTCTCAAGGGAAAACATTTAAGATAAACAAAAAATAGCCTATGATCAAGTAAGAACTTTGAATCTATCCTGATTTCGGCATACTCTTAAGGGATCTTTTCAAAGCAACTATTAGAGATAAACTAGAGGACAGGGCTAACCATAAACTTCTCTGGTTCAACTTTAATTAGCATACTTTTCAAGAAATTTCAAAGATAATATCTCAAGTTGTACTCAGGAAACATGGGCTCACCAACACTTCACTGGTTATACTCTATTGAATTATCCTCAAAGCACAATTAGAAGAAAAAATAAAGATAAATCTTATCAGTGAGATTTAGGATACCTTTTACAGTAAATCCTAATCTAAATTTACTATTCTTTATCTGAGAAAGTGGACAGTATGAAAACATACGAAAACAAAAATTACAGTAAGAAAAACATCACCACTGACATAGACCAAGATCCCATGAATCACCTTGTATATTTGATGTTCAAACTAGTTACAATCTTCAAATCTAGTAGGTCTTTACAACTTCAAACTTCTCTTCTCAGCCTATCTTTCTTCAATTGCTAACAGAGCTTCAGCAGCCTCAACAAATATTTACATTCAATAAGTATTCAACCAACAACAATACTAGGCTCCTCTGATGATATTTATAGATGAATTGAGGAGGCAGACTGAAAGGAAGGGTTATTTGTACAATTAATACAGAGTAAATGATTCTCAGCCTTTGGGAGGCCTGATGGAGAAGATATCTAATGTCCTAACTCTGTTAATTAATTTTTACATTAAGTTTCATCAACTTCAGTCACTTTTTTTTACTTTTGAGGCTTTTGGTAGCTGGCAATTACTTTCTGAGCTATCTTTGGAAAATATCTCTGACTGTGCATTAACTTTGTAGGCTTTTGAGGCAAAATAAACTGGTAGGTGGAATTTTGATCTTTAGAGAAGTAAAGGCTTCGGTGATTTGGCATTTGAAGCCTCCTTTGCTGATCTGTCATGATTTGTTGCTTTAAACACTGATTTATATCTCTGATTTGTCTTTAGGCCTCCTTTAATCATCTTTCTGCTTTATTCATTGTGCTGACTATTTTAACTTTTAATCCTTTTGTCTTTTACTGTGCTATATCCATAATCTGCATGGTTTAAGTCTTTAATATTCGGATTTATGCTTTTTAACCTTCATTCTTTAATTTCTCTGATCTTTAAACTTCATTGTTTGTGTATAGGTCTGCTGTGCTAGAGGGTTTCACATGCTAACCAATGTCTATGAAATATTGATTAAAACCTTGAAATTACAACCTGAAATCTCCTTTTCTGCTTTTGATTAAGCTTTGAGGATCATGATCCTTGGCCCTGTGCCACTGTTTCCTTGGCTGTGGGAGACCTTTTAACACCTTAGCCACCATAAAAACCTGCAAAACAAACAAAATATTAATAAAAACTTGTGTTTTGGTTCAACTTGTTAGCCATCAGTAAATTTTTGTCATAGCAAATGATGGCTAAAACAGGTCTTGAGCCTTTAAGAGATTATTTTCATAGAAAATTTCTCATTCTTGAAGCCTTCTGGTGCTCTCTAACTTAAGAGTAATCTTCACTAATTTTTCATTCAAAAAATCCACCAAGTAACCTGTTGATATCAAAAGAGACTATTTTTTAGGCCCTTTTCCATCATTTCCTAAGCTTGTTTCACTCATTTTTCCCGTTATATACCCCCCATTTTCCTCTGTAAAATATCTCCTTTCCTCTCATTTATATTCCATTCCCCTTTGAAAAAACTCATTTTTACCTTCCCATTTACCCTTCATTTCCCTAAAAATCCTTCTAATAATCCTTTAAAACCTATAAAAAACACCTTTTTTGTGGTTTGAATTACCCTATTTTACCTATCGGAACCTTTTTTAGGCTTAAAAAACCCCTCTTTTGGCCTCAAAATGCACTTTTTTATATATATACAGGCTTTAAGCCCCAAAAGGCTTAAAACCTTCAGCCCCTTTCTCCATGTGACCCGAGGGCCGGACCATGGGCTAATTCTTAAAGCCCTTAGCCCTTTTTGTTTTCACCCCCGGTCCTCCTTTTACTCGCGGGACCGCACCTCCCTCACTTCTTAAGTCCCCTTCCCCTTACCTTTTATTTACCCTCGTGCCCCTTGTAAAATAATTTTTCCTTTGTATTTTCCCCGCCATGCTTGTCAAACCCCCGCATTAATCCTGGCTGTAGATCTGTCTGATCCGACGACGCTAAATCACCTCTTTCACCCCTCCTCCTAGCCCTTTCAACTTTCTCTTCATACTCCGCTCACGGTCATTTTCTCCCATAAAACCTTCCCTTTTTCCCTTAGCCGCATTCCTTCCTTCTTTTCCTCTGCATTATATTTTCCCTTGGGAAATCTTGACCGCCGATCTCATCGATCTGACGGTCATCACCCCTCCCCTCTCATCCTCTGATCACCTGACCATCCCTTCTCAGGCATCTACACATACGCATCTCCATCGTTGATTCATCTCATCCAACGGCCCTCGTTAAACCTGTATATCAACCCCACCGATCAACCAAACCCGCTACCAAACAAAATAGCCAACGTTAGTCGGGCCCTACCTTCCACCCATGAAAATATCCCCTAATCCCATATTGACACCTGGCTCCCACTACATCCTCACTCGAGCACATTCCATCTATCGTGCTCCCCTGTGGCCATTGGATCTACACCCCCAGATCCAACGGCCCACGTTCAATTTCGCGTAGATTTTACCGTCAGGTTTTAACAACCCGAATCTACCCGAAAGAGGCGGTTTCAGGGTGGCCACGTGGCGATCAACGTGTGGTATCGTGTTCGATCGCATCAAAACCACTTACCGCTTGGATGCTGCACGAAAACCGCCGATGGTTGTCGCAAAACCATTGTTCTATTTCCACGCCATAATTCAATTTTTAACTCATTTTCTTCATGTTTTCGCCTCCCTCCATGCATTTCTCCTTCCGCATCACTGCTCCTTATGCCTCCTTTAAGCCTCTGCTAGTAGTTTAACCCCAAAATTCGTAGGTTTTAATTAAAAAATTGTGTGTTTGGTTGCATGTTTTAAAAGAAGGATTATTCAATAAAAATAGTCTCATATCCAAGGAAACAATGGCACCGGGCCAAGGATCACAATCCTCAAAGCCTAATCAATGTAGAAAAGAATCTTTCAGGGTGTAAAATCTGGGTTTTAATCAATTCTTTATGAGCATTGTTCATATAATTAAACCCTCCCGCATCGAAGAAAACCACTTGTACACTGACAAAGGAAACAAAAGAAAGAACAATGAAGATAGAGCTTAAAGATAAAATATTACACATAAATTTGAAGATTAAAGGTTTAATCTTACAGATTTAGAGTTAATACACGGTTTAAAGGATAAAACAGTCAGCAGAAAAGGAAAAAAAGCCCGAAGATGATTAAATAAGGCCTTACAGGATAGATCAAGGCCTAATCAAGGTTTAAAGTGACAAATTATGACAGATCAGCATAAAGAAGACTTCAAATGCCAAATCACTGAAGCCTTTACTTCTCCAAAGATCAAAATGCCACCTACAAGTTCATTTTCCTCAAAATAATACAAATTGAATGCACAGTCAGAGATATTAGCCAAAGACAACTCAGAAGTAATTGCCAGCCTGCCAAAAGCCTCCAAAGAGTCGAGAAGCATTACTCTGTATTAATTGATTAGTTGGACCTTCTTTCCACTCAACCTCCTCAAATTTAGCTATATATATCATATGAGGAGTCTAGTATTATGGGTGGGTTGAATACTCACTGAATATAAATAGCTATTGAGGCTGTTGAAGCTCTTTTTCATAATCGAAGAAATATAAGCTGAGAAGAGAAGTTTGTAGCTGTGAAAAACCCACAGGACTTGAATTTTGCAACTAGTTTGAACATCAAATATACAAGTTGATTTATGGGATCCTGCTCTATGTCAATGGTGATGTTTTTCTTACTGTAATTGTTATTTTTCTCATGTTTTCCATATTGTCCATTTTCTCTGATAAAGAGAAACAAATATAGATGAGGATTTACTCTAAAGTACCCTATTTCTCACTGATAAATATTTATCTTTATGTTTTCTTCTAACTATGTTTTTGAGGATAATTCAATAGAGTATAACCAGTGAAGTGTTGGTGAGACCATATCTACTGAGTATAGCTTGAGATATTGTCTTTGAAAGTTCTTGAAAGTCTGCTAATTAAAGTTGAATTAGAGAAGTCTATGGTTAGCCCTGTCCTCTAGTTTATCTCCAACAGTTGCTTTGAAAAGATCCCTTTAGAGTATGTCAAAAGCAGGATAGGTTCAAAGTCCTTACCTGATCTTAGGCTAATTTTTATGTTTATCTTGAATGTTTTCCTTATGAATATGCTGAAAGCAGGCTAGGTTAAAAGTCCTTACTTGATCTTAAGCTATTCTTTTGTCTGTTTTCAATGTTTTCCCTCGAGAGTATGCTGAAAGCAGGCTAGGTTAAAAGTCCTTACTTGATCTTAAGCTATTCTTTGTTTTCTTTTATGTTTGCTTCTTTCACCACAATCTTAATGTTTCATATCACAAAATCAACTAAAGAGACCCTTTGATATAGATGACTTACCCCATAGACCATACTTGAAACTTGTTTTGCAATTAAATCCTTTTGTGACTCCATAGCCCAATGGATTGATACTGTTTCTTACCTATCCTATCAGCTGAACCATTATTTCAACCTACTCACACCTTTACCCTTCAAAAATACTTCCTTCATTTTGATGATATCCATACCAACCAAAACAGACAAAACCCTTGTACTTCATAACTAGCCTAATATCATATCATAAGCCCTAAAGAAATATCTTTGAAAACACTCATATAGAGAGATCCCTCTCTGAATCCAGGAGGACTGGATCCTAGGATTCCAAAGTGGTTTTGATGTAGGCTCTGCAGCATTTTTTCTTGCCAATCTTGCAAACTACAGAGACCTAACATATTGGCGACCATACTTGGGACAAACACTATTGGGTAATAGATAGCTTCACAACTCAACAAACCCCTATTTTCTAAATGAAACAAGTGTCACCAAGACTGGTTATTATTGATTGTTGATGGTGAACAACAACCAAACCTTCAAAACAAGTAAAAATCCTTCACCTAGCGACTCCATTGGTATTCAGTAGGCCTGCTGACCCCACTGGTTTTTCCTAAGACTCCATTGGGAATCCTTTTATCCTTTAAACATCATTCAAACCTAGTTAATAAGACTTTGAGGATTGAGTTTTCTTTGAAAAAGATTAGTTAGCCTTTAAAAGACTGTCATACTTGGCTGAAATTTTCTCATCATTGGGTCTAAAAACACCACATAGTGGCTTCTAGAAGAATTTATAATAGAGCCTATCCTGACCCAAATCCTCCTGAGATAGTTGATAATCCAGAAAGTATCCTTAGGAAATCTCCTAAATCCAAAACTTCAACTATTGTCAGACCAATTCATAGAGCTAACTCTATACCTGAAAACCTTTCAGCTCTGCAAGATACACAAGTTGACTTAAGAAACCCATCCAGAACTAAGTCACTTGGTGATATAGATCAGATAGAATTTGAGTCTCCACACTCACTCCAACATAGTGGTGAACATACTGATAGTAGAGAAACCACCCCACCTAATCTACATTTCATTCATAACTTTGGTTTCTCTCATCCTATATCTTCTCAACAGTCTTTGGCTGGTGCAAGTACTTCTATTATCCATACACCCACTGTTCAAACTACTCCATTCCATCCTCCTCCTTCTTTCATAAACCCTCCACTTGTAAACCCCCCATTTTTTCCACAACCTCCTATCATGGCAGCATCTTATGCTCCTCTAGTCCTTCCTTTACCTTTAGCCAATTTTCCATAGGACTATCAGTCCAAGATCCCATTATATGATGCTAGTGGTACTATTACTGCTCAAATACATGTGGAAAAGATGAATGACTATTTTGATAGAAATGATATAGATGATGAAACCATTAAACTCAGATTATTTTCTCAAAGTTTAAGGGGAGAAGCAAGAAAATGGTTCAAAAGCTTAACCCCTAATAGTATTAATGATCTCCAATATTTCCATCAAACATTCATAAACAAATGGCAATTTAGGAAGAATCCTCTCCAAATACTTTCAGATTACAACAACCTCAAGAGAAATACTGGGGAAAGTGTTCAAGATTATTGCACTAGATTTAATAGTGTTTATAACACACTACCCCCAGACTTGAAACCTCCAAAAGACTCAGATTTGGCCAAATTCCCTGAAGTATTTGATCCTGAAATGGCCTATCAGCTAAGAGAAATGGATCCTTTAACTTTAGAAGACATGCAGAAGGGAGCTCTTAGTGTGGAAACCAATCTAATTGAGAAGAGAGCTAGAATGAAGACTGAGAAGAGGATATCATATAGGGATGAAGTTGCACCTTCCACATCTGACTCAAAACTAGAAAGAATGATGGAGAAGATGATGGAGAGAATTAGCATATATGAGAGAGCTCAATCTAGAGAAAATCAATCAACTTGTCAAAACAGAAATCAATCCCAAAACCAAAATCAAAACTTTAGGAGAAATCAACCTCAAAACAGACAAAGAGATGTTGATCAACAGATCAGACATCCTTTTCAAGAAAATTATGTCAATGAGGGTGAAGAAACAAATGAACAAAAAAAGGATGAGCACATAAACATGTTGGGAGTAAGAAATGAGGATTCTGATTTCCTCCATGAAAGAAAACAAGGTCTATATACACCTTATGATGATAGAAGACCATAAACTAAATACTATGAACCAGACATTGAAAATTCCATCATAGGATCACCTAAAAAATATGACCTAAGAAGTAAAAATAATCAAGAACCTCGCAAGAAGAAAACCTCTGAAAATTCTGCCAAAAACAGCCATGGAAATACTTCTAAAAAGACAGTAGAAAATCATAAAACAGTGGCTAAAAGTTTTGATCCAAACAAGGAAAAAAACACCCAAATCAATGAAAAACAGAGTGGTGACCCTAGCAGCACTAGTATTTCAGCTAATGCTCATGAAAAAACCATTTTGACTACTTTAAATAGTAGAAATCAACAAGCTGAATTTGCTGATGAATCAATGACTAAGAAGGCTGAATCAAACATTTTGAAAAATCAGATTCCTTTTAGCCTAGAGAATGAAATTGCTAAAATCAAAATCTCGGTCCCACTCACTGAGTTAGTCACTCAAAATGTGAGGTTTTGAAAGCTCTAAACATAGAAGAAATTCATGATATTGTTAACTTGAATGATGATATACCAGAGCTTCTGTTTGGTCCCAAGATTGAAGGATAAGAAGGAACTACCCCTCAATTCTACATCAGTTTGAACATCCATGATAATATTTTGCACAATGCCATGCTTGATTCAAGAGCATCACATAACCTCGTGCCCAAAGTAATCATGGAAAAACTAGGCCTTGAGGTAACTAGACCTTATAAGGATTTATATTCTTTTGATTCAAGCAGAGTGAGATGCCTAGGCCTTATAAAAGATCTTTGTACTAACTTAGCTCAAATTCCAGCCAAAATCTTAGTAATGGACATTGTATTGGTTGATATACCCCCCAAATATGGCATGCTTCTTTCAAGATCATGGGGTGCTAAGTTGCAAGGTACTATGCAGATGGATATGACTTATGCCACCATCCCTGTCTTCAGTCAACCTAGAAGACTCTATAGGGAAACACACCTGAAATACATGGTGAGTAACCAAGAAATACCAGAAAACTCTCCTCTCTATTCTATACACACTAACCTTGACTCATTCATTCTTTAGAATGATGAGATTCCTAATGAGCAAGAGTTAGTCAATGAAACATCACCCAATATAGTGTTCCCTCCATATCCAAACATAGCAGCAACTATAGATGAAGAGGAAAACAAGGAGAAAATTGAAAGATAGTTTGCTAATTCAGAAAATCACAGCAAACAGATCATAGGTCTTGAGGTCCAAACCAGTCATAAATATAGTGTAGATCATGGAAATCAAAGAATATAGCCTCGAAACATTGAAAATCTTGAGGAACAAAACAAATACCAACATATTGCAGACATGCAGGAACAACACAATGACAGACTAGGCAAACAAAATAGAGAGGACAACAATAAAATCAGTGACAAATCTAAAAACAATCCTCTTTGGAGTATGAGTTTTGATGGATCTTGCTCTAAAACTGGTGCAGGAGTAGGCATATGGGTGCACAACATTGAAAACAATCATGTTGGGGGTCATTCCTATAGATTAAACTTCCAATGTACAAACAACATAGCAGAGTATGAAGCTCTCCTTTTAGGCATGCATTTATTGAAGAAATTAGGGGCCAAAAGAATAACAGTTCATGGGAATTCAAAATTGATAATTAGGAAAATAAATGGAGAATACACTGCTAAGCATCCCAGCTTTAGAGCCTATAGAGATGATGCCATGGACTTGTTAAAAACATTTGTTGAATTCCAGCTTACCTTTGTCCCAAGGAACCAAAACATTATTGCCAATGGATTAGCCTTTACTGCTAGAACTTGTCTAACACCTTATGAAACCAAGCAATGCAGCACCCAAATCAAATATAGACCAGCTGTCTCAGATAATGAAAAATACTGCAATTTTTTGATGGAGATAAACAAATATAAGACTTCCTACGGTCCAAAAATGAATTTGAAATACCAAACTCAGATTCAGACTATGAACATGACTGCCCTACTGAAGAAAACCCACTTTTTGAAGAATAAAAGTCTCCTGACATTGATGAAATAAATCTGTTAACCCATCAACCCAAAAATACAACAAAAAATAACACAGATTTAGAAAATGAAGACTTAGAAGTGCTGCAATCTAAAGATCAAAGCTTGCCAAAAGGACTGGTCCCACTAGAAGAATTGTTTGACTTGAATGATGTTGCCAAAAAGCCAAAACTGGAACCTATTGAAACTGAAGTGGAAGAATGCAATATAGGTAGTGAGGAAAAGCCCAAAATGATCAAATTATCTAAGACACTGCCAACCCACATTAATACATTGAGCATTTTAAAGAATTTTCTGATGTATTTGCATGGAGTTATGAAGATCTAAAATCATATGATACAGAAATAATCCAGCATAAGATACCCCTCAAAGAAAACCAGAATTCTTTTAAACAAAAATTGTACAGAATCAACCCTGTTCAAGTACCTCTGGTAGAGAAAGAAATTAGAGAAATGTATGATGTTGGAATTATAGTCCCTATTAGATACTCATAATGGGTGTCTAATCTTGTATCAGTTAGGAAGAAGACAGGAGAAATAAGGTTTTGCATTGACTTTAGAAACTTAAACAAAGTCTCATTAAAGGACAACTATCCCTTACCCAAAATGGATCATATCTTACAAAGGGTAGTTGGTTCTAAGATAATTTCTTTGCTATATGGCTTCTCAGGTTACAATAAGATATTGGTACATCCTGATGATCAACTTAAAACAAATTTTACTACTCCTTGGGGTACTTTCATGTATTTTAAAATGCCATTTGGTTCAATGAATGCTGGTGCTACATTTCAGAAAGCCATGGATATTGCATTCTTAGAAGAAATAGATTACTTCATAGTGATTTACTTAGATGACATCACTGTCTATTCTAAAACAGATGAAGAACACCTAATACACTTGAGAAAAGTCTTTGAGAAATGTAGAAAATATGGGTTGCCCTTAAATCCAAATAAAACCTTGTTTGGTCTCCAATAAGGTAAACTTCTTGGACATATCATATATGAAGAAGGAATAAGGATATACCCAAAGAGAATCAATGGTATATTGCAAATCAACCATCCTAAAAATATCAAGGAACTTCAATCTTACATTGGGAAGATTAATTTCTTGAGAAGGTTCATACCCAATCTAGTTGAACTCCTTAGAAACATAACAACCATGCTTAAGAGAGAAGAATGAGTTAAATGGACCTTAGAAGAAAAGAAATCATTTGAGCTAGTAAAACAAGCACTTAACAAAACACCAATTCTTATCAGTACTAATTTTACAAAGGATTTCTTCATTTTTTCATTTGCATCAGAACACACAGTAGCTGTTGTCCTATTACAGAAAAAATTGAAGGGACACGAGAAGCCAATTGCATTTTTCAGCAAGGCTTTAAGAGATGCAACTTTGAAGTACAACATAGTGGAAAAAAAAGCCTTTTCCTTGGTCAAAGCCTTAAAATAATTCAAAGTTTACATTTCACATTCCCACATTATAGCATTTGTGCCTCATTCAGTTGTAAAAGACATATTGACCCAAGATCCAGATGGGAAAAGAGGAAAATGGATTGCTATAATATTGGAATATGACTTATAAATCAAGCCCACTAAGCTCATAAAAGGTCAAGGACTAGAAAAAATTATGGTTGAATCCAACTTTCAAGCTCTTGCTATAAACATGTTTAATGCATTAGATGAACAGGAGGAGTTGACAACTCCAATTATTGAAGATCATTTTCTGAATTCATCTTGGTATGCTGATATTTTGTATGTTTTTCTCAATCTTAATACCCCTCCTAGTTTTTCTAAAACAAAGGCAAGATTCTTAAAGTTGAAAGTTGTAAATTACTTCATTTTGAATAAATGTTTATATTGGAAAAATGCTAGTGGATTATTGCTTAAATGATTTCCTGAGAATGATGCAGATAAGATCAAGCATGAGTTTCATGAAGGAGAATGTGGAGGCCACCTCTAATGGAAGTCAACTACTAACAAAATCCTTAGAGTTGGTTACTACTGGCCCACCTTCTTTCAAGATATCCACAAAATGATTATTTCCTGTCACAAATGCAAAAATTTTGAAGGCAAAAGAAAGTTGCTTCCCTTACCTCTGCAACTAATCACTGTTGAAGCTCATTTTCAGCAGTGGGGTCTAGAATTCATTGGGGAAATCCATCCTGCCTCATCTGCCCAACATAGATGGATCCTCACAGCAACAGACTATTTTACCAAATGGATAGAAGCCATCCCATCTGGGAATGCCACATATTCAGTTATCATTTCATTCCTTGAAAACCATATACTGTCTAGATTTGGCTGCCCTAGAAAGATCATAACTGACAATGCTGCTGCATTTGTGTCTAAAACGATGGTGGAATTCTACCATAAATATCAAATTATATTGGATCATTCTACAAATTATTACCCTCAAGGTAATGGGTTGACGGAATTCTCAAATAAAATTTTGGTAAACATAATCAAGAAGTTGCTGGAAGATAATAAGAAATCATGGCACAACAAGCTAGTACATGCATTATGGGCAGAAATATTGATAGTTAAAAAGTCAATTGGGATGTCTCCTTACTAGCTAGTTTATGGAACAGATGCAATATTTCCAACCAGTTTAGGAGTGCCAGTCATGAAGCTGATCCAAGAAGTACAGTCTAAAGATGATGATATGACAAGAAGAATACACCAGACTATACACCTTCAACAAACCAGAGAGGAGGTATACATCAGAGCACAACAACTACAAGAAAACATCAAGAAGTTGTTTAACAAAAGAACCAAGGCAAGTGACTTTAAAATTGGTGAAAAAGTATTAAAATGGGATTCAAGGAGAAAAGATAAGGGCAAACATGGAAAATTTGATAATTTATGACAAGGTCCTTATCTTATTCAATCTGCCATTGGAAACAATGCATTCTTTCTGCAAGAACTAGATGGAGCTGAATATTTTGGAGGTTCTTTCAATGGCAGGGTTCTCAAAAATTATTTATGTTAATTGATTTTTTTAGTTTCAAAGCTTTTTTTTCATTGTATATAACATTTCTTTTAAATTTAAAAAAAAAAAATAGAAAAACAATAGAAAAAGAGAAAAAGAGGGCAAAAATAAAAGAAGAAAGGTACAACCCCATACCAAAAAAGAAAAGAAAAATCTGAAAGTGTGCAAGCTTAAATGCCACTACTTGAGAGAGCGCTACTATTTAGTCATATAATCTAATCATGACTAGATAGATTTCAATTTACTGTTAATAGGTTAGTGAATCAGATTGGCCAAACAATTTAATCTTGGCTTATCAGTAGACTAGATTAAGATATAAAAACAGAGGTTCAAACAAGCTTAAACCTGAACCTGTAAGTGTGATGAAGAATGGCTCTAATCAAATCAAAATCTGAGCCAAAAAGAAAGAAAAATAACTGGTTCTAACATGCTGAAAACTTGAACCAGCTAAACAAGAAGAACAACTCTAAAAAGATCAAAAGCAGAGCTGAAAGAAAAAAGGAAGGATATTCGTAATTTTCAGATCTTAAGCCTTCACAGTTTTGTTTTGAATTTTTGTGAATTTCAGTCTTTGTGCAGCTTTTTTTTATGCCATAGTCTTAGAGAAAATAAGACAACTTAATCCTGGTTTGTTTGTATTTAAATTTCTGTTTTAGAAAATAGAGAATAAAATATGTTAGACAGTTTAATCCTGGCAGATAATAGCTTAGGTAGAGAATTTATGAGTTCAACTATTTAATCTGAACTCGTGGAAGAAATAAGGGTAGATTTATATTAGTTTTCTTCTTTCAATAAAAGAATAAAATATTGATGTCAAAGGTTTGCAAATCCAAGTGCACCTTATGAAGAAAAAAAGTTAGGAAAGTAGGATGTGTAGGTAGAATGTTTGGGAGAAATCTGTTTGCTGATATAAAAACTGATCACCTTTTTAAGCAGCATGATCAAGGAACAAAAGGTTGTCAATGGACAAAGCACAGATCTACATTCCAGAGATAAATTTCTGAATTTCTTGACACCTCCAAGGAGCTGCCATCCCCAAGTGGAACCACTGTTAGCCATCAGTAAATTTTTGTCATAGAAAATGATGGCTAAAACAGGTCTTGAGCCTTCAAGAGAATATTTTCACAGAAAATTTCTCATTCTTGACACCTTCTGGTGCTCTCTAACTAAAGAGTAATCTTCGCTACTGTTTCATTCAAAAAATCCATCAAGTAACCCTACTGATATCAAAAGAGACTGTTTTTTAGGCTATTTTCCATCATTTCCTAAGCCTGTTTCACTCATTTTTCCCTTTATATACCCTCCATTTTCCTCTGCAAAATCTCTCCTTTCCTCTCATTTATCTTCCACTCCCCTTTGAAAAAGCTCATTTTTACCTTCCCATTTACCCTTCATTTTCCTAAAAAAACTTCTAAAAATCCTTTAAAACCTATAAAAAACACCTTTTTTATGGTTTGAATTACCCTATTTTACCTATTGGGACCTTTTTTAGGCTTAAAAAACCCCTCTTTTGGCCTAAAAATGTGTGTTTTTTTATATATACAGGCTTTAAGCCCCTAAAGGCTTAAAACCTTCAGCCCCTTTCTCCATGTGACCCGAGGGCCCGACCATGGGCTAATTCTTAAAGCCCTTAGCCCTTTTTGTTTTCACCCTCGGTCCTCCTTTTACTGATGGGACCGCAAATCCCTTGCTTCTTAAGCCCCCTTACCCCTACCTTTTATTTACCCCCACGCCCCTTGTAAAATACATTTTCCTTTGTATTTTCCCCGCCATGCTTGTCAAACCCCCGCATCAATCCTGGCCGTAGATCTGTCCAATCCGACAGCGCTAAATCACCTCTTTCACCCCTCCTCCTAGCCCTTTCCCCTTTCTCTTCATACTCCACTCACGGTCCTTTTCTCCTTAAAACCTTCCTTTTTTCCCTTAGCCACATTCCTTCGTTCTTTTTCCTTCACATTATATTTTTCCCTTGGGCGATCTTGACCGTCGATCTCATCGATTTGACGGTCATCACCCCTCCCCTCTCATCCTCCGATCACCTGACCATCCCTTCTCATGCATCTACACATACGCATCTCCACCGTTGATTCATCTCATCCAACGGCCCTCGTTAAACCTACAGATCAACCCCGCCAATAAACCAAACCCGCTACCAAATAGAATAGCCAACATCAGCCGAGCCCTACCTAAGACCCATGAAACTATCCCCCAATCCCCTCTTGACACCTGGCTCCCACTACATCCTCGCTCAAGCACCTTCCATCTATTGCGCTCCCTTGTGGCCGTTGGATCTACACCCCCAGATCTAACGACCCACGTTCAATTTTGTGTAGATTTTGCCGTCAGGGTTTAACAACCTGAATTTACATGAAACAGGTGGTTTCGGGGTGGACATGTGGCGATCAACGTGTGGTATCGCATTCAATTGTGTTAAAACCACTTACTGCTTGGATGATGCGCAAAAACCTCCGATGGTTTTCGCAAAACCACTGTTCTATTTCCGCACCATAATTTGATTTTTAACTCATTTTCTTCATATTTTCGCCTCCCTCCACGCATTTCTCCTTCTCCCTCACTACTCCTTCTGCCTCCTTTAAGCTTCTACTAGTAGTTTAACCCCAAAATTCGTAGGTTTTACTTAAAAAATGTGTGTTTGGTTGCATTTTTTAAAAGGCGGATTATTCAATAAAAATAGTCTCATAGCTAAGGAAACAGTGGCACTGGTGTTGATGAACGGTTGTCATTGATGTCAACCCAAGCAGCACCAGGGACTAACCCAATATTGCAAGGGAATTTTGACTTACCAAATTAATATATTCTGGGTCAATAACGCTTTTGATGGTTTCTACCTGTCGAGATGTTTCCATTGATATATAGCACGCCATGTAATTCTTCACGGTTTGAGAGATATTCATGTTTGAAGTTTGTACCCCCAGTTAGTGGGCTAAAACCCCATGGGGTTGGGGCATGGGTCATTGAAAAGTCATAATTAATATTTTTTATGCTCCTAGAATCCCTCCCACGTTCACTTGTTGAAGCCCCTCTCAACTTAAACATTCATATAAATTGTGATCTTCATTTCCTCCTTATTCAAGGGATTTGGCCATCTGAAACAGGTCATCTTGGAATTTTTGCTCTAATTTTTTTTTTACAAAGGTTCAGAAGCTGAAATTTTTATGAGGAGAAGCTAAAATCCTGAGGAAGTTGCAGTAAAAATTTCAGATCAAGGTGCGCAATATTTTTGGAGATATATATGATCTGTGCTGCGTCAGGTTTTTTGCGAGGCTCTTACCAAAATTCATCTGAAGAAGTGACCTTGGTAATTCATCATAGCTCTCTCTATGTGTATCGGATAGGAATTCCATAAAATGATAGATAGTGCATAGTATTTAATTTTCGCTCTATCAATATTTAAACAAATGGAAAAGCTTGATGTTGGTAACACCTTGAAGCCCTGATGTCATTAGCCAAAACGGTCCTGAAACAGACATTGTGAGAGGCGGTATAACTCTCGCCAGAATCCAAATTGGGTCGGACGTATGGCATGAAATATGACTCAGAGGACTACTACAAGACTGAAAATTAGATATTGAGGATCTGAAATAACAGAGATACACCAGATTCAATATCGAGCTCCTAGAAGGCAAGAAAAAGCTAGATCATGTGTTGTCAAGGGTTGCAAAGGACCAGACTTTCTACGGCAGAAAAGCAAAGCAAGGTGCAGCAGATGGTAGCATGACAAGAGCAGCAACCAAGGTGCATAACAGCAGCAAGAAGTTCATCATATGAAGTCTTCAAGTGGGCAGCACTGCATACAATCATTGTAAAGGTATCATTGTAATTAGTCATTGTAAATACATTATTGCACAAATTGTAATAGTGTCTATCTGCCAAGGGTTGAAGAGGTAGTGTTGGGAGGTCTCGGATCATCATTAGGTGGTTGTATCAAAGTTGGGGTTATTGTCTAGTATATATTATTCTTCTACATCATTCTATATCATTGTAAAGTGGACCATTTTCCCTCGTACGGGAGTCCATTCTTCTTTTATTCTTCTATAGGGTGGTAGGGTGGTGCTAGGGTGAGTTGTAGCTCATTGGGTGTTGGGGCATCCATTCAGTGACTAGTGAAGAATCTCGGGCGTTGGAGCGTCCATCCAGTGGGAGCTGAAGAAGAATGCTTTTCTAGATTCTAGGAATTTGGAGCTTTATTTTCAATTGGAGTTGAAAAGAATTATTAGAAAAGCATTAGGTGGTTTCAGAGGGGTTTCACCTAAAACTATGTGCATTGTCTTGGCTCGTTTACTCGCTATCATTGTAAATCCATTGATAACAACTTTGATTAACTAATGCTCTAATTGAGTAGAACAGTATTGATTCACTCCTTCAAATGTTCATCAATTGTCAGCTTGGTTCCTTCAATAGCGCTTTAACAGCTAATATGTCATGTAGCATACTGAAGAATAAAATTCCCTTTTCAATAATACTATGCACTCGAAGGAAGAATGATAACCCATCTCTTGGCGCAAGGTCACTAAGTATGGGACTCGCTCAAAATGGATTTACATCAACCGCAGATGAACAAGGTAAGAAGACTTTGGTAAATGATGCAAAAGAAAAGAATATTATTATCAGTGGACTTATTGAATCTACTTATCATAAGGTGTTGGGTTGTAAAACTGCCAAAAATGTATGGGACAAGCTTGAGAATATATATGCAGGTGACTCAAATGTCAAAGAAGAAAAGCTTCAAATCTATAGAGAAAAATTTGAGCAACTCAGAATGAAAGAAGATTGCAACATTGCTACATACTTCCAATACGTTGATGAAATAACCAATACTCTGGAAGGATTGGGAGAGCCAGTTGACGAGAAGACTATTATACGGAAGATTCTTAGAACGTTACCGGGGAGATTCAACCCAAAGGTATCGGTCTTAGAATATAGTGCAAATCTGGACAAACTCAACAAGGAAGAATTACATGGAGTTCTCATAGCATATGAAATGAGACTTGATGAAGAAAAGGGTACTTCAAATCTAGAAACTGCGTTCGTTGCATCTAAGCAAACCAATAAGGACAAACAACCTTCAATTGAAATGACATGCACCTGTAAGTGTGAAGAAAAGGGAGATGATGGAGAAGGTCTTTCATATGAAGAATATGCTTACTTTACGAGAAAACTAAAACCTGGTAAGGGAAAATTCAAAGGTAAACTTCCATTGATATGTTTCAGTTGTGGTGAGGTTGGGAATTTCGTAGCAAAATATCCAAACAAAAGTGATGGAAACTCAAAAGGAAAGAAAGGATTTAAGAAATTCAACAAGCAAGGAAAAAATAAAGGATCCAAAAGGAACTTTCTCTCTAAAGAAGATAGCTCCTCATCCGATGAAGAAAGTGACAGCAAAGAAGAAGCCAATGACAAAGTATTGTTTATGGCCAAGAACAATAAACAAGAAGTATCAAACAATGAAGAAGAAGGGTTGACCATAGAAGAATTTTATGAGGAGGAAATCAAGCTTATAAAAGAGCTCAATGCTGAGAAGATCTGCTCCAACACTCTTGAAGAACAAGTTCAAGGTCTTAAAATTGAGGTTGAAGAACACAAATGTATTGAAGAGTCACTTCAAAAGAAGTTGGAAGAAAGCAACCAAGAAAGGGAAGCATTAGAAGCCAAAGTAGTCTCGCTGCGTAAGGAAGTGAAGAAGGGAAAAACTGTCCAAAACTATGCCAACAGCTCAAGGGCATTGGAAGAACTCATCAACAATCAACGATCTTACAACGACAGAACTGACCTTGGTTACAAAGAAGAAGAAGCAGGACCTTCTACAACAAAATACAATGAACCTATGAGATCTGACATACATGTAGACTTCATTGGACAAGATTCACAAGCACATCCTTGGAAGACGATTCCTCGATGAATATTTTCATCCAGGTACCAACATATTTTTCATGGCTATTGTTATTCATGTGGAAAATTTGGTCATAAAGCTATAGAATGTCGCACATACCCTATGAACCAATACAATTCCAAGAGATTCTTCAAATATGAACCTCCCAGGGCTCAAAAAAACATCAATAGATTTGAAAATTTAAGAAATAATATGGAATGTTACAAATGTCAAAACTTTGGACACATAGCCAGAGACTGCAAACTTGAAAATCCTCCAGAAGAATCTTCGAAGCCACAAAATGAATGAACATGGAAGAATAAGAAGACTGATAATTGTGCTCTCACTCTCAAGGCTCAAAAAAAGAAAGATGTGTGGTATGTTGACAGCGGTTGCTCAACGCATATGACTGGAGATAGAAGGAAATTTGTATCTCTGAAAGAGAAGAAGGATGGAACCATATCCTTTGGAAATGATGGATCTTCAAATGTTATAGGATCAGGTACCGTCACTCTCGGAAGCAAAGATTTTATAGCCAAGAATGTTCTATTGGTCGAAAACATGAATCACAATCTGCTCAGTGTTGGACAAATGTGTGATCAAGGACACACAATGCTATTCAACTCCACAAAATGTGAAATCGGGAAAGGTAGGTATGGTAAAATTGTGGCTACAGCAAGTCGAGCTCCAAACGACATATATGTTCTGGATGAAGCAACTAAAGCATGTCTACTAGCTAAAGAAGATGAAATTTGGTTATGGCACAAACAAATGGGTCACATAAACTTTGACAATCTTGTCAGGATAAGAAAAAAGGAAGCAGTACGAGAAATGCCGAAAATCTCAAAACCTTCCAACACACTATGTGAGGCATGTTGGCATGGCAAGCAGACAAAAGTCCAATTTAAAACAAAAGAACACTTTTCATCACATCCATTGGAATTGATACATACTGATCTATGTGGTCCTGTGAGAACAAAAGGCTTAGATGGAGAATTATATTTCATGTTAATGATAGATGACTATACTAGGATGACAGTCGTCAGTTTCCTAAAGAAAAAATATGAAGCATTTGAGTGCTTTAAGATCTACAAGGAGTTGGTTGAAAATGAAACTGATTTGAAAATAAAGTGTTTAAGATCAGATAATGGTGGAGAATTCACTTCCAAATTATTTCAACAATACTATGACAAAAATGGAATAAAAAGGCAATTTTCAACAGCACGAACACCTCAGCAAAATGGAGTTGCTGAAAGAAAGAATAGAACTGTACAGGAAATGGGTATAACAATGTTGAAGCACTCAAAATTGGATGAAGAATTATGGGTTCAAGCAATTGATATGACAGTCTTCATTATCAACTAAAGTCCTCTCAGAAATAATTGCAACAAGACTCCATATGAATTATGGAAAGGAAAACCAGCTAATGTAAAATATTTCAGAATCTTCGGAAGCAAATGTTATATCAAAAGAGAAGATCAAAATTTGGGTAAGTTTGAATCACGTGTTGATGAAGGTATCTTTGTTGGTTACTCACGCAAAAGAAAGGCCTATAAATGCCATAATCTAAGACGAAAACAGATAGTGGAGAGCATAAATGTTACATTTGACGAAGATGGTGTTCTAGCGAGTAATGATGAGGATCTAGAATCTTTGAAACTTGAGACAGGGGCTGAAAAAGACACAGATAAAATTGTAGAACAAGAAGAAACTATCAACGAGGAAGAAGTAAACAATGATCATCAAGATATACCAGAACAACAACAAGAAGCTCCTCCAAGGAGAAAAAAAGAGTGGATTCAAAAGAATCATCCATCAAATCAAATCATTGGTGACATAAATGAAGGTTTACAACTTCTTTCATCACAACAAGCTCATCTTGCTTTTCTAGCAACCTTTGAGCCTAGTAGTTTTGAGGAAGCCAGCCAAAATGAACATTGGGTAGCAGCTATGAATGAAGAATTGGATCAAATTGAGAAGAATAACACCTGGGAATTAGTTCCACGACCAAAAGATAAAAATTTCATTGGGACTAAATGGGTGTTCGGGAAAAAATTGAATGAAGATGGGCAGGTTACCATAAACAAAGCAAGATTGGTTTGCAAAGGCTATGCACAAGTGGAAGGAATTGATTTCGACGAAACATTTGCACCAGTTGCCAGAATGGAAGCCATCCGAATGTTTCTCACCTATGCATGTTCAAGAAAAATCAAAGTCTACCAAATGGATGTTAAGTCAGCATTTCTGAATGGAGAATTAGAAGAAGAAGTTTACATCGAACAACCTGAAGGTTTTCTACTATCACAAAAAGAAGACTATGTCTGCAGGTTAAAGAAGGCTCTATATGGCCTCAAGCAGGCTCCCAGAGCATGGTATGCTCGTCTTGATGGATATCTATGTCAACAAGGGTTCAAGAAAGGTACTGTTGATAGCAATCTTTATGTACAAATAGATAAAGATAATTTAACAATCATTGAGGTATATGTGGATGATATAATATTTGGTAGCAATGATGATCAACTAAGTAAGAAATTTTCTACAAATATGCAAAGTGAGTTCGAGATGTCTTTACTTGGTGAGCTGACATACTTCTTAGGGCTTCAAATATCTCAGCAAGAGAAAAGAATATTTATATGTCAAGCCAAGTACATCAAGGAAATGCTCAAGAAATTCAAAATGGAAGATTGCAAACCCGTCCTTACTCCGATGGTAACAGGTTGCAAATTGAGCATAGACGACTCATCTAAGGATGTGGATTAGAGGTTGTATAGATCTATGATTGGTAGTCTTCTATATGTAACAGCCTCTCGGCCAGATGTTATGCAAGCAATTGGACAAGTAGCAAGATTCCAAGCAGCACCAAAAGAATCACATATTATTGCCGTCAAAATAATTCTTCGATATCTAAAGGGCACAGAAGAATATGGCTTGTGGTATCCCAAGGGTAACAATCTCATTATTCAAGCCTTTACAGATGAAGATTGGGCAGGAAGCGTTGATGATCGTAAGAGTACTAGTGGAGCAACATTCTATCTAGGTGGTTGTCTCGTATCATGGTTGAGTAAAAAGAAAACTTCAATCTCGTTATCTACAGTGGAAGCAGAATACATTGCAGCAGCATCATGTTGTACTCAAGTCCTTTGGATGAAACAAACTTTGCAAGATCTTCAAGTACAATTTAGTGAGCCTATTCCCATATTCTGTGACAACACTAGTGCCATCAGCATCTCCAAGAATCTTGTCATGCATTCAAAAACAAAACACATTCCAATCAAATATCATTTTGTTAGAGAAAAAGTCGCTGAAAATAATATCAAACTTGAGTATGTTTGTACAAAAGAACAAATTGTTGATATCTTCACTAAACCTTTACCTCGTGAAGCATTTGAATATCTTCGTCAAAAGCTTGGGATTCTCCCAAGTTCTCATTATATTTTCCTTTTTCAAGAATATAAAGCGGGAGTGGAAGTGTGTACAGGTCTGCAGGACGATTGTGTGTCAGCGGGAGTGGAAGTGTGTACAGGTCTGCAGGATGGTTGTGTTTCAGGGGGAGTTACCCTTTGCCATTGATGTCAAAGGGGGAGAGAATGTTGTAGGAAGAGGTGCCATGATCACAGGGGGAGTACTTGTGTTGCCATCAATGCCAAAGGGGGAGATTGTTGATTAGCGGTTGTCATTGATGTCAACCCAAGCAGCACCAGGGGCTAACCCAATATTGCATGGGAATTTTGACCTACCAAATTAATATATTCTGGGTCAATAATGCCTTTTATGGTTTCTACTTGTTGAGATGTTTCCATTGATATATGGCACACCATGTAATTCCTCACGGTTTGAGAGATATTCATGTTTGAAGTTTGTACCCCCAGTTAGTGGGCTAAAACCCCATGGGGTTGGGGCATGGGTCATTGAAAATTCATAATTAATATTTTTTTATGCTCCTAAAATCCCTCCCACGTTCACTTGTTGAAGCCCCTCTCAACTTAAGCATTCATATAAATTGTGATCTTCATTTCCTCCTTATGCAAGGGATTCGGCCATCTGAAACAGGTCATCTTGGAATTTTTGCTCTAAATTTGTTTCTACGAAGTTTCAAAAGCTGAAATATTTATGAGGCGAAGAAAAAATCCTGAGGGATCTGCAGTAAAAATTTCAAATCAAGGTGCACAATATGTTTCATGATACGATCTGTGTAAGTCAGGGTTTTTGTAGGCTCCTGAAATTCATCTCAAAGAAGTGACCTTGGTAACTTCGTCATAACTCACTCTCTGAGTATCAGATTGGAATTCCGTAAAAATTTATAGATAGTGCACAGTCTATAATTTTCGCTCTATCAATTTCAGAAACAAATGAAGAAAAAGGGACACATGGAATGTCGTACAAGTGCGCTCTACTGAAATAGTCCATAATTAGGGCATTGTGAGAGATTGGGTATAAATCTCTCTTCAAGAATCCAAATTGGGTCAGACCTATGGCATTGGAAAGATGACTCATAGGACTACTACAAGACCAAAAATTAGATATTGAGGATCTGAAATGACAGAGATACACCAGATTCAATATCGAGCTCCTAGAAGGCAAGAAAAAGCTAGATCATGTGTTGTCAAGGGTTGCAAAGGACCAGACTTTCTACAGCAGAAAAGCAAAGCAAGGTGCAGCAGATGGTAGCATGACAAGAGAAGCAACCAAGATGCATAACAGCAGCATGAAGTTCATCATATGAAGTCTTCAAGTGGGCAGCACTGCATACAATCATTGTAAAGGTATCATTGTACTTAGTCATTGTAAATACATTATTATACAAATTGTACTAGTATCTATCTGCCAAGGGTTGAAGAGGCAGTGTTGGGAGGTCTAGGATCATCATTAGGTGGTTGTGTCAAAGTTGGGGTTATGGTCTAGTATATCTTCTTCTTCTACATCATTCTATATCATTGTAAAGTGTACCATTTTCCCTGGTACGGGAGTCCATTCTTCTTTTATTCTTCTATAGGGTGGTAGGGTGGTGCTAGGGTGAGTTGTAGCTCATTGGGTGTTGGGGCATTTGTTCAGTTGACTACTGAAGAATCTCGGGCGTTGGAGCGTCCATCCAGTGGGAGCTGGAGAAGAATGCTTTTCTAGATTCTAAGAAGTTGGAGCTTTATTTTCAATTGGAGTTGAATATTAAAGAATTATTAGAAAAGCATTAGGTGGTTTTTGTCCCAGAGTGGGTTTCCACCTTAAAAAATGTGTGCATTTGTGTTCCTCTTGTTTACTTCTATCATTGTACAAACACTGATAATAATTGAAGATTAACTAATGCTCTAATTGAAAGGAATACTGATTCCCCCCCCCCCCCCTCTCAGTATTTCCAAAAATTGGGTCGAGGAATCCTCAAAGCCTAATCAATGCATAAAAGAAGCTTTTGAGGTGTAAAATATGGGTTTTAATCAATGCTTTATGAGCATTGGTCATATAATTAAACCCTCTCGCATCGAAGAAAACCACATGTACACTGACAAAAGAAACAGAAGAAATAACAGTGAAGATAGAGATTAAAGATAAAAGATTATGCATAAAGTTGAAGATTAAAGGTTTAATTTTACAGATTTAGAGTTAATACACAGTTTAAAGGATAAAACAGTTAACAGAAAAGGACAAAAAGCCTGAAGATGATTAAAGAATGCCTTAAAGCATAGATCAAGGCCTAATCAAGGTTTAAAGTGACAAATTATGACAGATTAGCATAAAGAAGACTTCAAATGCCAAATCACTGAAGCCTTTACTTCTCCAAAGATCAAAATGCCACCTATAAGTTCATTTTCCTCAAAAGAATACAAATTGAAAGCATAGTCAGAGATATTTGCCAAAGATAGCTCAGAAGTAATTGCCAGCTTACCAAAAGCCTCCAAAGTCAAAAAAAGTGACTGAAGTAGATAAAAGTTAATGTAAAATTAATTAAAACAGACTTAAAAATCTGAAATCTTCTCTACAAGGCCTCCAAAGGGTCGAGAAGCATTTATTCTGTATTAATTGATTAGTTAGACCTTCTTTCCACTCCACCTCCTCAAATTTACCTATATATATCATATGAGGAGTCTAGTATTATGGGTGGGTTGAATACTCACTGAATGTAAATAGCTGTTGAGGCTGCTGAAGCTCTGTTTTGTAATTGAAGAAAGATAAGCTGAGAAGAGAACTTTGTAGCTGTGAAAGACCCACGGGACTTGAATTTTGCAACTGGTTTGAACATCAAATATACAATTTTATTTATGGGATCCTGGTCTATGTCAATGGTGATGTTTTTCTTACTGTAATTGTTATTTTTCTCATGTTTTCCATATTGTCCATTTTCTCTGATAAAGAAAAACAAATATAGATTAGGATTTATTGTAAAGCACCCTGTTTCTCATTGATAAATCTTTATCTTTATGTTTTCTTCTAACTATGTTTTTGAGGATAATTCAATAGAGTATAACAAGTGAAGTATTGGTGAGCCCATTTTTACTGAGTATAACTTGAGATATTGTCTTTGAAAGTTCTTGAAAGTCTGTTAATTAAAGTTGAATTAGAGAAGTCTATGGTTAGCCCTGTCCTCTAGTTTATCTCCAACAGTTGCTTTGAAAAGATTCCTTTAGAGTATGTCAAAAGCAGGATAGGTTCAAAGTCCTTACCTAATCTTAGGCTAATTTTTATGTTTATCTTTAATGTTTTCCTTATGAATATGCTGAAGGCAGGCTAGGTTAAAAGTCCTTACTTGATCTTAAGCTATTTGTTTATCTATTTTCAATGTTTTCCCTTGAGAGTATGCTAAAAGCAGGCTAGGTTAAAATTCCTTACTTGATCTGAAGCTATTCTTTGTTTTCTTTTATGTTTTTTTTTTCACCACACTCTTAATGTTCCATATCACAAAATCAACTAAATATACCCTTTGATATAGATGACTTGCCCCATAGACCATACTTGAAACTTGTTGTGCAATTAAATCCTTTTGTGACTCCATAGCCCAATGGATTGATACTGTTTATTACCTATCCTATCAGCTGAACCATTATTTCAACCTACTCACACCTTTACCCTTCAAAAATACTTCCTTCATTTTGATGATATCCATACCAACCAAAATAAACAAAACCATTATACTTCATAACTAGCCTAATATCATATCATAATCCCTAAAGAAATATCTTTGAAAACACTCATATAGAGAGATCTCTCTCTGAATCCAGGAAAGCTAGATCCTAGGATTCCAAAGTGGTTTTGATGTAGGCTCTGCAGCGTTTGTTCTTGCCAATCTTGCAAACTATAGATACCTAACACGAATTCTAACAAAGGTTAGGCGAAGGTGGAGGACCAGTGCAGAGGGAAGGGAAATTGCATGAGAGGAAGGGTCCCACAGGCAGAACCAGGAAAATCCACGAAAAAATTGAGTTTGGCGTGGAAATTGGGAAAGTGGTTTTGTGAACCCACGGGTGGTTTTCGCGCAAGGAAAGGGTGGTAAATGGTTTTGCCCTGGGGAAATGCGATACGGGTCCCTGGGCGACACGTGTCCAACAAAAACCAATGTTTTCGCGTTGAAAATGCATGATCAATTATTTTGGAGAAACAAGCGTGAAATTGAATGTTAACCATCCAATCTATGGGTGGCTAGATCCACGGCTATAAGCGAGAACGAAAAATTGAGAGATGTGCGATGATGGGGTGGTGGGACCTGACGATTTCATCAGCTATTTTGTCGCGAAGCGAAATGTTGAATTGCAGGGTTAATTGATCTATTTATGTGCGGGTCGTTAGATCATTGGGAATTAACGGCGAAGATGGATTCCAGGGGGAGGTGGTGGACGAGGATTTGGGGAAGTGGGCAAAGCCTGATGGCCATCAGATCTCCCAAATCAATGGTTAATATGCATCAGGGTGCCATTAGTCGAGGTAAGGTTTTTACAAAGGGAGAGGAGTTTTTGGAGAAAGGTAGGGAATATGGTCTGGTGGAGGAGAGGACCAACGTTTACAAGAGTGGGAGAGCGATGACGCCTTATTGAATATCTATCAATGACTAGGATCTTACCACTGTGATCGATCAAAGGATTTCAAAAATAAGGATGGATAGGAAACATGATCGCCATCATATCGGTGGCGATCAACTATGATCTACTCAAGGGGGGACCAGAAGGTAATTAATGAATTTCCTTCCTCAGGGCTGTAGTAAATTTCGTGCTCGTAGATTTGAGATCTCCCGTGGTCAAATGAGTCAACTATGAAGGACCTTATACGGGGCCACTTTGGTCGTGCCCCCACACAACCGTGCCGTAGATTTGGGATGAAACGAGATCAATGATCTACAGAAAAGGTGTGGGAAAGAGGGATTGGGAATCGCAAAAATGCGATGGTGATGGGGGCTAAGACCTTGTCGGGCAGACCAGGTCATATGGCTTAAACGGGGCCGTGGGCTTAAGCCAAAGGCGCTAAAGCCTTATGCAAAAAAATGGGTAGAAAGGGTTAAAACAAAAGGTTTTTAAGGATTTAGAAACCTGGTGGGAATAGTGCAAGGTGTTTTTAAACAAATTTAAAGGGATTTCATGGTTTAAAAAGGATTTTAAGGGAAATTGTGAAGGTGGAAATGATGGAGAAAAGGTCTGAGAACAGTCTTTTTTGTAACAGCGGGACTACTTAGTGGATTTTTGAATGAAGATTATCAGAGGAAAGGATATTTGGCCAAGGTACACAGCAAGGCTTCAAGAACTCACAATTTTGCTTAAAACTTGTTTCTTGAAGACTAAAAGACCTGTTTTAGCCATCATCAGTTATGACAAAATTTTCTTGATGGCTAAATGTGAAGTAACTGCTTGAAGTAAGCCAAAGCGATAGGGCATACCATAGACTTCTTTGGACAACCTTACTAGCACACTTTTCAGTGGACAAACAAACTGCAATCTAATGACTACTTTCAAAGAGAAAACACTTAAGAAAAAGTGAAAATAGCCGAAGATCGAAAGAACTTTGAGTCTATCCTGCTTTTGGCATACTCTAAAGGGAAACTTTCAAAACAGGTGTTAAAGACATGACTAGAGGATAGGGCTAACCATAGACTTCCCTGGTTTAGACTCTACTTAGCATGCAATGAAAATATCATTCAAGAAAAATGTCTCAAGTTTTACACAGCAAGACATGGGCTTACCAACATTCCTTGACTGGTTATACTCTATTGAATCATTCCCAAATTAACTATTAGAAGAAAACATAGAGATAAAGCTTTCAGACAGAAATAGGGTACTTTGCAGTAAATCCTACTCTAAATTTTCTGTTCTTTATCAGAGAAAATGGACAGCATGAAAAACCTAAGGGAAAAAAAATACAGTGAGGAATAACATCACCATTAACATAGACTAGGATCCCATGAATCAGCTTGTATTATTGATGTTCAAACCAGTTACAATCTTCAAGTCCAACAGGTCTCTACAACTCAAAAATTTTCTTCTCAGTCTATTATTCTTCAACTACTCAACAACACTTCAGCAGCTCCAGCAACTATTTACACTTGATAATGATTCATATAACAACCAACCAACAACCATAATGAACCCCTCACACAGTATTTATAGATGAATGAGGAGGTGGAGTGAAAGAAGGGGTTTCTAGTGGTTCATAAATGACACAGTAAATTATTTTCAACCTTTGAGATCATGCAAGGCCCAAGGCAAAATGTATTTAAGTCTAACTCTGCGTTATATTAACTTTTTGAACTACGTAGTAGCTTTTGTTGACTTTTAGGCTTTTTTATGTAGGCTGGCAATAACTCTGAGCTGTATTTTTGGAAATATCTCTGACTTGGAGTAACTTTGTGTGTTTTTTGAGGTAAATTAGGCCTGTAGGTGGCATTTTGATTCTTTGGAGAAGTAATTTTTTTCGTGGATGTCGCATTCGAAGCTCTTCTTCTACTGATTTGTCAGTTTGGTGGTTAAACCCTAATTAGGCATTTGATATGCTTTTTAGGCCTCTCTTAATCATCTTCAATCTTCATTAACTATGCTTATCCTTTAAACTGTGGGTTAAGCCTTTGATCTTCACACTTTTCACTTAATCCTTTCTTTATCTCTGATTTCTTCTGATCTTCACTGTTTCTCTTTAGTTTGGTGTATAGGTGGCTTATGCACTAGGAGGGTTTGACCGAATGATCAATACTTAGTCGTATTGATTAAAAATTGGAACTTTAACCCCTCTGGTCCCTTTCTGTGTTCAATCAGGCCTTTGAGGATCGTCACCCTCAGCCTTGCAACTAGATTTCTGCTATGGGACGACTTTTATAAATAACCGCCATGAAACCTGCAAATAAGACATCAAAACGTTATAAAAAACCTGCGTTATGGATAACAATGCGAACATAGGAGAGGAATGGTGTTATGGAGCAATGTGGAAGGGGATATATGCATAGGGGAGGGTTTCATGGCATATCAGGGAATATTTGGAGTGGGAACATGATAGGTGGTTTTGGAAAACAGGGGATGGTTTTCGCGCTGGGTCAAGACGGTAAGTGGTATCTATTGAAACGAACGCGATACGGTTGAGAGGATGACACATGTCCCCCTCAAAATCAGTCTTTTTGCCTGGAACTTGCATGTTGGAAAGGTTTGGTGAAATGGGTGCGAAGACTAACGACATTCGTCAGATCTGAGGGATACAGATCTATGGCAGGGAACGAAGGTGACGGACAAAGCTGCACAGTGGTGGGACCGGTGGTGACGTAGGTTTCTTTGTCAGCTAGCGGAAGGCTATGGGGTGAAGTTTAAAAGGTTAAAAGACGTGACAACCATCGGATCAGGATGATCGACAGTGGAGACCGCTCCACAAAGAAAAAAGGATGGGGGTGGGGTAAGAAAAATAGCAAAGGGGCTTAAGGAAAGGGGATGGTGTGGTCCCGTGAAGAAGAAAAGGATCGGGGCTAAGATGAAAGGGGCTAAGAGAATAGCACATGGTCGCACCCTTGGGTCGCATGGGAAGGAAAGGGGCTAAGGGCTTTAAGCCAAGAGGGCTTAAGGCCTTATGTTAAAATGGGCGGAAAAGGCCAAAAATGAATGTTTTGAAGGCCTAAAAGGGGTTCTGATAAGTTTTTAGAAAAAGGTTTTAAAACCAAATAAAGGGGATTTATATGGTTTTAGGGGGTTTTTCAAGGAAATGGAGGATAATGAAGGGAAAATGAGGGAAAAATGGGTGAAATGAAGGAAATATTTTTAAAAGGAGAAATGGTGGGAATTATGGCTTTGAAGGCAGCTTTCTTTTGGAATCAGTAGGGCTTATTTGAAGGCTTTTTAATTGAAAACATCAGTGAGATGGGTCTTTTGGACAAGAGACATAGCAAGGTTTCAATAACTCACAGATTTTCTCCAAATTTGTTTCTTGAAGGATAATAGACTTGTTTTAGCCATCATAGGATATGACAAAGTTTATTGATGGCTAACAGATTGCTAAAGTATGTATGTTATATCTACTGTGTGTATAAAGGAGTTATGCGGGAACTAGAACCACGGTCATTGGGTTTGGTTAAAGTGGAAGTCATGCACATGATAAGGTAAGGTGTGGTGCGAAAAGGTTTAAAGGTAAAAGTTTATATTAAAAAGTTAAAACTCGAGAGCCACTTACGGATAAGCTTCTACGTGAATGTGATTAAAAAGATTTAATGATGTGTGTAGGTGTAGGGTTAATTCCGCTAACTCTACATCAGTAAATATTTGTGGCCTATGGCTACATCAATTTGGTATTAGAGAGGGAAAAATATCTTTTGGGAGAAATCTAGAGCAGGTATGCTCTACAGAAGAGAAATCCGAGTGGATTTATCTTTTGAAGATAATTCAGAACTTATGGAATTATAATTAAATTTGTGAACAGATAAAATATTTTGAAGAGAACAGAATGGGAAAAATTTTCAGATAATTGGTGTGGTGCAGAAGAAGAAAAGAGAAGAATCAAATCTAAATCTAATTGAGGTAAGAAAGAAAATGGTTTTCTTATTGATTTTGAAATTGGTGATTGATAAATTGATTTTTGAAAGAGAAGTAAAGAGGTAGAAGAAAAAATCTACTTTTGGGAGAAAGTAGATCAGATTGAGAAAAAATTGAGAAAATTGTTTATGAAGAGATAGTGACAACTGCAAACAGTGAAGGTAAATTCAGCAGATAGAAAAGAGAAACTGCAACAACATCATGTGTTCAGAAATTTGTACAGTGAGGTATGGTATTCATGTTTTCAGTTAATTAATGATGAATTGTTGATTGAAATAAATTCTATGAAGATGTTTGATGATTGTAGCTAAGAACAAGAAGAGTTTTTGATGATGATGGCAATGAACCTATCCAAATAGAGGTTGGAAGAAAGGAGAAAGGTGCTTAAGTGCAGCAGCAAGAGGAGCAGTGAAGCTCTAAAAGGTTCAAGAGAGTGAACCAAGAGAATATCTAGGAAGAGATCAAGCTCAGAAATGAAGCTTGATAGGGTATTTTATAGCAAGAAGAGATTGCTATAAGAGAAGGCTATGTTGCAGATCACCAATTGAGAATGGATGAGCTCATGAGTAAGATGGCCATGGAGGGTCATAGAAGAGGTTCTAGAGAATGCCATGAAGCTAAGATGAGTAATGAGGAGCGAGAGAGAAAACTTGCAGTGATGAGAGTACAGTTGGAAGTAGTACAGGAATGGCTACAAGAGAAAGAGAATGGATACCAAAGACATGGATGGAAAATGAGGAAGCAAGTTAGATGGAACCTATTGAAAATAATATGGAATGTCAAACTGATAAGTGAGTTTAGAGAACTTGTGATGTAGGAGCATACTGCTTGGGTTATTAAGATATTGTGTAATTAGGGGGTGATGATTTTTTAATTATTTTATAAATTATTGTGCTCATTTTAATAAATTAAGAGAGAAAATTGTAAGTGAGGATTATTGTAAATATTCTTTTAATAAGTTAAGGATATGAGTGGAGTTGAATTAGGTAGATAATATAGGGGTTAGGAATTCCTTAAATGGGACTTAGTTGAGTCCAAAAAAAGGATAAATCTAATTTAGATTTTAGTTGAGATTTGTGTGGAGGAAATTATGGATTGGAATAAATTCATTATTATGTATAAATATGAGGAGTGTGTGAGGATGGAAAACAGTGAGGAATAATGAGCGAGAGAGATAGAGATGGTTTGAGAGCTTTTGTAAAAGGGCTGAGAGCCGAGAGGCCATCCATTGTAATATTCGGCCAAGGAATTTCTTGTGTTATTATTTATCAGTATTTTTGTTTGTATGGCTCACTTTTCTTAATGTATATGTTAAACTGAATCAAAGGTAGTTTTTACTGAAGATTTTTCTTGAGAATATTCATGTTGAAGGAAGCACACACACTATTATATGCTAGGATATATTTTATAGCGGAATCATGGCATCATTTGGTATGAGAGCCCAATGTGGTCTTGGTCTTGAATCTCTCAAGACAAATGAGAGAGTGAATCTATTTCTACTACGATTGGATGAATTTTTGGTTCTGCATGCCATTGAAAACATCCACGCTCTAGTTCTATATGATTTTGTTCATGAGGAAGTCAGAGTTATGAATCTGAATCAGTGAAAAGTGCAAACTGGTATGCATAGCTCTGAATCTAAAGATGTTAAGATGAAATGGTATTTTTGCCTGAAGTTGAGAATGATGTGAATTTTTTATGAATATTCACGCTGCCTAAAGTTGAGATTTGTGTGAATGAAACGAGTGTTGGTGTCATTAAAGATGTGCTTAATCTCTGACAATCTGAAAAATCAAGCGTTGGTGTGGAGACATAGTTTTTGGTTGCACGCAGTGCGATGGAGGAAATGTGTTGTTCGGCCCGCAGAAACTGAATCTGATACAATAGTAAGAGTTTAACATAGTCCCAGTAGAAGCGTGGGAAGTAGCATGGTTTGTAGGTGGCATTTTGGTATATGCTGATTTAAATCCCCTGCGAGCCTGCGTGAGGAGTTAAATACAATCCATATGGGATCGTGGAAGTGGCGGCATAGTTTTTTTTTGGTAATGGCTGAACTTGTAGATTTTGTACACGTGTTTGATGTTTGGCGCAACTACAAGCAGTGTCAAGAAATCAACCTCTTTGGTGAGATTTCTAGAGTGTCATTTAGTCCAGACATGGAGTCACTTTTTATTGGGGTAGCTAATCGAACACATGGAAGCTTGCTTGAATATGATCGCCGACACGTCAACTAGTATCTTGATGTTGTGATTTAACTATTGTAAATTCTCGAAGTGATTTACCGGTTATCGATATTTCATATGTATCGCCAGAGCTTGCATATTTTTCAAACGATGCAGATCTGGTTTTTTTGGAGGGTATGGGCGTGCGATTGAGACCAATCTCTGTGCCCAGTTCAAATGTGATTCACTTAAACTTGGAATGGTTAAAAATCCTAAATTTTTTGAGTTTCGAGGAGGACAACTCTTGGGTGTTGAAATATGGAAGCGGAACCAATAAGTTATGGGAAAAAATTAAACCTTATTTGGGTTCTGCAGTTTCTGCATTCCAACATTTGGAACAAGCTCGAGAGGATCTAATTCTTGAGGTGACAGTTACCTATAACAAAGATCCGATTCCTATGAAATTGAATTTGGGTGTTGGGCATACCGAACTAAGGAAGGAAAACCTCTCGTCCTAAATGTGGTCAGGGAGCTCTTAATTCAAGACAGATCTCGATATAAGGAGTATTTGCCCATAATTGGTCTTGCTAAGTTCAAAAAACTAAGTGAAAAGCTAATTCTTGGTGATGGAAGTCCTACTATTGAGGATAAAAGGGTTGCTAAGAAACCTTGTTACCTGGGTGCAATTACTTTGATTTTAGTGTGATGATTTATATTTGCAGCAGCTTCAAAAAAAATGCAGTGATTGTTCCCTAAAGTGGTGTTCCAAAATTATGCGACTGCAGTAATGCAACATTTTCTTTTCGATCAACGACTTATATGAAGGTGGAGTTGGGCATGAATTTAAGAATATCAATGATTTTTTGAGTTGTCGAGCTATTTGAAGTTTTATTTTTTGAAGACGAGCCTCATTGTGATTTCAGAGCTGAAGTATTGCTTCATACAACTAGTCTCACAATTTTTTCTCCCCTTCTTTGATCCTGTTAGGTCTCCGTAGTTTGCAAGATTGGAAAATACAAACACTGCAGATCCTACATCAAAACCACTTTGGAATCTGAGGATCTAGCAATCCTAGATTCAAAGAGGGATCTATCTATATGAATGTTTACAAAGATATGATCTTTAAGGCTTATGATATGATATTAGGCTAGTTATAAAGCACAAGGGTTTTGTTTGTTTTGGTTGGCAGGAAAATCATTAAAATGAAGGAAGTATTTTGAAGGGTAAAGTTGTGAGTAGGTTGAAAAATGGTTCAGCTAATAGGATAAGTAAGAAACAATGTCAATCCATTCGGCTATGGAGCCATAAATGATTTAATTGCACAGCAAGTTTCAAGAGTGGTCCATGGGGCAAGTCATCTATGTCAAAGGATCTCTTTAAGTTGATTTTATGGAATGAAACATTAACAGTGTGGGGAAGGAAATAAACACACAAGAAAAAAATAGAATAGCCTAAGATCAGGGAAGTACTTTTAAACTAGCCTGCTTTTGACATGCTCAAAGGAAAGACACAAAGCAATCCAAGATCAGGTAAGTACTTTTAAACTAGCCTGATTTTGATATACTTTTAAAGGAAAACATTTAAAAACAGAGAATAGCTTAATATCAAGTAAATACTTTTAACTTAGCCTGCTTTCAGCATATTCTCAAAGGAAAACATTTATGGTAAACATAAAAGTAGTCTAAGATCAGGTAAGTACTTTTAAACTACCCTGATTTCAACATACTCTTAAGGGATCTTTTCAAAGCAAATATTGGAGATAAACTAGAGGACAGGGCTAACCATAAACTTCTCTAGCTCAACTTTAATAAGCAGTATTTTTCAATAACATTCAAAGACAATATCTCAATTTGTACTCAGAAAACATGGGATTACCAACACTTCACTAGTTATACTCTATCGAATTACCTTCAAAACACATTTTAGAAGAAAACATAAAGGATATAGATTTATCAGTGAGATTTAGGGCACTTCAGAAGTAAATCCTAATCTATATTTTCCGTTCTTTATCAGAGAAAAAGTGGACAAAATGAAAACATAAAGAAAATAACAATTACAGTAAGAAACACATCATCATTGACATAGACCAGGATCCCATAAATCAACTTGTATTTGATGTTCAAACCAGTTACAATCTTTAAGTCCAGTGGGTCTTTACAACTTCAGACTTCTCATCTTAGCCTATCTTTCTTCTATTACAAAATAGAGCTTCAGCAGCTTCAAAGCTATTTACACTTGATGAGTATTCAAAGACCAACCTGTATACTGTCTTCTAGAGAAGTATTTATAGAAGAATGAGGAGGTGGAGTGAAAGAAAGGTATATCTGTTCACTTAATGCAGAGTAAGTGCTTCTCAGCCTTTGAAGGGCCAAATGGAGAAGTTTTCCAATGTTTTAACTCTACTAATTGATTATTACATTAAAGCTCATCAACTTCAATCATTTTTGTTGACTTTGAGGGCCTTTGGTAGGCTGGAAATTAATTTTGAGCTGTTTTTTAGAAATATCTCTGACTGTGTAGTTAATATGCACTCTTTTAAATGAAATGAGCTGGTAGGTGGCATTTGGAGGCTTCTTTTATTAATCTGTCTGTTTTTGTGGCTTTAAAACACTGTTATAACTTTGATTCTGCTTCATGCCCTTATAATCATCTTCGGGGCCTTTAAATTGTATCTGCTGACTGTTTTAACCCTTTGAACTAACTTTATCTTCAAACTGATGCATTAACCCTTTAAACTGTGAGGTTAATTCCTTTGATCTTTAACTTTGCGCTTTAATCCATTTATCTTTGGTTCTCAGCCTTTCTATCTTTAATTCACTGTATTTAACCTTCAAACATGTGTATTAACCCTCAAACTATTGGGTTAAACATTTAATCTGCAGTGTTTATGCTTCAGAGGTGGCAATCTTCGGCCGCGCTCCTTATTGAACTATGAAAAGGCCTTTGGCTTTAAAAACTGTTAACAAACCTGCATAAAACCGCAAATAAGTCATACAAAATCCTGCGGGTTGGAAGAACTGCATTCAGTGGTGGGTGGAGGCCGTGGAGCAGTGCAGAGGGGATGAAAATGCACGCAGAAGAGGTTTTATGAAGAAAACCAGTGAAAATCTGGTTTAAAACTGTATTTTGGCACGGAAATGGGTAAAGCAGTTTTGAAATAGCGCTGGTCATTTTCGCGCGACCCTCGGGTGGTAAGTAGTTTTGCCCAGAGGGAACGCGATCCAATTAGAATGCACCACGCGTCCTCCAAAAACCATTATTTTCGCGCGGTTAAGGTTTTATTTATTTTTTGGGAAATGAGCATGAAATGCAATGCCAACTGTTGGATCTGAGGGAGAAGATCCAACGGTGGAGGAGGAGCGCGAAATGGAGAAGTGCACGGCGGATTGAGCAAGTGGAGGCCAGGTGTCAAGCCATGATTGGGGGGAGAAATTTGTGCAATGGATGGTAGGCTCGACGGGATTGGGTTGTCAGGTTTTGAGTGGAGCCGTTGGATTGAAACAAATCAACGGCAAATATTTTTTGTAGGATGGATGGATGGAAGGATTCGGGAAAATGAAGGGTAGGAGGGACGATGTTATAGCCGTTGATTTTCAAAGATCAACAGTTGGGATTTGAAGCGGGTCATTACAATTGTGGCGGAGAAAATATAACGGAAAAAGACCTTTTTAATGAGAACAGGGTTAAAAATAAAAGGTAAGGGGAAGCGCTAAGGGAAGGCACTTTACAAGCGATCCTGTGAAGGAAAAAGGGACCGAGGGCAGAAGGAAAGGGATGGGGCTTATCGCATTGGCGTTTCGCCAAGGAACAAGGCAAGGGGGAAAGAGAAAAGGAATTTTGATTGCGCGATGTGATGGGGGCTTAAGATAAGCCTTGGAGTATAGTTGTATGGCGAGGTAAGTGACCAGGGGCCAGGGTAAGGGTGCCTATCACATCAGGCGAAGAATTTTGCAAAGGAAACATGGGTTTATTAAGCGCTTGGTTATAGTGCTTGGTCTTGTGACAAAAACTGTGGAAAAACTTAAGCCCTCAAGGGCCTAAAGACTTAAAAAGGGGTGGGGAAGGGTTTTTAAAAGGTTTTTATGTGTTTTTTGGGGTTCCGATAGGAAAAATAGGGTAATTTCAACCCAAAAAAAGGGGTTTTATCAGTCTAAAGGGATTTTTGACGAAATGAAGGGTAATTTAAAGGGGAAAAAATGGGATTTTAGCCTTTGTAAACATTTCCTTTTGAATCAGCATGATTTCTTGGTGGATTTTTTGAAAGGAACAACATTGCTTTTCAAGGGAACAACAACTTAGGGAACAACACTTGAGGAACAACACTGTTTAAGGAACAACAGACTTCAAGAATGAGCAGTTTTGTATAAAAACAATCTCTTGAAGGCTTAGGACCTGATTTAGCTGTCATTTTCTCTGTAAAAAATTTACTGATGACTAACAGTGGCTCCAATTGGGGATGGCAGCTCCTTGGAGGTGTCAAGAACTTCAGAATTTGATCTCTGGATGTAGACCTGTGCCTTTGTCCATTGACAACGTTTCTTCTCTAATCATGCTTCTTTAGAAAAGATGATCAGTATTTCATATCAGCAAACAAATTCTCCCAATAATTCTACCTACACAACCTACTTCCTATCATTTTTTCTTCAGAAGGTGCACTTGGACTTGCAGACCTTAAACATCAACATTTTATTCTTTTGAAAATAGGAAAAAACTAATCTAAATCTACCCTTGTTTCTTCCATGAGTTCAGATTAAACATTTGAACTCATAAATTTTCTACCTAAGCTACTATCTGCCAGGATTAGACAGTCTGGCAGATTTTATTCTCCATATTCTAAAACAGAAATTCAGACATAGTCAAATCAGGATTAGATTGTCTGATTTTCCATGGTGTCTATGGATATATGTACAAGCTGCACATAGACTTATTTGCAGAAATTTAAAACAAAATTGTGAAGGCTTAAGATCTGAAAAATAAAAACATCCTTCATTCATTCTTTCAACTCTGGCTTTGATTTTTTTTAGCGTTGTTCTTTCTTTCTATTGGTTCATATTTTGAGCATATTAGAACCAATTCCTCATCAAAATTTACAGGTTCAGGTTTTCAATTTGTTTGAACCATTGTTTTTTCTATCCTAATCTATTCTACTGATAAGCCAAGATTGAACAGTTTGGCAAATCTTTCACTAACCTATCAACAACAAATTTAAATCTATCTAGTCATGATTAGGCTGTATGACTAAATAGAAGTGTTCTTTTTGGGAGTGGCATTTAAGCTTGCACACTTTCATCTTTTCTTTTTGGTATGGGGTTGCACCTTTCTTCTTTTATGTCTGCCCTCTTTTTCTCTTTTTCTATTGTTTTTGTATTTTTTTTTTTTTTCAAATTTAAAAGCAGAAACAAAATACTAACTAAATGCTCACAGGGTGAGCTTTATTGATTTCCTATCTAACTTAATCTAATTCTGAAATTTTTACAAATTTAGCTGACAAAATCTCTTTTCTAGTACATCCAGTCAATCAGATTGTTCTATGACTGGTATTTGCTCATCTCTTTGAGCATTCTGGACAGACAAGGCCACTCCCATCTTACTTGTTTCTTGGCAGCAGTGTTAAAAAAATTTCTTGCTTTTGGTAATACACTGCTCCTAACAATCTTAATCCCTTCTTCAAATGTCTTCAGAAAATGAGCGTAGGGATCTTGAAATAATACCTGGTTGTGAGTATTTGAAAGATAAGGGTCAGCTAGGATTATTTTCTCTTCCACTGGATCAAGAAAAAGATTCTTTTGAGAAAGAAAATCTTCCTCATCTTCATTATTATCTGAACTGGAGGACTCATCATATTTGGCAGTGTTGTCCTCTTGCAGTCCTGGTATGTTCTGATTTGGTGGACTGAACTTAGTGAAGAGGTCATTACATTCTTGAAAAGGGGTTTCTTTGATTAC
Source organism: Pinus albicaulis (assembly GCA_034641835.2). Taxonomy (NCBI): domain Eukaryota; kingdom Viridiplantae; phylum Streptophyta; class Pinopsida; order Pinales; family Pinaceae; genus Pinus; species Pinus albicaulis. Next base: position 1,519,584,345 of record CM076581.1, read on the forward strand.
CTCAACCTTTTCAGGAGAAGGTTCTTTATATTCATCATGCTCAAGAAATTATTCTTTGTTTTCCTCCTCAACCTTTGAGCTAAAAGACTGTTGATTTCCAATCACATGGAAATTGTTATTGATGAGATGTAATGAAGCATGGCAAAGATTTGAAGGTTATTCACCTTCTTCTGCATTTTTTAAGCTTTCTTCATTAATATCATAAATATTTTGCTTTGGCTCATTACTTTCTTGGAGTTGGTGGAACTGATCTTCCTTCCACAAATCTACTAATGATGGTCCTGCAAGATCAACTTTTGTTTGGAGGATATCATCATCAGACATATCAAAATTGGGAGAATCATTAATGTAAGTAATGTTACCAATCAAACATACTATATTATCAACAGGTCTTACCTTATACTGATCTACAAGGGAGCTTTCTAAATTTTTACAACTTTGGTCATTAGGTGAAAAAGCAAGAGTGTTTGTTTTGCAAAAAAATTCAGAGACTAGCTGTTTGTTTAATATCTGAACTATTTCTTCTTCTATCAAAGGAGGGGATATTTATGTTTTTCTTTGAGCAGAAGTGCAGTAGTTCTCTATCTCTTCTGAAGACTGAATTTGAGGCTGGATGTCTTCTTGAGCCTTAGTTAAAAGCGATGATGAATCATTGTTTATGCTTGTAGGGATATATTGAGGAATTCCTTCTATTTCTTGATTGATTTCTTCCTCAATTGATTCATCTAGGTTTTTATGGTAGTTGTCTTGTATATGAAATTCATGAATGGCTGCTACAAGATCCTCAGGATGCCAATTTGCTAAATCTTCATAAATTCTTGCAAGGTATTCTATGAGGCCCTCAGATTGATTACAACAAATTCCCTTTAATAATACATATGGGGATTGTTTCTTGTAATGATCATAAAACACTATGTGGAGGTCTCTCAGAAAAAAAAAACTACCATCTCTTAACCATTCATACCATTCCCTTGCTTCTCCTTCTAGTGTCAACATAAACATTTTCATAAGGCAGTCTTCATGCCATTCTACCTTTAACCTCCATACATGTATATGAAATTTGATGAGATGTAACAAAGGGTCATCAAACTCTTCTTCTTGAAAAACATGCAGGTTTTTATCCCAATCTGTTTGAGGCATTTTATGTGGGAACCCAGGGATATGCTCTCTACTCATTGGGGCATATCTTCATTGTATCCTTGGAATCATGTTTGTAAATTAGGAAAGAGGTCACTGTATCTCGTCAACCAGTTTAGAGTCTTCTACCAGTGGAGTCATTTGGTCTTCTCAGAGTTAGAGTCACCAGGGATGATTTCAATTTTGTCAGCTCCACAAAGAGTATTAACTGGCTTGTTCATTGCATTCTCAAAGGAGTCTGACAAAGATCGAGGTAATAGGCCTACTGGAGGCCATTGGAGTTATCGTGAAATTTTTAGCTCCTTTGAGGTACATGTTTTATGGTCTCTGCTTTTACCTAAATCTACCTCAAGTCGAAAGAGTAGCTGCGTAGTCTAGGGTAACATCAAACCATGCTTAATCCGGTAGCTATCCCTACCAGATCAGGAGAGGGCTCTCTCCGGGTCAATCTCAGCAAAAATAATCAATGAGGCTTGAGATGACTTGAAATAAAAGCTAATTTTAGGCTAGGTATATATGTAAAAGGGTTTGATTTGATTTTGGGGTTTTTTGTTGGAATCAAAGGGAAAGGCAAATTTTGGGTCCAGGAAACGATCAGTTTTGCAGAGGGTTGAATGGGGCAAGGAAGACAATTGTTTTGATGCTTCGAAATTGAATGAAATGGATAGCTTAGACCATGGAGGAGTTGAAGAGGGAAAGAGGCATTCGAGAATCCTCTTCAGACAGTTTGAAAATAAGGAAAATTAAACAAAACTCAAGGCAGAGCACTGTAAATCTAATGAATTCCACCTTTAATACTTGTTTGTTTAACTTAAGAAGAAATGAGAAGGAAGATGATACACATGAAACTTCAGTAAACTTATAATCATAGAGAGACACACACCATCAAAACATAGATCCACATGGATCCCAAAGAGTGCTGCAAACCCTGGTCTATTTCCTTTGCCAAAATGCAGAGATGAAATGTACAATGAAGCTCAAAGCAATCCCAAGTGTCCAAACTCCAAGAAAATGCCACTTTTAAGGTGTTTTTCACCCTTCAGGCAACCCAAAACTTGTCAAAATCCTTAGGTAATGGGTAGGCATGCATAACTTTTGATAACAAATCCATAAATACAAATTTTTCTTCAATAGGAGCTGCCAGTTATAAGCACGCGTCAAGTGGCACGACGCGTCGGGCAGGAAAATCTGTGTAAAGGCCAAAAAATTCAAAATTGAATAAAAGTTTCCCAAATTTCTCAAAATTTGGGCTGAATGTCCACCATCAAGCACTATGCTGAGACAAATAAGCTTCGGCCAAAATTTGGAGCCTATCATGCCTTTTGCGATGCTTTAGTGCCCTCCTTAGCTTTGCCTTCAGAATTTTGAATCGCGCTTTACAAACATGATTTCGCGCCCAATAATGGTTCTCCATGTGCCTCAACATATTATTTTTCCTGTTTTCCTTCTCCAACAGCTTCTCAAGATGAATATTGACCCTCTCAAGCCAATTCTCTCTATCATCCTCAATCTCTCGCTCAATAGATGTCATCTCGGTCTGGCTTCTTTGGGCAGCTTGCCGGTTCTCACAGATGTTTTGCAACTCCATGATGGTTTGCTGATCTTCCAACTGTTTGTTTCGTTGCTCTAGGTAATTTATGATCCATTGGGATCTTTGCAACATGACGATCAATGTGTCTATCTCCGCCTTCTGCTCCTGAATAGTCTCTCTCAACTTTGAGCTTGGAGAGCTCAAATCCTCATCAATCAGTATGAAACCTGTGTCTTGGCCACCTGAAGGCCCCTCATCCTGCATAGGCCTCTTACCTCTATCCTATACATGTACATGTGTTGTTGATGATGGAAGCGAGACCCCTTCCACCCCAGGTGGAGATAATACTCGTCAGGCCGCTACAAATAATCCTCTAGTGCCTCTCTCATAAGTGACATACATCGGCACAGTAGTTTCTGTCTCCTGACCTCCATGCTGATATGAAGGTTCACCTGCATCATGAACAACCTCCGAAGGAGCCTGAGGAGCTATGAAGAAATAATTGGAAATGAAATCTTCCCATGAAATACCCTGCAAGCCAAGCTGATGCACAACCACTATCTTGATGAGTGCATAGTGATAAATATTGTTGTACTGCTGCTCGGGAGTTTTCCTCTGCACGAGAGCGGTCATTCTCTCGACGTTCCGGCACATGAAATAAGGGATGTTCATCATCCTCACCTTGGTTAAATGCATAAATAACCTGATATGATAGGCATAGAGGCGTGAAAACCAGCCCTCACAACTAAAATATCTGATAATGAGTTTCATCAGAGGCGCATAGGAATCCTTTAGGAACCGGAATGGGAACACTCTGCTGAGTTGTCTCACAAAGCTAGGCCTGATATATGGTTCATAATGCACTCTGTCCACTTGTTGTCTTTTGTTCCACTATTCTCCCACATTTGGTATTCTGGTTGCTTGACAGATTGTTTCCGGTGTCAAAGTGAAAGTTACACTGGCAAGAGTTACTTGACCATCATGTAAATGTAATACAAAGAAACGAACCAACTCCTTATGATAATGGATCCTAGCAATCATTTCACAAAACTGATAGCATGACTACTCTCGAAAACATGCCATGGCAAGTGGGCAAGCCTGCAATTCAGCCAATGAGGTGGGCTCTTGTCTCACATGTCTACCACTTTTATGAGGCCTTCTCAGTGCATGTATCTTAGTGGTGGTATCACTATCTCGGTCATACGATGCATCAGTGTTTGTCTACATGGTGTTCAAGGTTGATGCAAGGTCTATATTGAATTAGATAGATGAAAATTTTATTTTTTGGTGCTTTTTTCTAGTGTCAAATGTATGGTAGTAGGGGAGGGACTGTAGAGAAATAGGGAAGTGAGGACAATGAGGCCTTAATCAAGTGATATTTTAAGTGTAAGGACAGCTACTTGACTTCTTGGGAAAATTTGGGGTTCGAGAAATTTTACAAGTGAAATGGTAAATGGGAATGATAGGAAATGAGATGACTTTAGGGATAGGGAAATAGGCTTAGGAATGAGTGACTTGGGACATAAGGTGAACAATGAAATGGACTGTTGTGTCGATATAAACAATGAGGAGTGGAAAAAACAAGGTGATGGGAATAGAATGATTGACACCAAAACAAGTTTCAAAACCCTATGGAGGGACTTCTCAATCAAGATAATAGGGTTTAGCTTTTGTACTCAAATTTTCATAACCAATCTCATAATCAACACCAAGGACAAGTTATGAGCAATAGAGGAGTGGCTTTGACTTAATCGAACATGGAGCAACCGAGCAAATTTGATGTTGGAGAAGAATGGCAAAAAATTTTGTGTTTTGGCCCAATGCGTCGCGTAGTCAACCCAGCGTGTCGTGCCCTTCTAATGCGCCGTGCTAGAAAAATTTAACACACAGAGGGGTGGCCCTATGCACCACGCTCAACCTATGCATCGTGTCACTTGCCCAGTGCGCCGCGCTCAGCAATTTACCCACAGTTCGACCTCCCAACTTCTTCCTTTGCTCTTCCACAATTGTTTCTTGGCTCATTCGGTCTCTTCGCATGCAAATGGAGTTTTGAAACAATGAAAATATATTTTATGCCAAAGATTTTGATTTTTTATTTGAAAAACCCACTTTGTAATGTTACAAACTTTGACACTTTTTAAATGAACTATGTTTTGCTTGCTTTTGATTCTTGGATTGAATGATGAGCTTCTTGTATGTTTTGCAGGGATGGATGGCATGGAGTTTTGGCAAAGGCGACCAGGGCTTCGAATGGAGCATTATTACAACTGAAGAATTTGAAAATTTCATTGGATTTATTACAAAAGGATAAAATAGACAATTTTTCTTCAAAACAGAGTTTTGAGGAAAAATCATTTTTGAACATATGATAATGAAATTTTTGCAGTGAAAACTTATTTCGAACCTCCCTCATGTGCCTGCTGACATTATTAGACATTCTGATGACTGGATTAACGAAACCCTAGATCTAATGAGACTAAAAACCTAATATGACTCTTTGCGGACTATAAGACCAAAAATGACTATGAATGATTTTAATGAAAAGACATAGGCCAGCAGGTACAAGATATGAGGAATATGGGTGACAAGACCCTACCGTCAGATGATCCATGCTCCTAACGGAATGCAGCTGACTGAAATGAGTGAGACACCTAAAATGAAATGCAACAAGAGAAATTTGATCTCTGATGGAGGGATGAAGATACCGACTCTAACATTGGCTCCAATGGGGATGGTAGCTCCTTGGAGGTGCCAAGAACTACATATTTCTGGGAGAGTAGGCAGTGCCTTCGTCCATTGGGCTATGGAATCCATAACTTCGAAAAACCAACACAAGACTCTTGACTCAATTTTATTTACTGAAAATTGACTCAAACTGACTCAAATTTGAAACCAAAAATGACTGAAAGACATGACTCGACAAACTCAAACCAAAGCTGAAATCAATATTCAAAGTTATAGCCTTCACCTCGGGCCCCAAACTGAAGAAAAGATGACAGCCACACTTGCAATGAAACTGAAATAAACCGGTATGTACAGTGACAATGTAAAACAACAGAAAACATTTTAGAAATGATACCGCTTGAGTAGTCAACCATTGACCGACCCTCCTGGACAATCTTCCTCGTTCATCTCTTTCAGAAGAAAAGCATTCTGACCCCGATATGCAGAAATTTTGAAGGGTCCTTTCTAGAGATTTTCTAACTTACGATGCTTACCTTTTTCCTCATTCCTTGCATCCCATTTCAGCACCACTTCTTCCAATTGAAATTTGTCCGCTTTTGCTTTTCTGTCATATATTTTCTTAATTCTCTCCTGCAGCTTGAACGTGTTTTGGAAAACTTCTTCTCTAGTCTGCTACAAATGGATCATTTGATTTATTCTCCTTTGCATATGATCATTTTCACTGCCATCTTCCTGCAGAAGTTTGACCACTGGAATTGCGAGAGAGGTAGGAAACACCATGTCAACTCCATATACTAGCTCAAAGGGGGACATACCAATGGATTTCTTCTGACTCACTCGGTCTACCCAAAGTGCATTGACCAACTTCTTATGCCAACTTTTCTTGCTTATTTCCAGCAAATTTTTAATAATATTGACTAAAGATTTGTTTGAAGACTCGGCCAGTCTGTTGCCTTGTGGATGATAAGCGGTTGAGTGTCGCAAAGTGATGTGATACTTGTTACAAAAATCAACCATTATTTTTTATTTTAAAGCTGCTGCATTATCAGCAATTAACTTATTCGGGCAACCAAAGCGAGACAAAATATTATTCTCAAGAAACGAAATTATTACCGCATCTGTGGCTTGCATGGTGGGAATTGCTTCAATCCATTTCGTGAAATAATCCGTCGCTGTCAGGATCCATTTATGCTGAGCTGAAGAAGCAGGATGGATCTCACCAATGAAACCCAAACCCCACTACTGAAAAGGAGCACTTACTTCAATGGGCTTAAGCGGCAAAGGCTGCAATTTCTTCCTCCCTTCAAAAATCTGACATTCATGACAGCCTTTAACAGTCTTATACACATCAGCAAAAAGAGTCAGCCAATAATATCCTGCTCTCAAAATTTTGTTGGCCGTTGTTTTCCAGAAAAGGCGACCTTCGCAATCTCCTTTATGAAAATCCTCCATCACCTGCTTTGCTTCTTCTTCCACCAAACAATTTAACAAAGCACCACCGAGATCTTTCCAATAGAGAAAATTATTCAAAATGAAAAACTTGGCAGCCTTCAATTTCAGAGTTCTACTTTTGTTTTTAGCCATTCCTGGTGGTGGTGACAAATTTTGAAGTACATATACAATATCGAAATACCAAGGAGAATGAACAAAGATTTCTGATACCTGAATTAGCGAACTCTCTTCATTTTCCTCGGACATAGAAGCAATGAGATTAATTTCCAAGGCATGTAAATTTGACTCAGCCATTAGCTTAGCCAACCCTTGTCCTTTAATAAGCTTTGTAGGCTTTATCTCCACATCATACTCCAACAAGGCAGCGATCCATTTGCCTCGTCTCCCCTCCGGATCTGTTTGCACTAAAACATCCTTAACAGCAGCATTAGGGACATAAGAAAGAATATGAGAATGCAGAATATATACTCGAAAGTCTTTCAATGATTTCACTAAAGCAAGAGCTTGCTTTTCAATAATGTTATACTTTAAGGCTGCATCTCTTATGGTTCGGCTGAAAAAAGAAATTGGTTTTTCATGCTGATCTCTTTTCTGCATCAATACTGCTGCCATAGTATGCTCCGAAGCAAATGAAAACATAATGAAATTCTAAGTATAGTCCGGGCTGATCAAAACCGGAGCTGAAGAAGAGCCAACTTCACTAAATTGAAAGAATTTATGGCCTCCTCAGTCCACTTCACTACGCTATCTTTCTTAAGCATGTTTGTAATCTCCCTTAGATGTTTTGCAAGATTAGGCACAAAGCGGCGCAAGAAATTCATCTTACCATTGAATGATTGGATCTCCTTTTTGTTTCGGGGAAGATCAATTTGCTGAATAGCTTCTACTCGAGCTGGATCAACACGGATGCCATCCTTTGAGATAATATGACCAAGAAGCTTGCCCTCATCCATGGCAAACAAACTCTTCTTCAGATTGAGTGACACACCATACTTTCTACACCGCTGAAAAACAATCTTCAAATGTTAAAGGTGCTCTTCATCTGAATTTTAAAAGACTGTCAAATCATCAAGATACACAACTAGAAAAACATCTTTCTCATTTGAAAATTCCATATCCATTGCTCGCTGAAAGGTCGCACCAGCATTCTTCAAACCGAAAGGAATTTTAGCATAATGGAAAGTTCCCCATGGAGTGGTGAACGTTGTTTTGTCTCTATCATCCTCATGGACTAGAATTTGGTTATAACCGGAATAACCATCGAGTAACAACATACGAGATGCTCCGACTACTCGTTGAAGTATGTGATCCATTTTGGGCAATGGATAATTATCTTTCAAAGAAACCTTATTCAGATTCCTAACATCAATGCACAAACGAATCTCACCTGTCTTCTTGCGTACGGGCACCAAATTAGAAATCCAATCTGAAAATCTTATAGGAAAAATGATACCAGCCTTGTACAATTGATTCACTTCCTTCTTAATTGAGGGCAGCAATTTTGGATTTATTCTTCTCAACTTCTGCCTGAAGGGTTTTTGATTTGGCTTGATCGGAATGGTGTGCTGAATTATGTTTGTATCATATGTCTTCAAATCTGAATAGTCCCAAGAAAATACATCAGCAAAAGATGACAACAAACTGATATACTTTGCTTTTACCTGTGGTGGCAATGCTTTGGACAATTTCACCATCTTTGGATTCTCAGCTGATCCAATGTTCACATCTTCAACTCCCTTTTCGGTTAGCCGCAAGGTTGGTTTTCGGGCTACGTCATCTTGATCGAAAAGCTCCTCTAAAGGTATTAGACCTTTAGGAATGACATTATCCTTCAGCTGCAAAACTTCCATATGATTTATTTGCACATCAGCCTCACCATCATCATGCTCTACATCAATAGAAGTGTCTTTGAATTTACCTTTATTTTGCAGAAATTCATCTATTTCTTCATCATCTTGAAACACTTGCCAATACCTTTGATTGTCCGGGACAGTCGGACGATGCTTCACATGGATTTCAAATTTGTTACTTGAGTTCATCAGAATTTTCAAATTACTTGCTGCTTTTGCAAGTGCATCTGCAATACCATTCTGAATATGAGGGACACAAGTCAAAGTATAGTCTGAAAACAATCTCAAGATATCAATAACTGCATTTCGGTAAGCCCGCATTCGAGGATGCTTAGCTTGGTATTCACCTTTCACTTGCTTGATAACCAATTCCGAGTCGCCATACACTGCAATCCTCTTAGCATTCAACTTTCTAAGAATTTTCAGACCAGCGATTAAAGCTTCGTATTCAGCCTCATTATTTGAACAATCGAAATCCAATTTATAAGAACAGACCCTTACATTACTCGGCACTTTGTTTGGAGCGGAAAAATGGCTGCGTACCCAAATGCCAATTCCATCACCGTCATTTCCTACTGCACCATAAAAATCCATGGTCCACAAACTATCTTCATCCTCTTCCAAGTGCTGAAATTATGTTTTCTCTATTATTTCTGCTTGCTGTTCATCAACTTTTTGCTGCTGTCGAAAGGCTGATTGCTCAGCGGAACTTTCAAGTTTTTGTCTCTCTTTCTTCAAAACCTCTCTGAAATTCTCGGTGATTTTAGGAATGTCTTCTACTTCAACTAATTGGCTATTTACATCATTGAAACTATCTGAATACAAAACAAATGACTCTAAATATGTATGTACATAGTTGATTGGATGATTTACCGGTTTCTCCTTGCTGGTGATCATATACTTCATCTTTTTCTCCCGATATAATTTCCTCATCTGACCGAACATAGGAATGGTAGCATAGGAGAAATCAAGCTGCAATGTTCCTTTTAGTTTCGCTCCCCAAGATCTGGAAAGAAGCATGCCAAATCTAGGAGGAATATCCACCACAACCACATCCATCAAAACATTTTTAGTAGGAATTTGATCCAAGCTGACCACCAAATCTTTGATAAGCCCAATGCATCTTACTCTACTGGAATCAAAAGAGTAAAGATCATGATACTTTCTAGTGATATCCAATCCCAATTTCTCCATTATTTCCCTCGGCATGAGATTATGAGATGCTCCGGAATCAAACATAGCATTATGTAACACAAAATCATGCAATCTAAGGCTGATATAAAAAGGAGGCACATCACTATCTGGAGACTCACCATCCAATGCTGGACCAAAAATCAACTCAGGTTGATCATATTCCACATTCACCATATCAGAAAATGGATCTAAATTCAAAATCTTAGACACCTGACCCTTATAACTGTTGTTCTTCATCAACTCAGTCAAAGGAATAGATACTTTCAACTTAGCAATTTCATTTTCTAAGTTAAAAACTGAAATTTTCTCTACCTATTTAGCTGGAACATCCTTCTTTTCAGTTTTCTCCTTTGATACAATTGGCTGATTGGATCTTTCATTTGCTGATGGGGATTTTCTAGTAGTGGGATCAACTATCTCTTTTCCCTTCTTCTATGCCACGGGTGAATCATTCTTTGGTGCTGAAAATTCCTTTCTCTTTTGAATTGGATTAATAGGGACATATATGTTTCTGAGTGAATATTGTCGCTGCTGGGCAGTCAAGGCATTCATGTATCCCCTCTGATACTCATCTGAATCTTCTTCAAGAACTGCGTCATTTGCCAAGATAAAATCCTGGTCTTTTTGTAAAGCTGAATTTTCTGAATACTCCTCATCTTCAGTGATGTAAATTGGCATATCATCAGGTGTAAAGAAATGATTCTCTTCTCCTATTACATTCTCTTCATCATCTGATTCCAGAACAACAAAATTCTGCTGTAAGGGTGTCTTCACTTGCTGTTGTACTGTCAGTTCTTGTGCTCGCTTCTCTCTTTGTTTGATTCTGAATTGCGGTTGCTGCTGACCACAGAAGTTAGGATTTATGATCTGCGGTTCAGGCTTATCAAGTGTTAATCTTTCAAACATCTTTTCCATCTTCCGAAGCATTTGATCTGATGTGGAAACCTCTTCCTTTATTGCTACTTTCTTTTCAGCTCTCATTCTAGCTCTCCTGGCATTCAAATTAGCTTCAACACTAACTGCAATTTTCTACATATCTTCTAATGTAGCCGGACTTCTTTCTCTCAATTGATAAGCCATGTCAGGATCGAATCCATCTAGAAACTTAATCAAAGCTGACCCCCTAGGTGGCTTTATATCAGCAGGAATTGCATTATAAACAGAATTGAATCTAATACAATAGTCTTGGACAGACTCACCAACATTTCGCTTGATATTGTCATATTTGGAAAGGATTGAAAGAGGATCTTTTTGCACTTCCCATCGATCCAAGAATTGTCTCTGAATATTAGCCAATGTAGAAATACTTCTAGGCGGCAAAGCTCTGAACCACTTTCGCACTTCTCCTCCAAAGGTTTGAACAACCAATCTCATTGTCACATTTTCCACATCAATCTCATGAAGGTCAAAGAAATCTGCCATTCTATCTACGTGTTGCTGAGCAGTGACACTTTGAGGAGTGCCATCAAACAATGGAATTTTTCTTTGATAATATGTGGGCATGTCATCTAAGTTTTGAGGCAACACGAGAGGTGAAAATCGGGTAGCCATTGCTCTAGGTGGATTTACAACCGGTCTTGGAGATATAGGAGGAGTCGGAGTAGTTGATGTATGAGGTGTATGAGGTGTGGATGGAGGAAATACTATTGCAGATTGTTGATCAGAAAGAGATGGTTGCACGGGAATGGTAGGAATGAAAGGAGGCTCGGTATGAATTTGTGAACCAGATGTAACTGCGGATGACCCAAGAGTTGCAGATGCAGACTCTATGAACTTAGGAATATTTGTTGCCACAATGGAATTCTGAATATTCAAAATGTAACTTTCAATGGATCTATTAGCCTGTTCAATTTCAAGATATTTGATAAACTCTGGATTTATGACAGTAGAACCAATAGCACTTTCAGACTTCGTCTCAAACAATGACAACTCAAATTGTTCGTCAAACTCAAGATCTTCAAGGTACTAAAAAACAACGGGACATGAATGAGATTTGAATAGAGGAATCACAGGACTTTCTCGACAAAGGATTCTCGAAATAAGATTGGGATTTTCATACACAAGAGGTGGATCAGGATCCGGATTTGCTCTGGTATGTCGTCTGGAAGCCAGTGTGTTGAATTATTTTCAAAAATCAAAGGGACAAAACCAACTTATTCAGCCTATCAAATTCTAAACTCATCATCCAAAGTCTAGAATGATCAGATGTACTGGGGGCAATTTACAAGTCAAGTGTTACGTTTACAAACTAGACCGGAGATTGATTGAAGCAGCGTTTATCTACTTTCGCTAATGCAAAGAAAGAGCGTTTCGAAGGCTACCTGGCATAACTTTAGGCTCCGTCTTTAGCTTATAAAACAAATAACACTAACAAGCAAAACATTTGATTTCCCCAGTATGGTCGCCACTATGTTATTGCCTAAATCTACCTCAGGCTGAAGGAAGGCAGAGTCTAGGGTAACATCAAACCACGCTTAATCTGGTAGCTAGCCCTACCAGATCAGGAGAGGGCTCTCTCCGGGTCAATCTCAGCAAAAATAATCAATGGGGCTTGAGATGACTTGAAATAAAAGCTAATTTTAGGGTGGGTATATATGTAAAAGGGTTTGATTTGATGTTGGGGTTTTTTGTTGGAATCAAAGGGAAAGGCAAATTTTGGGTCCGGGAAATGATCAGTTTTGCAAAGGGCTAAATGGGGCAAGAAAGGAAATTGTTTTGATGCTTCAAATTGAATGAAATGGATAGCTCAGACCGGGGAGGAGTTGAAGAGGGCAAGAGGTTTCAATAATCCTCTTCAGACAGTTGAAAACATGGAAAATTAAACAAAACTTCAAGGCAGAGCACTGCAAATCTAATGAATTCCACCTTTATTACTTGTTTGTTTAATTTAAGAAGAAAGGAGAAGGGAAATGATACACATGAAACTTCAGTAAACTTACAATCATAGAGAGAAACACACCATAAAAACATAGAGCCACATGGATCCCAAAGAGTGTTGCAAACCCTGGTCTATTCCTTTGCCAAAATTGCAGAGATGAAATGTACAATGAAGTGCCAAGCAATCCCAAGTGTCCAAAAAGTGGCAGAAAGACCATTTTTAAGGTGTTTTTAACCCTTCAGGCAACCCAAAACTTGTCAAAATCCTTAGGTAATGGGTAGGCATGCATAAATTTTGATGAAAAATGTAGAAATATAAATTTTTCTTCAAGAGGAGATGCCAATTATAAGCGCGCGCCAAGTGGCGCGACGCGTCGGGCAGAAAAATCTATGTAAAGGCCAAAAAATTCAAAATTGACAAAACGTTTCCCAAATTTCTCGAAATTTGGGCTGAATGTCCACCATAGAGCACTATGTCGAGCCAAAGAAGCTTCGGCCAAAATTTGGAGCCTATCATGCCTTTTGCGACGCTTTAGTGCCCTCCTTAGCTTTGCCTTCAGAATTTTGATTCGCGCTTTGCAAACATGATTTTGCGCCCAATAATGGTTCTTCATGTGCCTGAGCATGTTATTTCCCTCTTTTTCCTTCTCCAACAACTTATCCAGATGAATATTGACCCTCTCAAGCCAAGTCTCTCTATCAACCTCAATCTCTCGCTCAATGGATGTCATCTCAGTTTGGCTTCTTGGGGCAGCTTGCCGGTTCTCACGAATGTTTTGCAACTCCATGATTTTCTGCTGATCTTCCAACTGTTCATTTCACTGCTCCAGGTAATTTATGATCCATTGGGCTCTTTGTAACTTGACGGTCAATGTGTCTATCTCCGCCTTCTGCTCCTGAATAGTCTCTCTCAACTTTGAGCTTGGAGAGTTCAAATCCTCATCAATCAGTATGAAACCTATGTCTTGGCCTCCTAAAGGCCCCTCATCCTGCATAGGCCTCTTACCTCTGTCCTGTACCTGTACCTGTGCTGCTGATGACGGAAGCAGGACCCCTTCCACCCTAGGTGGAGATAATACTCGTCGGGCTGCTGCAAATAATCCTCTAGTGCCTCTATGATAAGTGACATACATCGAAATAGTAGTCTCTGTCTCCTGACCTCCATGATGATATGAAGGTTCGCCTACATCATGAACAACCTCCGGAGGAGCCTGAGGAGCTATGAAGAAATCATTGGAAATGAAATCTTCCCATGAAATACCCCGCAAGCCAAGCTGATGCACAACCACTATCTTGATGAATGCATAGTGATAAATATTGTTGTACTGCTGCTCGGGAATTTTCCTCTGCACGAGATTGGTCATTCTCTCGATGTTCCGGAACATGAAATAAGGGATGTTCATCATCCTCACCCTGGTGAAATGCATCAATAACCTGATATGATAGGCATAGAGGCGTGAAAACCCGCCCTCACAACTGAAATATCTGATAATGAGTTTCATCAGAGGCACATAGGAATCCTTTAGGAACTGGAATGGGAACACTCTGCTGAGTTGTATCACAAAGCTAGGCCTGATATATGGTTCATAATGCACTCTGTCCACCTACTGTCTTTTGTTCCACTATTCTCCCACATTTGGTATTCCTGTTTCTTGAGAGATTGTTTCCGGTGTCAAAGTGAAAGTTACACCGGTAAGAGTTACCTGACCATCATGTAAATGCAATACAAAAAAACGAGCCAACTCCTGATGATAATGGATTCTAGCAATCATTTCACAAAACTGATAGCATGACTGCTCTCGAAAACATGCCATGACAAGTGGGCAAGCCTGCAATTCAGCCAATGAGGTGGGCTCTTCTCTCACATGTCTACCACTTTTATGAGGTCTTCTCAGTGCATGTAGCTCAGTGGTGGAATCACTATCTCGGTCATATGATGTATCAGTGTCTGTCTCCATGGTGTTCAAGGTTGATGCAAGGTCTATATTGAATTAGATAGATGAACATGAGATTTTTTGGTGCTTTTGTTTTAGTGCCAAATGTATGGTAGTATGGGAGGGACTGTGGAGGAATAGGGCAGTGGGGATAATGGGGTTTAATCAAGTAATATTTGCCTTTTGAAAGCTTCTGATTTGATAAGTTTAGGGACAAGGGACAACCACTTGATTTTTTTGGAAGAAACTTGGGATTTGGGAAATTTTACAAGTGAAATGGGAAATGGGAATGATAGGAAATGAGATGACTTTAGGGATAGGGAAATAGGCTTAGGAATGAGTGACTTGGGACATAAGGTGAACAGTGAAATGGACTGTTGTGTGGATATAAACAATTAGGAGGGGAAAAAACAAGGTGATGGGAATAGAATGATTGACACCAAAACAAGTTTCAAAACCCTAAGGAGGGACTTCTCAATCAAGATAATAGGGTTTAGTTTTTGTACTCAAATTTTCATAACCAATCTCATAATCAACACCGAGCATGAGTTATGAGAAATAGAGGAGTTGATTTGACTTACTCGAAGATGGAGCAACTGAGCAAATTTGATGTTGGAGAAGAATGGAAAAAAAATTTGTGTTTCGGCCCAATGCGCCGTGCAGTCAACCCAGTGCACCGCGCCCTTCTGATGCGTCGCACTGGAAAAATTTAACACACAGAGGGGCGGCCCTATGTGCCGTGCTCAACCTATGTGTCGCGTCACTTGCCCAGTGCGCTGTGCTCAGCAATTTACCCACAGTTCGACCTCCCAAATTCTTCCTTCGCTCTTCCACGATTTTTCTTGGCTCACTCGGTCTCTTGGCATGCAAATGGAGTTTGTAAACAATGAAAGTATCTTTTATGCCAAAGATTTTGATTTTTGATTTGAAAAACCCACTTTGTAATGTTACAAACTTTAACACTTTTTAAATGAACTCTGTTTTTCTTGCTTTTGATTCTTGGACTGAATGATGAGCTTCTTGTCTGTTTTGCAGGGATGGATGGCATGGAGTTTTGGAAAAGGCGACTAGGGCTATGAATGGATCATTATTACAACTGAAGAATTTGAAAATTGCATTGGATTTATTACAAAAGGATAAAATAGACAATTTTTATTCAAAACGAGTTTTGAGGAAAAATCATTTTTGAACATATGATAATGAAATTTTTTGCGGTGAAAACTTATTTCGAACCTCCCTCATGTGACTACGAGCATTTATTAGACATTCGATGACCGGATTAATGAAACCCTAGACCTAATGAGACTAAAAACCTTATATGACTCTTTACGAATATAAGACCAAAAATATTTGTGAATGTTTTTAATGAATAGACATAAGTCGGCAAAGTACAAGACATGAAGACTATAAGGTGAGAAAGACCCTATCGTTAGATGATCAATGCTCCTAATGGAATGCAGCTGACTGAACTGAATGAGACACCTAAAATGAAATGAAACAAGAGAAATTTTGATCTCTGACGGAGGGATGAAGATTTGCAGAGCTCTAACAACCTCTGATTGTGGTTACATACCAATCTAAAATGTTTTGGGTCTTCTGAGGTCTTAAGGATGTATAAGATGTAATTTATTCATAAATCTCCCCAGTATGGTCACCACTCGATTAGGTCTCCATAGTTTGCAATATTGGCAAGTACAAATGTTGCAGAGCCAACATCAAAAGCACTTTAGAATCTGAGGATCTAGCCATCCTAGATTTAGAGAGGGATCTCTCCATATGAATGTTTTCAAAGATATTATCTTTAAGGCTTATGATATGATATTAGGCTAGTTATAAAGCACAAGGGTTTTGTTTATTTTGGTTGGGATGAAAATCATTAAAATGAAGGAAGTCTTTTGAAGGGTAAAGTTGTGAGTAGGTTGAAAAATGGTTCAGCTGATAGGATAAGTAAGAAACAGTGTCAATCCATTGGGCTATGGACTCATAAATGATTTAATTGCACAACAAGTTTCAAGAGTGGCCTATGGGGCAAGTCATCTATGTCAATAGATCTCTTTAAGTTGATATATGGTGTGAAACATTAAGGTGGTGAAATAAGTACACACACAAGAAAAAAAAGGACAGCCTAAGATCAGGTAAGTGCTTTTAAACTAGCTTGCTTTTGACATGCACTTAATAAAGAGACACAAAGTAACCTAAGATCAGGTAAGTACTTTTAAACTAGCCTGCTTTTGATATACTTTCAAGAGAAAACATTATAAAAAAAAGAATAGCTTAAGATCAAGTAAAGACTTTTAACTTAGCCTGATTTCAGCATATTCTCAAAAGAAAACATTCATAATGAACATAAAAAGTAGTCTAAGATTAGGTAAGTACTTTTAAACTAGCCTGCGTTCAACATACTCTTAAGGGAACTTTTCAAAGCAACTGTTGGAGATAAACTAGAGGACAGGGCTAACCATAAACTTCTCTAGCTCAACTTTAATAAGCATTCTTTTTAAGAACATTCAAAGACAATATCTCAAGTTGTACTTAGCAAACATGGGCTTACCAACACTTCACTAGTTATACTCTATTGAATTACCTTCAAAACACATTTGGAATAAAACATAAAGGATAAAGATTTATCAGTGAGATTTAGGGTACTTCGGAAGTAAATCCTAATCTATATTTGTTGTTATTTATCATAGAAAAGTGGACAGAATGAAAACATAAAGAAAATAACAATTACAGTAAGAAACACATCACCATTGACATAGACCAGGATCCCATAAATCATCTTGTATTTGATTTTCAAACCAGTTACAATCTTCAAGTCCAGTGGGTCTTTACAGCTTCATAATTCTCATCTCAGCCTATCTTTCTTCTATTACAAAATAGAGCTTCAGCAGCTTCAAAGCTATTTACACTTAATGAGTATTCAAAGACTAACCTGTATACTGTCTTCTTGAGAAGTATTTATAGAAGAATGAGGAGGTGGAGTGAAAGAAAGGTCTATGTGTTCACTTAATGCAGAATAAGTGCTTCTCAGCCTCTGAAGGGCCAAATGGAGATTTTTTCCAATGTTTTAACTCTGCTAATTGATTATTACATTAAAGCTCATTAACTTCAGTGATTTTTGTTGATGTTGAGGGCTTTTGGCAGGTTGGAAATTAATTTTGAGCTGTTTTTTAGAAATATCTCTGACTGTGTAATTAATATGCACTCTTTTAAATGAAATCAGCTGGTAGGTGGAATTTTGAGGAGTAATAGCCTCAATGATGTGGCATTTGGAGGTTTCTTTTACTAATCTGTCTGTTTTTGTGGCTTTAAAACACTGTTGTAACTTTGATTCTACTTCATGCCCTTATAATCATCTTCAGGGCCTTTAAACTGTATCTGTTGACTGTTTTAACCCTTTGAATTGACTTTATCTTCAAACTGATGCATTAACCCTTTAAACCATGAGGTTAAGTCCTTTGATCTTTAACTTTGCACTTTAATCCCTTTGTCTTTGGTTCTCGGCCTTTCTGTCATTAATTCACTGTATTTAACCTTCAAACATGTGTATTAACCCTCAAGCTATTGGGTTAAACCTTTAATCTGCAATGTTTAGGCTTCAGAGGTAGAAATCTTCGGCCGCGCTCCTTACTGAACTATGAAAAGGATTTTGGCTTTAAAAAATGTTAACAAACCTAGATAAAACTACAAATAAGTCATACAAAATCCTGCAGGTTGGAAGAACTGCATTCAGTGGTGGGTGGAGGTGGTGGAGTAGTGTAGAGGGGATAAAAATGTAGGCGAAAGAGGTTTTATGAAGAAAACCAGCGAAAATCTGGTTTAAAACTGTATTTCAGCACGGAAATGGGTAAAACGGTTTTGAAATACCGCTGGTGGTTTTCGCATGACCCTCGGGCGATAAGTGGTTTTGCCCAGAGGGAACACGATCCAATTAGAATGCACCATGCGTCCTCCAGAAAACATTATTTTTGCGTAGTTAAGGTTCGATTTATTTTTTTGGGAAATGAGCGTGCAATGCAATGCCAACTGTTAGATCTGGGGGAGCAGATCTAATGGTGGAGGAGTGCAAAATGGAGAGGTGCACGACGGATTGAACAAGTGGAGGCCAGGTGTCAAGACATGATTGGGGGGCACGGTTTGTGTAATGGATGGTAGGCCCGACGGGATTGGGTTGTCGGGTTTTGAGTGGAGCCATTACATTAAAACAAATCAATAGTGGAGATTTGTTGTAGGATGGATGGTTGGAAGGATTCGGTCGAATGAAGGGTAGGAGGGACGATGTTATAGTCGTTGATTTTCAAAGATAAACTGTTGGGATTTGAAGCGGGTCATTACAATTGTGGCAGAGAAAATATAATGGAAAAAGACCTTTTTAATGAGAACAGGGTTAAAAATAAAAGGTAAGGGGAAGCGCTAAGGGAAGGCGCTTTACAAGTGGTCTTGTGAAGGAAAAAGGGACCAGGAGCAGAAGGAATGGGCTGGGGCTTATCGCATCGGCATTTTTCCAAGGAACAAGGCAAGGGGGAAAGAGTAAAGGAATTCCAATTGTGCGATGCGATGGGGCCTTAAAATAAGCCCTAGAGTATAATTGTATGGCAGGGTAAGTGACCAAGGGCCAAGGTAAGGGTGCCTATCGCATCGGGGGAAGAATTTTGCAAAGGAAACGTGGGTTTATTAAGTTCTTGGTTATAGCGCTTGGTCTTGTGACAAAAAGGGCAGAAAAAATTAAGCCCTCAGGGGCCTAAAGACTTAAAAAGGGGTGTAAAAGGGTTTTTAAAAGGTTTTATGTGTTTTTTGGGGTTCCGATAGGAAAAATAGGGTAATTTCAACCCAAAAAAAGGGGTTTTCTCGGTCTAAAGGTATTTTTGATTGAATGAAGGGTAATTTAAAGGGGAAAAGGGGGGATTTTAGCCTTTGTAAACATTTCCTTTTGAATCAGCAGGATTTCTTGGTGGATTTTTTGAAAGGAACAGCACTGCTTTTGAAGGGAACAACAGCTTAGCGAACAACACTTAAGGAACAACAGACTTCAAGAATGAGAAGTTTTGTATAAAAACATTCTCTTGAAGGATTAGGACCTGATTTAGCCATCATTTGCTCTGTCAAAAATTTACTGATGGCTAACAGTGGCTCCACTTGGGGATGGCAGCTCCTTGGAGCTGACAAGAACTTCAGAATTTGATCTCTGGGATGTAGACCTGTGCCTTTGTCCATTGACAAACTTTCTTCTCTGATCATGATGCTTTAGAAAAGATGATCAATATTTCATGTCAGCAAATAAATTCTCCCAATCATTCTACCTACACAGCCTACTTCCTACCATTTTTTCTTCATAAGGTGCACTTGGACTTGTAGACCTTAAACATCAACATTTTATTCTTTTGAAAATATGAAAAAACTAATCTAAATCTACCCTTATTTCTTCCATGAGTTTAGATTAAATAGTCGAATTCATAAATTCTCTACCTAAGCTACTATTTTCCAATATTAGACTGTCTGGCAGATTTTATTCTCTATCATCTAAAACAGAAATTTAGACACAGTCAAATCAGGATTAGAATTTCTGATTTTCCATGATGTCTATGGCTGTATCTACAAGCTGCACATAGACTTATTTGCATAAATTTAAAGCAAAATTGTGAAGGCTTAAGATCTGAAAAATAAAAACATCCTTTATTCATTCTTTCAGCTCTGGCTTTGATTTTTTTTAGAGCTGTTCTTTCTTTCTATTGGTTCAAATTTTGAGCATATTACAACCAATTCCTCATCAAAATTTACAGGTTCAAGTTTTCAGTTTGTTTGAACCATTGTTTTTTCTTCTATCCTAATCTATTCTACTGATAAGCCAAGATTGAACAGTTTGGCAAATATTTCACTAACCTATCATCAACAAATTTAAATCTATCTAGTCATGATTAGGATGTATGACTAAATAGCAGTGTTCTTTTTGGGAGTGGCATTTAATCTTGCACACTTTCAACTTTTCTTTTTGGTATGGGGCTGTACCTTTCTTCTTTTATGTCTGCCCTCTTTTTCTCTTTTTCTATTGTTTTTGTATTTTTCAATTTTTTTCAAATTTAAAAGTAGAAACAAAAGACTAACTAAATGATCACAGGGTGAGATTTATTGATTTCCTATCTAACCTAATCTAATTCTGAAATTTTTACAAATTTAGATGACAAACTCTCTTTTCCAGTACATCCAGTCAATCAAATGGTTCCATGACTGGTCTTTGCTTATCTCTTTGAGCATACTGGACAAACAGGGCCACTCCCGTCTTACTTGTTTCTTTGCGGTAGTGTTAAAAAAAATTATTTCTTTTGGTAATACACTGCTCCTAACAATCTTCATCCCTTCTTCAAATGTCTTCAGAAAATGAGCATAGGGATCTTGAAATAATACCTGGTTGTGAGTATTTGAAAGATAAGGGTCAACTAGGATTATTTTCTCTTCCACTGGATCAAGAAAAAGATTCTTTTGAGAAAGAAAATCTTCCTCATCTTCATTATTATCTGAACTGGAGGACTCATCATATTTGGCAGTGCTATCCTCTTGCAGTCCTGGTATGTTCTGATTTGGTCGATTGAACTTAGTGAAGAGGTCATTACATTCTTGAATAGGGGTTTCTTTTATTACCTCAAAATTTTCAGGAGAAGGTTCTTTATATTCATCATGCTTAAGAAATTCTTCTTTGTTTTCCTCCTCAGCCTTTGAGCTAAAATACTGTTGATTTCCAATCACATGGAAATTGTTACTGATGAGCTGTAATGAAGCATGGCAAAGATTTGAAGGTTCTTCACCTTCTTTTTCATTTTTGAAGCTTTCTTCATCAGTGTTGGGGTCCTGTGTTTTTATAGATTGGCAAATTAAAAGACAAGGCAACATCAGAACCAATCTTTAGAGTTCCAGGATCTAGTCCTCCTGTTCTCAGAGAGGGATCTCTCAAATTGTTGCAAAGGTATATCTTGTTTGCTTTTAAGTATTGATTTTATATTAGTTATGAAGTATAAGTGTTTTTTTGATTTGTTTGGTTGAATGACATAACAGAACATGAAAGGTCTAGGAAAGATAGGTAGAAAGGAGAAATATTAGATTCATTGGGAAATGGATTCAAAAAGAGGTTTATGACAAACTTATCAATGGATATGGGATATCAAAGGGAAAATATAACTTGGCCACAGGATCCTTTGGTTTTGTGAATGAGATGGACATCAATGATTTGGAAAGAGAGTTTGAATTCTCAACAAAGGGAATTTGAAAACATAACTTGAACAATTAAGAGGTATTTGATAGACAGGGCTAACCATGAATTCTACAAACCACACTTTAAGAAAATAATGACTTCAAAATAACTTTTAAAATGAAATCTAAGATTCGGGAGAACATCCTATTTCCTCAAAGATTTTATTTCAAATGACTTAGAAAACATAAAAGATTCACTAATAATTGTAGTCATAGAAGAGGGAACACCTAAAAACATATATGATTACAACTATAAAGACCTTTAAAATAATTTTTCAAGCAAGGACAAAAGGCATGATCAAAACAGACCTCCTTGGCTAACTATAAACAATGGTACTGCAAAGGGAGACTTCAAAAACAATTTTCAAGTGGCATCAGACAAGCAAGGAAAACCATAAATCATGCTGAAACCAACTATTTGAAATATTAGAGAAATAAAAAAGCATGAGGACTAAAGAGAGAGATTTAAGACTCTAAAATACCTCAGCAGAAGAAAACATAAAATAGTGAAGGAAAAATAGGTCTAAGGTGCTTCCAGGAGTAATTTCTTAGCCTAAAATTTTCATCCTACTATAGTAAGAAATTATGGAACAAAATGAAAATAGGAGAAAACATTAAACAGTTCAGAATACTTCACCAAAAACCAAGATCATGGATCCAATGATAGAGCCTTCTCAAGAACAAGCATGCAACAACATCATCAGGCTTCCAAGACTTCAATTTCTTCTTCAACTTTAGACAGAATATGTATTATTTCAGAGAGTTTCAGTATTACAACTAGTGAACAATCAACCTGTATCTCATCTTCTTCAAAATTATTTATAGAAGAATTGAGGAGGTGGAAGAGTTTTTAGGATTGAAGTGTAATAAATTCTACACTAAATGCAACTCCTAGCCTTGAAAACCATGCAAGACATAAGGCAGGAATGCATCGAATTACGAATATGTTTCATTTACTCTGTTTATGCTTTTTAAGGCTCAATGGGTAAAAAGATTGACTATAAGGCACTTTCTTATCTTTGCAATAACTTTACTGACAGTTGCGATATTTGTTTTGCTTGTAATAACTGTTCAGCTGTCTTTGGCCTTAATGTTTCGGACTGAGATTTGATCTGGGTATTCTTTTGAGGCAAAAGCTTCAAGGTGGCAATATAGTAACTGGGAAATCACTTGTCCCCTTTAATATGGCTCTGAGGTGTCCTTGGACTAATATTTTCCTCTGTTTTTTCCTAAAACACATTAAATTTGTCTTTGTTCTGTGTTTTAGGCCTAATTAGGCTTAATTCTTATCTTCCGGTCTTCATACTCTGCTAACTATAGATCAGGCATTTGATTTTCCAAGTTTATGCCTTAATCCCTTTAGAAACTTTGATTTAAACCTTTAAAACCTGATACTCTTTGATCTCTTGTCTTCAATGTTGATTTTCTTTAATAAATGGACTCTGACTGTGTTTTTGTTGTGTTGCAGGTGCATGAAGGGTTTTTATAATATTACCAATGTTCATGAGACATGGTTAAAATTGATGTTCAAACCCTATATATTCATTTCCTTCATTGATAGTGGCCTAGGGGATCGTCATCCCCGACCTTTTGTTTTATTTTAAAAACAATGGAAAAACCTTTATAACCTACAAAAACGAGAAAAGTTAAGAAAATCCGTGAGGGATAGGTTTAGACAGCTCTGGGTGCGAGAATAAATCATGGCTGTTGATCCAAATAAATCGATGATCGAGATTGCTCGATGGGTTGATGGGGAGGCGGTTGGATGAAAAGGAGGGAAGATTAAGTCTGAGCCATCGATTTAGATCGATCAACGGCCAAGATTAATCGGGATTTTTATAATGTGGAGGGGAAAAAGTCATAGCGGAATGGAGGAAATTGCAAAGAAAGGGAGAAAACCTTTATCGGAGGCGAAAAAGGGTTTAAATGGAGTTTGGGCATAACTTTGAATGAGAACCGTTAGATTAGGGCATCCAACGGTGGAGATTGCTTGATAATTTCTTTTAGGTGGGTAAATGGAGGAAGATGTATTGAGATGAGGATATGATCTGAGCCGTTGGATGTTATGAAATGGACGGCAGAGATTTCGTGATGAAGTCCTTTGGAGCAAAGGGGAAGGGCGATGGCTCGGTGGTGAAATTGCAGAAGAGCCGTCGAATTAAAACAATCAATGGTTGGGATTAAAACAAAGGATTATACTATGGAGGGAAAGTAGTTTGGCGGAAAACCATAATGGTTTTCGCGCACCTTTGAGGCGGTTTTAGATTGTGGTCGAAAAAACATGATATAGGTCTGCGCTTCACATGTGTCTTTTCAAAACCGCTTATATCACGTAATTTTTTGGTGTTAACACTCAAGAGAAAAAATTATGCGATATGCAGTTGAGCCTTTGGATGATGGGTAGAAGATCCAACGACGCTGGTTGAGCGCGATGGATGAAGAGCTACGGGTTGAAAATAAGATGCGGGGCCCATGGTGGAGAAAGGCGTAATTCTTTATAAAAACTAAAGTTTAAACTGATTATGCGTAATAAACATGGTTTTCAATGTAAAAATGTAAATCTTTATGAATGGAAAAATACATAGGAAAACAATGAAAATGAGAGGAAAACAGGGCGCGGGTGGTGGGACCGGGAGTATGGAGGAGGATATCAACGGGTTAAATGAGTACCGTTGGATCATGATATATAGATCAACAGCTGAGATTAAATCGGGAGTCGATAATTGGAGAAAATAAGGCAAAGGACTAAGTCTTTGTGTTTTACCGATGCGATGGAGCGATGCGACGTGGGCCGTCCGATCTGAAGAGAGATCGACGGTGGATATTAAATCGGAGGTCAGGATGGTGGAGGTTTATGTAAAATAAGGGCGGGATGCGATGCAACGCTGGCTGTTGGATCTGGTGGAATGGATGGTCAGGATTAAATCGCATTCGAGAAAAAGAAAGAGGTGAAAGCGTCGGGGCTTTTGAACTTGAGATATGCGATTAAGCGCTGGCCGTTGGATTGGTTTGAGAGATCAACGGTCAGTATTAAATCACGGAAGACATTAGCGAAAGGAAGAGGGAGGAGGGAAATTGAATCTCAACTGTCGGTTCTTGTGGATTCGATGACTGAGATTAAATCAGAGGGATCGCATCGGAACAGGAAAAAAGGGGCTTGCGATTTTGCACTGGGAAGAACTTGCGATTGCAATTAGCCGATGGAGCGAGAGCCGTCGATCTAGAAACTAGATCGACGATGGAGATTTAACCATAAAGGAAAAAGGCGGAAGCCGGGTTTGGAGAATGGAGCGATATGGACCGTTGGATCTGGGCATAATGGATCATATCAATGGTGGAGAAACGATCGCAGGATCGCATTGGCGGGAGGCATTAAACCATAAAAAACACGTAAAATGAATATTTGCGATGCGATAAGGTTTTGCGATATGATTTAGCCGATGGCCATTGATCTGCAAAGATCGACGGCCCATATTTAATTAAACCTTCTTCATCAGGGAATAGAAGAAATCAAAGGAAAGTTGGGTTTTTACGAAACACAAAGGAAAATAAGGAAATGAGGGTTTACAATGGGGGTTTAGACCCTTTAAGCACCTGGTTGTGGGGCTTATGGTATTATGCAATAGAGAGTCTACTAGAGTTAAGCCCTCGGGGGCTTAAGAAATTTATATGCAAAAAAGAGTGTTTTTGGCCTAAAAAATAGAGTTTTTAAGGCAAATTGAGGGTTCCGGTAGAAGGAAAAGGAGTTTTTTAAACCAAATGGAAGTAGACCAAATGATTTTAAAAGGGTCTTGAAGTGAATTCGAAGGTTAAATGAGGCTTATGGAGGGATTTTATGAAGAAATAAGGGGATGAAAATGGGGTTATTTATGAGTGAAAGGAGGGGTAAAATGAAGGGAAAATGGGATTTTCAGTAGTCTTTTCTTCAGGAAAACAACAAAATTTTCAGGTTTATAAGGGAAAACAGCAGTGAAGATTTAACTAAAAGGCTATTTATCTTTATAAAAACTTCAAAGATGATAGGTATTCAAAGGGAATTATATCTTGAAGTTTTGAAGAACAAAATTAGCCACTTCTTGGTATAACAGAATTTATAGGTGGCTAACAATCAGTATCATAAATAGTCTACTTTGGCTCATTACTTTCTTGGAGTTGGTGGAACTGATATTCCTTCCACAAATCTACTAATGATGTTCCTGCAAGATCAACTTCTGTTTGGAGGATATCATCATCAGACAGATCAAAATTAGGATAATCATTAATGTAAGTAATGTTACCAATCAAAAATACTGGATTATCAGCAGGTCTTACCTTATTCTGATCTACAAGGGAGCTTTCTAAATTTTTACAACTATGGTCATTAGGTGAAAAAGCAAGAGCCTTTATTTTGCAAAAAATTTCAGAGACTAGCTGTTTGTTTAATATCTGATCTATCTCTTCTTCTGTCAAAGGAGGGGATATTTCTGTTTTTCTTTGAGAAGAAGTATAACAGTTCTATATCTCTTGTGAAGACTGAATTTGAGGTTGGATTTCTTCTTGAGCCTTAGTTAAAAGGGATGATGAATCACTGTTAATTCTTGTATGGATATATTGAGGAATTCCTTCTGTTTCTTGATTGATTTCTTCCTTAATTGATTCATTTAGGTTTTTATGGTAGTTTTCTTGGGTATGAAATTCATGAATGGCTACTACGAGATCCTCAGGCTGCCAATTTTCTAAATCTTCATAAATGCCTGCAAGGTATTCTATGAGGCCCTCGGATTGATTACAACAACTTCGATGCAGGGGCATTAGGCCCAAGACACTTTTTGTACATAAATAAACCTAAGGGGGGGGGTCTCATGTTTTGTTTCCCCATGTAAATATTCATATTTGAGTTATTTTAGTTAATTAGAAGGGAAAATATTGTAACTGCCTGAATGATTGATGGACACCTGAAGAGATAGTCAGTTCAGAAGTTAGGCTAGCTTTAGGAGTCCAAGAGTCATCAAGGAAGTGAATCGATTGATTTCCAATATGTATAAAAATAAACCTCTCTGACAGAGTCGAGGGACCTGCACATAGACCTGCATAGACCTGCATAGAGAACTGCATAGGTTGCATAGGACTATAGAATAGAGGAGAAGGGCCAATCGATTGAAGATCTGGCCACTAGAAGGTTGTAAGTAGTGTCATTGTATAATGAAGAAGTGTTTCAGTATTTTAGTGCATTTGTCCAGTTAAATCATGTGTGAATGTATGTATGTCTTCTTGATGAAGGATAATGGATTTCGTGTAATTGAAGTTCGAATCCCATAGCCAAGGATATGAGCAAAGTGATAAAACTCTGTACAATCTATAATAGGAATCTATGTGCAGGAATATGGAATTGAAATCCTGTGTTCTGGTGATGCTCTGTCCCTGTGCATGCATGAGAGCCCTTTGACTCTGCAATTAATGTACTCCATCCCTGTGTTAATGCATATACCCCTGAATGCTCGTAGTTATATGTCTCTGTGAAAGTGCATAGTTCCCGAATGTTGATATTTGTACGCTTCTGTGTATATATTTAATATATATTGATCGTGTGTGAATCAACCATGGAATTACTGATGTTCTTGTCCGATTCATATTAATCAAGGCTAAGAATCACGTATTATGATTCACTGAAGTCAACAGTGGCACGGTGTTGCAATTCCACATGAGGAATGGAGGAGCGAGGTTGTAATGTGAAGAAATCAGTGTTGAGATGGTGCAAGAAGGAGAACCCTTTTAAATAACAAAGGCGGACAGAAACCTGAGGGAGAAAGCAATGGAACCACAAAGAGTGAACAGTAAAGGCAGTTTCTGGTTTTCATCGCACCACCTTTACATAGTGAGCGGTATTTGAGGAATTGGGAGCGATTCCACAGGACAGGCGACACGTGTCCCCGAGTGAAATTGAAAAACTACTTCCACTGCGCGCCATCGCGCATTATCGTTTGTGCATCTAAACCGAACGATATCCTTCGGATCATCTAAAGCCGAGCGACATGCTCTCTGCCATTGGATGGAGATGATCGTTAACGTTGGGGCCCATCCATATGTATGTTAAGGTCCGCGGTTTTAATATAGGTATGTCCAGTACCGTTGGGTTGTTTAATTCTTCCAATGACTTTGGAGAAGGCCGTAATGTACACATTGATATATCGTAGCGTGCATATAATGTTTGAATTTGCGAAGTGGGGGCCATATGAATTGTGATTCAGGCGCGTATTTAAAAGACTGAGGTTTTAATATGTATAATGTGGGAGCCTTATTATTTGGGTTTAATATAATATTCGACCAAAGTATTCACTTATCAATTTATATGAAATTGATAAGTAAATAAGAAAGAAGAAATAAAGTAGTGAGATTGCGAGACCTTGGCTTGGAGATTTATTTAATTTTCTAGACCAAGAAAATAGAACAATGTGAGTTGCCCGAGATGTGAAGTTGATTGGGGAAAGAAAAAATTGGATGCATTTACACACAGATTGAGGTTGGGACCAAGGTAAACTGGGGCTAGGGGTAGTCCCCACTGTCAAGTGGTATCAGAGCTAGAATTTAGTTAGCTTGTTGAAAAGTTTGTTTTGGAAATGCACATGTACTAAACAGGAAAGAAAAGTTGATGTTTGAATCTATTTAATAGAGAAAATTGCAGATTTGATTTGACATGTAGTGAAGGTCTCCAAATGAACAAAATCTATATTTGAAGACAAAATATTGCAGTAGGTAGAAATGCAGTGCAGGTGAGAAAGGAGAAGCAAGATCGGTGAGGGATCTTGAGAGGTAAGATGATGAGCCTTATTTGAACTCTGGTTGGAAGGATTTGTTTGCAGAATATAGAGTGCGAGAAATTGAGGAGGGATCTTAGTAGAGACAGATCACAAGATTTGAGAGCAGTGATAGAAGAGTCCATCAAGGGATTCTGAGTGCAGAAAGAGTGTGGCAGAACCTGAAATAATTCTCAACTGAGGTTGGATGAAAGAAGAAAAGGGGTGTTCTTGAGGAAGTTGCAGAGTGAAGCCTACAGAGTAGAAGAGAGTGCTCAGAAGGTTCCTGAGAGAGGGGAAAAGTACTTGCCAAAAGCTAGAGCTCAGGAGAGAAGCTTGGTGAGGTGAGTTGTAGCAAGAGAGCTTGTTGTTGCAGAGGCTTAGTGCAGCTTGTGAGTGAAGAACTCCTAGAGAAGAGAATGGCTACTGAGAACCATAGCAGAGATTTCAGAGATTGCAGAGGTTCTGAAAGAGGCCACAGCAACAGAGTGTGGGAAGATAACAAAGAAGTTGGCATGAGGAAGAGACTCACAGATGAAGAATATTGGAAAGAATTTGCTGAGATCAAGGAAGAGCTCAACGAACTGAAAATAAGGATAGAAGAAAGCCAGAGAGTTGGTTGGCTCATTAAGAAGAAGATAAAGTGGCAGAGGATGCAAAGGAAGAAGGAGCATATGATGAATGCTCGAAAGAAAAAGGAAATACTTAGATTAATTGAGTATCTGGAGAAGGACTTGGAGACTGAAGCTTCAAGTGGGACCCAGGGGTCCAAGAGCCTTACATCTGACATATTTTGTATGTTTACAGGAACATCAGGTGAGAGAAAACAAACTGCTGATGTTGTCACTGAGGAAGAAAATGGAGCAACTACATGTTTTGAAGATGCCCATGCATAGTTGGAGAAATTTTTTGCTTTCCCACATATTGGAAGTAGAAGAGATTTAGGTTATGATATTGGCCAGAAGCTGGAAGTTGGATAGCTTGAAGAAATTAAAGAAGATATCATTGGAGAATCTTTGGAGCATGTGGAAGACTTGGAACAACAAGAAGATGTGGTGATCAAATCACCAAATGAGACCATGAGGTCTTATGTTTTTACAACTGACAAGTTGTGTGTGAATGCAGGTGTTAAGGAAGACAATTCACATGATGGGACTGTGATGAATGAAGCTGACTGTTGCTAAGCAAGATACGATGAGTATCTTTCAGATGAAGAACATATTAAACTATTGCAGCAGAGGGAATTCATTAATTCCTTATTTTATAGAAGAGATTGTTTCAATGGAGCTGATGAAGATAAATTTGTCATTAATGCTGATAATGACAGGCTGCTTTTGATGAATGGACAAGTAAGGAATGATGGACAGGTAGCTGGAGTCTTTGAAGAGATGGGAAATCAGGATTTTATTATGATGAATACTGAGGAGATAGTGACAGCAGAAGATAACAAAGATGTTGAAGATAGAGAAGATCGTGGTGAGATGCCGAGATTGTGGCATGAGCAGAGAATAGAACCACAGAGAGAAGGTGTTCAGATGGTAAGGAAAAAGATGATTGAAGATGAGGAAGTTCATTTTTATGAACTAGAGCAGAAAGACATCCTTGAAGAGGATGGTTCAGAAGAGAGGCTAGCTGGTAGTCTCAAGAAATGTTTGAAGAATTGGAATCAGCATTCTGATGTGATGATTGAGAAGGAAAGAAAGTTGGGACAGCATACTGAGATGCTGATAGAAGAAGGGAAGGCTCTGAGGCCTTGTAGACTTTGTTTTAACAAATGTTTGATGAATGCAGATCCTGTTGATGTTGGAGATAAGTTGACAACATGGGGCAGTCAATTGAAAGAGAAGGAGAGTTCTGTGGAAGACTTTAAACCATGGAATGGAGAAATTGAGCTGCTAGAGAGTATGTTGAATCAACAAGAATCGATACAAGAGAGAAGACCTCAATTTTAGAATTGGGGATTGAACAATGTGAAGACACAATGGGATGAAGATAGAAAAGAATTGATGATTGAATCATTAGTAGGGACCATTGGGTCTTGGGGTTTTGAAACTGATGAAGTGGCTGTATTGACAGGCAAAGCAGAAGACAATCCATCACTTGGAGTTTTCTTAGAAGAAGAAGATCTGTTGCAGAATGATGATGAGAAGCTGAATGAAGATGAGACAACCATGTCTCATATGCAGGAAATTGTTGCTATTGATAGCAAGGAAGAATTGGCTTGTTCGAATAGCCCAGAGAAGATTGAAGAAGCTGTGGCAGACTGTTGGGGCTACTACAGTAGTGGAGAACCAGAGTTTCACTCTGACATAAGATGAAGATATAGTGGCTAGAGAACTTGATTTGATTGCTGGATTCAATCAAGAAGAAGGAAGGAAATTGCAAAATATTTCCAAGGCAGAAGAAGAAGATGTTGAACCTGAGTTGCAGCATGGAGAAGATTTGTTTGGCCAAAGGATATGGCGAGAATGTTTGCTAAAGATATTCAAAAAATAAGGTGAAATGCTAGAGCAGCAGCTTGGAGTGTTGTTGGAGAGAGGGCTGAAGCAACAAGCTGAAGTGTTGCCAGCAGAGGAGAAATTTTTTTACTGTTGCAGAGAGGGTATGGATGATAGGGTGGAAAATAGGGCAGCAGTGAGAACTGAAGAAATAAGAATGAAACAAACAAAAGTAAGTGTCCAATAGTCAGAGGAAATATTAGATAGAGAAATTGAATTGATAAGGAAACTGATGCAGAAGATGCCTCAAAAAAGGACAGCATCAAGAAAGCTGAGAATCAGCAGCAGCAAGAGGAAGACAGTCACAGACTGTGAGGGCATAGCAAGTGCGAAGATGCAGAACAAGATATGGAAGCTAGGAGGAATGAGAAAGAAGAATGCTGCAACAAATAACCAGTTGCAGAACAAAGTATGGGATCCAAGCAGATAAAAAAATAAAGCACATGATCAGGAGATCATAAATCATTTGAACCTGGGGAGTCTGATGCAGGGGAATTAGGCCCAAGACACTTTTTGTACATAAATAAATTTAAGGGGGGGTCTCATGTTTTGTTTCCCCATGTAAATATTCATAGTTGAGTTATTTTAGTTAATTAGAAGGGAAAATATTGTAACTACCCGAATGATTGATGGGCACCTGAAGAGATAGTCAGTTCAGAAGTTAGGCTAGTTTTAGGAGTCCAAGACTCATCAAGGAAGTGAATTGATTGATTTCCAATATGTATAAAAATAAACCTCTCTGACGGAGTCAAGGGACCTGCACATAGACCTACACAGACCTGCATAGAGAACTGCATAGGCTGCATAGGACTGTAGAATAGAGGAGAAGGGCCAATCGATTGAAGATCTGGCCGCTAGAAGGTTGTAAGTAGTGTCACTGTATAATTAAGAAGTGTTTCAGTATTGTGGTGCATTCGTCCAGTTAAATCATGTGTGAATGCATGTATGTCTTCTTGATGAAGGATAATGTATTTCGTGTAATTGAAGTTCGAATCCCATAACAAAGGATATGAGCGGAGTGATAAAACTTTGTACAATATATAATAGGAAACTCTGTGCAGGAAGACGGAATTGAAATCCTATGTTCTGGTGATGCTATGTCCTTGTGCATGCGTGAGAGCCCTTTGACTCTGCAATTAATGTACTTCGTCCCTATGTTAATGCATATACCCCTGAATGCTCGTAGTTATACGTCTCTGTGAAAGTGCATAATTCCCGAATGTTGATATTTGTATGCTTCTATGTATATATTGAATATATATTGATCGTGTGCGAATCAACCATGGAATGACTAATGTTCTTGTCTGAGTCATATTGATCAAGGCTAAGAGTCACGTATTATGATTCACTGAAGTCAACAGTGGCATGGTGTTGCAATTCCACATGAGGAACGAAGGAGCAAGGTTGTAATGTGAAGAAATCAGTGTTGAGATGGTGCGAGAAGGAGAACCCTTTTAAATAACAAAGGCGGATGGAACCCTGAGGGAGAAAGCAACAGAACCACGAAGAGTGAACATAAAAGGTGGTTTCTAGTTTTCATCATACCACCTTTACACGATGAACGATATTTGAGGAATTGTGAGTGATTCCACAGGACGGGCGACACGTGTCCCCGAGCGAAATTGAAAAACCGCTTCCACTACGCGCCATCGCCAATTATCGTTCGTGCATCTAAGCTGAGCGATATCCGTTGGATCATTTGAAGCCGAGCGATATGCTCTCCGTCTTTGTTTGGAGACGATCGTTACTGTTGGGGCCCATGCATATGTATGTTAAGGTCTACAGTTTTAATATAGGTATGTCCAGTGCCGTTGGGTTGTTTAATTCTTCCAATGACTTTGGAGAAGGCCATAATGTACACATTGATATATCGTAGCGTGCATATAATGTTTGAATTTGCGAAGTGGGGGCCATATGAATTGTGATTCAGGCGCGTAGTTAAAAGACCGAGGTTTTAATATGTATAGCATGGGAGCCTTATTATTTGGGTTTAATATAAGATTCTACTAAAGTATTCACTTATCAATTTATATGAAATTGATAAGTAAATAAGAAAGAAGAAATAAAGTAGTGAGATTGTGAGACCTTGGCTTGGAGATTTATTTAATTTGCCAGACCAAGAAAATATAACAGTGTGAGTTGCCCGAGATGTAAAGTTGATTGGGGCAAGAAAAAATTGGATGCATTTACACATAGATTGAGGTTGGGACCAAGGTAAACCGGGGCTAGGGGTAGTCCTCGCTGTCACTGCATTGGGCGAAATCCACATTTTTTATTCTTGCATTATACCCAAATTTTACCTAATTTTTTGCATGGAAAGGGTCTTAATGAAACTTATGGTTGTATTTCAGGGATTCAACGGACCAAAGTGACAATTACTTGGAGGGAAGAGAGCATGAAGAACAAAAAATGATTGCCTTTAATGATCCGGGCACCATAAGAGCCCTCAGAGACTATGGGTTATTGAAGTACTTCTGTCTATCAGGTATGGGGCAATAGATGGAACTACTGAATTTCCTTGTTCATGCATGGGATCCAGAAATTGAGGCATTTCATATTGGGAACAAAATAGTCCCAATTTTAGTGGAGGATATCTATTTTCTGACAGGATTGTCGAGGAGAGGCCTATCCATTTCCCTCTTAGGGTTTGCTCTCGGAGGAGAGATAGTGAGAGACTATATATTGAAGTATTGCAATCGAGGGGGAAAACCTAGCAAGGATGGGAAAATAAACATCTGTGACGTTCATGATTTTCCATTGAGAACCATCTTATTCATGATCACAAAGCTTGCTGGTACCACTACACTACATGTAGCGAATAGATCTTATATGCAGTATGCGCTATAGTGCATGGAACCAACAGTTTTCAACTGGGTTGAAGCTGTACTCTCTCAAATGAAAGAACAACTGAGCAAGGAAAAGGGAGGAAGGAATAAAAATTTCAACTATGGTTCAATCCTCATTTCTTTTGACTTAGAG
The DNA here is from genome assembly GCA_034641835.2 of Pinus albicaulis. Classification (NCBI taxonomy): domain Eukaryota; kingdom Viridiplantae; phylum Streptophyta; class Pinopsida; order Pinales; family Pinaceae; genus Pinus; species Pinus albicaulis. Next base: position 1,519,618,497 of record CM076581.1, read on the forward strand.
AGGATTCCACTGATGAAGCCTCAACATGTGACACTGGGTGTGTCTAACCCTAGAGATCCAAGGATGCAGAGATGGGTAGAATTGATGGCTAGACATGTAGGTCAATCATCCATCGTGTTCTTGACTACATTATTCACCTAGTTCAAGTTACATATTATCTCCATCGATGACTATGCATATGCAGGCATTGATTTCCGAGGAGATCCAAACTTAGCTTTACCAAAAGGTGCTCAGTGAGGTGCAATCGGCAAGAATGTTTTGGCCATGTTTTTTTATTTTTCTAAGGTTTATAAATGTTTTTTTATTTTAATGTTTTCCCAAGACTAAAATAAAGTTTTAATGTAATGTAGATGTGGTTCGATTTCAACCAGTGGGAGAGCCAGAGCATGGAGCGGATGAGCCAACAAAGAGGGCTATCGAGAGAGAAGTCCTTCAGGATTTAGATATGGCTAAGACTCTTTCTGAGCTTCAGTAACACATACAGCGGTTGACCTTTGGGATTCCATATTTCCAAATCAATGAGTTACCCATGTGACTGTAGTGCCACACTATTGGCATTCCTAACCACTAGATGCGGTTACTGCATAGGATAGCTAGATCAGTAGCATGTTATCATGAGCATCACTAGTTTACTTTTGACATGTTGCATACATTTTTAGGTCATATGACCAATGTGTCTTGGGCACAAATTTTGTAAAAACCTATAACTATATATCTATTTGATTTTAGTGTTTTCTTATGTTTATTGCAAAATCTTATTCAATTATGTGAATGTATCTTTACATGTGTTGAAAATGTCTGTTTATAACATAATTCACTAAAGAATTAGTTAATGTGTTCAATTTTTTGGAAATGTGTTGATATTGGATGAAATTAAAATGTATTTCCAAAAGTTGAACTCTTAGGAACATACGATGCAGTGCTAGATTTATAATAGTATAAACACTAGTAAGTTTTAATACCACAAGTTGTGAGTCTAACCTTATGATGATGTGGTTAATACCAAATGAAATGGCATCAGAGAGAAGTCTGATCAATGCACTATACTCAGTGATTTTTTTTGTAGATCGACCGATACAAATCCCTTGAAAAATCACTAACTCATCGTTCGGAGCAAAAATGGCCCACGTTGCAGAGGATAGATTCTGCGTACTATGAATACCACCATTAGCATACCCAAAAAATGGTTCCAAAGATTCAGATATCTATGATGAAATGTAAAGCGGATTACTAACATCAAGAAAAATCTAAAAAACAAACTAAGACAGCAAATGCAAATCAAAAACATATATATACAATATAATACAAAAAATTACTACGCTCATGATTAAGCATAGTAACGTTTCAGATACAACCCATTTCAGGGCTGCGCCAACAGAATTCCATCATAATATACCAACTCGTAGGCACCCTTAGTAAGAACTAATTTGACAATATAGGGGCCATGCCATAATGGATTCAATTTCCCTGTACCTATTACATCAACTTCCTCATCATAAAGAAGGACCAGGTCACCCTCTGAGAAAATGCGAGGCTGGACATGCTTATCGTATTGTGCCTTTATACATCTCTTATGATCTTTGTTGGCCAATTTGGCTTCACAACGAGTTTCATCAATATGGATGAGGTTAAAAAGACACGCTTCTTCAGCAAAGGTGTCAGGTAACTAGTCGATTGCGAGTTTTAATGACGGTATTTCACATTGGATTGGAAAGATAACTTCTAGACCATACACCAATTGAAAGGGGGTAAATCCAGTTGCGTTTTTCACATGAGGTTTGGTACGCCCACAACGCCGAGTACAGGATTAAATGCCAATTTTGTTTATGAACACCTATCATTCGTTGAAGCATTCATTTAATAATTTTGTTAATAGCTTCAACTTGTCCATTTGATTGTGGATAATAAGGAGTACAACTATCATGTGACAGTCCTAATTTGGCAGTCAACTCATTCATCATGTAATTGCAAAAATTCTTACCATGATCTGTGACTATATCCTGTGGAACACCAAACCGTGCAATGACATGATTAAAGAAAAACAATGCAGCTGTTTGTCCTATGTTGTTGAATGTAGGCATTGCTTTGGCCCACTTGGTAAAGTAGTATACTGCAAAAATAATATAACCATGCCCCCCAGATGAATGAGGGTTATAGGTCATGAATTCAATGCCACATTTTGAAAATGGTCCCACAGAGAAACCAGGATGCATTGGCGTTGGTGGTTTTCATATTTTATGATCAAATATCTAGCAAGCATGAAAAATTTTGACCGCGAGGATGCAGTCGTGAAATATGGTAGGCCAAAAGTAACCAACGTAGAGTATCTTCTATGCGGTAGCGTATCCAGACAAATTTCCACCACAAGCCCCAACATGGCAATAATTTAATACCTTTTCAACCTCCTCATGAGTGAGGCACCTTCTTAAAATTGTATTGACACTATGACGATAAAGTGTTCGCTGACGATCAGATAATATTTAGCATGGTATCAAATACATCGCTCGTCAGAGTGAGAGGTATCAGGCCGAAAAGTATGGGTCTGGAGATAAATGATAAAATACCCATACCAAGGATCAGATGATCTGATCAGAAACAGAGACTCGTCAAGAATAGATGGTTTCGACGTAACGTAGTAGCGGTACTATCAAAGGGAAGGTCACAGAGAAGCTCATCCAAAACTAAAGACTTATTTGACTTGGGATTTGATGAATTCGAAATCAAATTCTTGCAAAATGAAAATCCATTTTAAATACTTTCCCCCCAGCAATTGAAGTGATAAGATGTAAGTCATGGGGTTGAAATTCGAAATGAAAATGGTCTTCTGGAACAAGATATAGTGGAAAAATATTTGGAAAGCTTGAACAACCGCCAAGGCAAGCTTTTCTACGTACGAATACTTCACTTCCATATCATTGAGATTACGACTCAAATAATAGATCAGATGTTCTATCCCATTTTCTACTTGGACCAATACCATAGTAATGGTCATATCAGCCGCGAAGATATATAAGAAATAATCACTCTGATAATTGGGGGAATACATTAATGATGCCCAGACAAGAGTATCCTTGACAACATCAAAAGAAGCTTGCGCAACTTGATCCCAATGGAAGGGAATCCAATTTTTAAAGGGCTGAGTAAATGCTTTATCCATTTCGGCATAGTTGGGTATGAACCTCCATAGGAAGTTAGTCTTTACCTGAAGTTTTTGTAACTGAAGCAAATTTGATGGCGTAGGAAAATAAAGAATGGCCTGGACCTTCAGTGGTTCTATTAGAGTGCTTGTAGATCCAATAGGGTATACATTTGGTTGAATAACCATGCCTGAGCCAAAATCTTTGGCTGGACCATCTGTTCTAATTGCAATAGCACCTTCTCTCGCTACCCCGTTGATGTTCACGACTTCACCAGAGTCACATTTATATGCTGACCCTTCTGTCCCACCTGGTTACCAATATTTATTTGGAACCTTCTCTAGTGAATCCTCAAACCCATGGAATTCACCAAATTCATCGTCTAGTATTCTAACTGGTAAATCTAGAGTGAGTACTGAAAAACTTTATCCTTTATACACATCATCAGGGCAATATCAAGCTCTTCCATCTGGGCATATTCCATCCAATGCAATTTCAATTAGACTCCCTACATTTGGAGAACAATATTTTCCATCCTATTATACTCCTCATGCTGGGGGGCAACCTATGGTCACCCACTTCGATAGTACTTCATCGTTATTTGGTCATCCCAATGTTGGAATGAATGCTAGTCAATGGCAGCCCACTCTACCTATCCAACCACAAATGGTTGCACACTCGTATAAAAAAGTTCAACCTATTGCACCCACATGAACTCCACTTATTAATACATATTTACCCCTGTTACAGAGTCAAAATTCTATACCTCAACTGTCTCAAGCAATTCCTTCCACCCAATACCCCCAAGTATTGGGCCCTTAAACTCCAACTGCTTCCGCCGGTTTAAAACAACTACATGTATCTAGAATCATTTATTCACAAGATGGATTAGCATATTATGGGATGTCACAACCTCAACCAACTTATACCTATCCTCAACCGAATCCAAGCTATCCTAGTTTGGGTTATACTATCGGTGGACAAACCCCTTGGAAACCATAAGCAAAAATGCTACAACCTTCATTTCAAGAAGTAACATACACAGGTTTTGGTCAACATAATCCTCAAGCATTTTCCTATCAAAACAACCCCTATCTGGGTTACCAACAATAGATTCCTTATGCTGGTGCTCAAAGGCTTGTTTCCCAAGCAATTCCATCATACTCTAGCTATGATTAACCCGACCTTAATTGATAGTTTCCCCTTGTTGTAACTTTAGAGTTATTGGATTTAAAGTGGTTCACCAATGACCCAATCAAATATGATTCTTGGTGGCTGGTTGATCTGAAATGGGTGCCTGATTTTTTATGCTATGCAAGCACCTACCACTTAGTTAAAAAAATTAAGATCTTGCTTATACATGATAGTGTGGAATTGAATACTTGAAACAGGTGCTTGTGTTTTAACTGTTTTAAGTCTTTATGTGTGAGTAATTAAACATTTTTTTTGCTGATAATAAGCATGTACAACAAGCATAAATTGCAGCAAACTAATCATCAACACATAACAACAAATTTAATAAAGGAGTTCACCCATATATCTTGGGCTATGTCTCCTTGAGATTTTGTCAATTGACTTGGGTCTTTGGGATTATGATGGAAAATTTCTCTTACAAGTTTCTACTTAACTCCAATGGTTATTTGAACTGTACCAATGGGTTTATAATACCATCATACCCCTGGAATGACTGCTATCTCTTCGGAAATGGACCTAGGCTCTCTTTGACTTGACCTCTTATGTCGATGCCCTTAAGCTTCCCTGAGCTTCTATGTGGCACAAACTCCCTTAGAAGTCATTTTATGTCCCTGAAAACTTTTCTAATATCTCCAAAATATATCATACATCCAAAATAGGTTGTTCATTTGCTCAAAATGAGCTCTGGATCCCCAATCTAGGCCTCCATCCCTTGGTGGCCCTAGTGGCCCCAAAAATTCCCTGTGGCTTGTTCATAATGTCAGAATATATTATTATCTTGCTGAGAATGGTCTCTAGCTTCCCTGGATATGCCTCATTCTCTTCATGGCCCTTGTGGCCCTTGGAACTTCTCTAAAGAAAAATCACGCTCATAAGTCCTCTTCTGGCTCTAAAAAAATCACCAATGGCTTTATAATTTTCCTGATAGTCTAAATTAGCTATTTTCTTACTGAGAATTCCCTCTGGCTACCCTGGCTAGGCCTCATTCTCATGCTAGCTCCTGGTGGCCCTAATGGCCCTTGGAACTTCTTTGAAGCAAAATCATGCTCATAAGTTCTATGATGGCTCTCCAACCCTCACCAATGGCTCTAGAATTATCCAATTAGCTAAGAATGACTCTTTGTTCCCTTAGAATGGCGAAAATTGAGTCTCCAACTCATTTTTCCAGTAACACCTAGAAAAGCTTCACTAATTGTGGAGAACTCCACTTAACTAGAGTTAGTTTGGTAGTTTCCGTACAAAAAATAGCGCCTCAAAGAATCTCGCCAAGACTAACCATGAAAAAAAATGTTGTGGTTGGGTGGTTGGACACATGTCAACCCCCAACCCACAGTTACCGCTTACGGTGGAGCGAAACTCGGCTTAAACCACGCGGATAAGGTTTCAACTGTAGTTAAAGGCAGAGTTAAGACTTGACCGCACGGAGATGTTAATTGTGACCAAAACATGTGATAAGGTTGAAACACGAAACTATCAGAGGTTTTGGTCGATGTTTAAAGGTTGGAGGTTGTGACAAATGTTTTCCATGTGAACAGTCCACATGGGGCCGCTAGTGGGTTGGGACCATCGACGGTCCCAACCTCCAATCTCCAATGCAATAAACCATAAGTATTACCCACAACACTATACATTTAAGTAACAACTCGTAGTGCAGATGGTTAAGACTTGTGTGCACCTGGAGGGAGGTCACAGGGTCGACTCCTGCAGACCCAAGAAAAATTTTGTTCGACCTTCCTGGGCCACATGGCGGCCTCCGAGCTTGCCACGTGGTGGCCTGTGATTGGTTGAAAAAAACCATTCAACAATGAAAAGATGACACTTGTCCTCATGCGACTGGCCTGAAAGGAATATTTTGGGGGAATATTTTGAGGAATATTATAGGAATATTCCAAGAATATTCCCTAGAAAATTCCAAGAAAATTCCCTGGAATTTTCCTTTTTACTAACTGTACCTTTGCCTAGTCAACCCTGGTCAAATGTCAAAATTTGCAGTTTACTGGAATTTTCAAATCATGATAATTCTTCATATGGTGTCAGTTTTTCAAACCGTTCGCAACGCTAGAATCAGGAAGACGAGATATATCTGGTTGCTCAGGTTTGGCACGTTATCACTCTAATAATTCCTAGGGTTGTTATGATCTTTGTTTAAATAAATATTAGAGGTAACTATCAAACTACTTTTGAGATCAAGATCTAGCCTTCCTAATGTTCAGAGAGGGTTCTCTCTTTATGATTTAACTTTGTTGTTTTTAGTTGATTTTAGGCTAGTTATGTAAGATTGATTGGTTTTGGTTTTGGTTTGGTGGTGGAATTACTGATTTAGATGGATAGGTGCAGGTCTATTTTCCATTGGGCTATGGAGTCAATGTATCAAGCAAACAAGGTAGAATAAAGTTCTAAAGGAAGTGTTCACAAGGAAAGATCGCTGAGTAAATTAAGATCTTTTAGGCTGGATGGTGAAATGGTTTTCAATCGGGATCGAGGAGTAGTTAAGGATTCCTCAAATCGGATAATGAAGGAATATGACAGAGGTCAATTGAGATGGGAGAGAAATTAAGGATTCTCAGATCCGGATATCAGAAGAAAACATTAAAATGAATAACATTTCAGAAGAGAGTGTACTTAAACAATTTCTGCAATTTAACATTTAAATTAGAAAGCATGCAAGTTTATGGAATACTTAAGGAAAAACATGAACAATAGAAAGATACTTCACTGAAGTGGCTCAACACATGAATCCTATAATGTAATTCCTTTATTACTTGTCCTATTTGCTGACTTAAAAATGGTACAATAAACCCTCAGGTATTTTGATCAATTACAACTATAGAAATGTTTAGGAATCCACACTCAATACTTCGAATTATGAAATATTTATACAAAAAATAATACAAAATATCCTAAAAATGATTTAGGAATTATTCAAGGAATACAAAATATCTTCATGCAAGAAGATAGAGACACCTATGTAACTAATACAAGCTATCCCTATTTTATTGATTTGTTGTTTGTCTCTTTGATCTTTTTTCTGATTTATCTCTTTGGATGTTGCTTTACGTTGGCTGTCTTTTACGTTGCTTGTCTTTCACTTTGCCTTGTAATTTGATTTCATATTTAAACTATGTTACTGCTTTAATTTTAACCTTTGACCCTATCTCTGTTACCTTCTTTAAACTGCATGCTCTATTTTAACCTTGACTGCTCTTTTACCTGTTTTAATTTTACTATCATAGTAAATCATATAATTTCTCCCAAGCCTTTTAATCTGGTAATTTTATTTTTACCATTCTTCTGTAAATTTCATCAGCCTCTGTGTATTTTTCAAAAGTAGGCTTGTTTATAAAGAGATGATTTAACTCATGTTGGAGGTAAAAGAGATTTTCAAATTTTTGATAAAGTACTTTTCCTGTAGGAATTCCTTTCATGGAGGAATTTTTGGACTGTTCTTTGGCCACTTCTCTGATTTTCTTGTCACAGTCTTCATGTTTCATTAATCTGTCATTGATCACCAAAGGATTAGGCAGACCTTTCTGCCTCAAAACATCAAATTTGACCATGAATCTGGTTATTTCAAGCTCCATGTTTTGACACTTGTCTTCAAGTTGTATCATCAGGTTCCTTTTGGAAATTACTTTTCTTACTTCTAGGATTGTTTCGCTTCTGTCACTTATGCCAATTTCTTCTAATTCCTATTTGTTCTTAGAATTGAGAAACTTAATGATCTCAGTGGCCTCTTCTGGTTTTTTCCCAAGTTCCTCTTTGACTTTCTGAATAGCTTCACTTTCTTCCTTGATCAAATCCTTCTGCTCAGAGATAACTTGGATAGATGGCCAAATATCATTAACAAAGTTAATGATATCGGCCCAAAACTATTGCTTTGCTTGGGCAAATGGTTCCTTTAGTGCCAATTATTTCTCTAACTTCTATACTTTGTCAGTCAATCTGTTTGACTTCTATGTTTCATTCTTATGCATGATTTGCATCAACTTCTTTTCATCCTCTAGAATTTTTATTTGTTCTTTAAGTCTATTTATTTCATTTGTTTGGATTGACATATCCTGCATAGCTTTGATAAATTTACTTGCCTCATCACTGGGATGAGTTGCTACTGCTGTTGAATATGTTACTGGTGTTGTTGAAGTTGAAATTTTTGTAGCCACTAGAACTATCGTTGCCACTGGAGCTGCTGAAGTAGATGGAACTGTTGTTGTAACTGTAGGAATGGTAGTGACAGGGATTGCTTCCATGTTGACCTTTTTGTCTTTCACTAATTTGTCCATCTCATTCTCCATATCTTTCAGTTGAGATGCCAATTGAATGATGAGATTCATCATTTCATCTTTTTGGCCTTCATTCTCTAAAACTTCTTTTTCTTGTGGATGTTCAGTGGGAGGTAATTTTATCTACTTCTTCAATGCAACAATATTTGCATTTTTTTCTTGATAAGTTCTTCATTTGCTTTGATTTTTTTGGGATCATATCCTACCTCTATGACCAATTCTTCAAGTGATTTGATTATGTTTTCATTGGCTTGTGAGGAAGCCTTCTCTAGTTTTAATTGAGCTTTGATATTCTCTAGAGAACTTTGTAATTTCTGGACACTCATAGCTTTGTTGGTAATAGTAGAATATAGCATTTCTCTAGCTTTCTTATGAAATTAAATTTGGTCTATAGGATGAAGATATTTAACAATGAATTCAAATAATGTTTTCCTGTAGTCCGCTAATGACCTTAGATACTGCACTATGGGCTCCAAAAAGGTCATCTTGATTTTCCTGGTTTTATAATCAAAGGTAGAAAGTAACCTGTTCTGGTCACTAGGTGTTTGTTTCCAATATTCGACATAAGTCACTGATTTCAATGCCTCATTCCTGAGTTTGATTTCTTTATACTTCTCTATTATATCTTGTTATTTTTCCACTGGTTTACTTGACGAAGACACCTCTACACTATGTTGTTTCTGAATGCTTTGTGTATTATAGGTTGATGGCTGATGATTTTCCTCTCAAACTCCTGGAGGTGCATTTTCTTTAACCACTGTGTCTATATGAAGGATTTGAATTGTCTCAACTGTTTCTTCTTGTTCAAATATTGGATTCATCTTGGGATTTTTCCTGTACATTAGTTTGAATTTAGTTTTAGTAGTGGTTTGAGCTAAATATGAATCTTCTTCTCTTGCTCTCTTGGAATTCCTATCTTGTAGGGCTAGAGTTTGTAGGACAAAGCTAGTGTCAACTGGTTTCTCCACCTCTTTCAAAGTGTTCTCCAACCACTTTGACTAGTTGGAGTACTTTTCAATCTCTGGTTTGGACTCATGGACAAAAGGAGTTAATTTAAATTTGACTCTTAGTTTTCTGATAACTCCCAAAGGATCATAATGCAATTTGAAACTCTCACTGCAATTGAATTTCTGTAAGTAATTTTCTTCTTGTTGACTAGCATTCCCATTATTGAAAATGAAAGGACCAAGCTGGCTTTTTATTTTAAACTGAGTTTTCTTCTTTGCTGATAGAAAATTAACCTCATCTGAGTTTAGGATATGCCTGATATATTCTAGTGAAAATAAACTCATTGGGAGATATTTGGACAGCTTGTATGGAGTGAGTTGACATCCATACACCCTAATTTCATTATGGTTATGGTATAAATACTAGTCTCCTATTCTACTATGTTCAGATAACTGCAATACTTTTTTTGTTTTTCCATTGACCCTAGCTTCACTGCTACTTCTTAGCATATTGGCAATCAGATGAATAAATGAAGTCCTTGTATATGAAATCTGTTGAATCTTTCATGATTAAGGAAGTCCAGAAGACTACAGATTGGGGGTTACCCTCTGTGTCCAGTTTTTGAAGGCTAACTACAAACCTTTCAGATTGGAAGTACAGGAACATATGAAACAAAACAGATGAATACTTAAACACTATTTCCTCTAGTAATTTAACTAATTTCTCATGTATGGCATCAGATAAGTATTGAGAAAAGTTAAATGTGGAAGCTGGAGGCTGTCCTGGGTAGAAAATGGATAGAAAAAATAGGATTGAAGCATTTACATACTCATCTATAAAGTATCCTAATATACAAGACAACATTGTGACAATCTTCCTCGTTCTTTCTGAGAAAATTGAGGTTGAATAAGGAGGGTTACTCTTTGGGGTTTCAATTGATGAAGGCAAAAAGGTTTGGAATATTTGAAACCTCTTTGGAAAGTCAAGCTTCAGATATAATTCAATGAGGATTTAAATAGACAAAGGGGATTCATCAATCTTGGGTTGGATTTGCAACATCTGTTTTATTGATTCCGCAGTGATTTTAAACAAAAGATCTTTGCTATGGGTTACTAGGGCTCTTTCATTGGGCAGATAATCGATTTGACATAGTCTGATTATCTCTGGGAACTAGAAAGTCTATGGGAGGATGTACTTCGGTAAATTTGATTCCCAAAGGAAGATATCATAAGCCTAGTCCATGGATTTATCATGGCTCCAACAGTGGATGTCCAAGAGGTTGAAATCAGTGACTGTGTCACTAATTTTGAAGTCTTTTTCTACAAGGGGGGTATGTTCAACATCAAAAATAGGAGGTTTCAAGGGATTAATAGTCATAATACCCTGGGAGGCCATTTAATTTGTTCAATTGATTAATTTATTACTTTCTTGCTTAAGTACAGGTCTCAGGCACTTCAGGAATACTTGTGAAATGAAGTTTTCGGTTTGCAGAGAAGGTCTTGGAGGCAATAGGGGCTTTCTTAGTCTTTATAAAGCTTTAGACTGAATCAACACTATCTTCTAGTAGCAAAGGCTTGAATTCTGGTCTAATTTGGGCTAAAAATAGGTTGGCACCAGTTGCTTTAGCTTGAAAGCAAGTCGGCAAGGCTTCTTGTACGCAAAATTCAACAGAAAATGGTGAAAACTATTTTTTAAGGGCGGAATTTAATACCTTTTGACTTGAAGCAATAAATCATAAGGCACAGGGTCAAATTCAAACATGGGCGTTATCATAGCAATGGGCAGAAAAAATCCTGGCGGTTTTCGCATGACAAAAGGCAAGTAAATGGTTTTTGGCTTGGGATTACAATGAGATGTGGGGCTACCACATAGCAGGGGAACGGGGGTGCAAAACCACCCATTTCGCAACCCCCCCTGTGGCTTTAAAGTTTAGGTAGTCGGGGGTGTGAAAAGGCTTATTGGCCATTGGATCAAGTGAATAGAGATTTGATGGATGGACGAATAGGAGGGATGCATTGGGAATTTGATAGGTGGGACCCGAGTTTGTATTATGCGGGGTTATATTACATATCTAAATGCTTAATGATATATGTGGGTTGGGATTTATAATGGTGGTTGGGTAATAAAATGGGGTAAGATATATAATAAATTGGGGTTTAAACATAAAGTGGGACCCATAATGATATAGCAAAAGGGTTTTTAATAAGAACTATATGTTAAACAAAAATAAAGGGCCGAGGGAAATACATTCAGGTGGGAGTTAATATATAACACATGTTATATAGTGGATGGGTCAAATATACATTAAATGAGGTTAATATGAAAGGGGGGTTAATGAATATGATGCGGGATATAAAAATACACTAGGGATATGTGTTTAAAAAGATATTGGGGAGGGATTTTACAATGGGGCCCGATTCATTTTAAACTTTTTAAAACTATGAAAAAGTGGGTTTTCCATGTTTTAATTGAAAAAAGGGAATTAGTAAAGGGAAGTTACTTTTTCAAAGGAAAATGGGTTTTAGGAGGGCAAAAGGGGTGAAATAAGGGGAAAGGGGTATTTTACAAGGGAAAATGCCTTACAAGAGTGGCATTGGGGTTTTAAACAAGGGGAAGGGGATTTTGGGGGATATTAGTGATATGAAATGACCAATTTTTGTTTTCCATGACTTGTAAAAATTCTTCTGCCTACCCATTATTTACCCTAACATTTTTTCTTCATTTATTGGGTGAATTTGAGCTTGCTGACCCTCTTATTTTTCTTTGATAAGAAAACTAATCTAATTCTAACCTTATAACTTCCAATGGCTCAGATTAAACTGATGAGCTCATTATTATTCTCTACCTAACTACTGATCTGCCAAGGTTAAATGGTTTGGCTAAATCTTTATTCACTAACTATCAACATGAAATTCAAAGCATGAATGGATCAAGATTAAACTGTTTGATCATCATGGATTGTGACATTTTTGACAAGCCACACACAATATTATTTGCAAATTAAAGTAAAAGTAGTGGCATTTGAATTTGCAGCACTTTCAGGATCTATTTTTTTCTCTTTTTAGTGGGCTTCATACTTTATATTCTTTTTCGATCTTTTTATTTTTGTCCTTTTATTTTTCTTTTAGGACTTACCCTCTTTACATTTTTTAATATGGGAAAACATTTGCAGAAAGAAAAGTATGTACAATATTATAAGACTAAAACATAGTCAATTCAAAATTATGATGCCTATTATTATGGGACCCTAACATGGCACACTTTTGAAAACTTTGAAATTTTATCTATCAATTAGGTCCTGATCCAAATCTGATCATTCCTCCCCATTGGGAATCTTTTGGACCCCAAAAGACTTGATTACCTGTTCAGTAGATGAGAGTACAACTCCCTCACCTTTCCAGCCTCCATCCACTTTTCCTTTCTTGGCTTAGTGCCTTTGAGCCTGAACTCGAAGGTAGTCAACACTTCCCCTCTTGGATTCTCTTGTCCTCCTATCAAGAATTGTATCCTCTTTGAGCTCATCCAGAAATTTCTTGCGAGAAATCTTCAATAGAAGGTAGTTGAAAATCATTTCCTTGATCATCGATTAAAGGTGGCTCATAAAAATGTAAGTTTTCAACAGAAATACATGCATACATAACTAAAATTTGCATATGTACAAATGAATGTATGTCTTACTAGGTCAAGAATTCAAACCACTTCTTACCAAGCCACTTCTATGGCGATTTTTCTTGTTGAAAATATTCTTCTTGTGAATCATCTGCACTCACATCGACGGTGGAATCTTTGGTTCCATTCGCGCTAGTCTTTTTATTCTCTTGCTTCAAATGCTTGGGATGATTGGTTGGATGCAGTGTCCAACATTGGGCAATAAGATGTCCCTTCTTCTGGCAATGTGTGCAAGTCTTTTGCATATTTTTTACAAGTCGCTTTCGCTTTAACTGTTTCATGTATGCTTTTCTTCTCTTCCAGCATCTTGAAACTTCATGGTTACACAAACCACAGTAGGAACAAAAAATATTCCTTCCATTCATGCTTGAAGATTTGCCATGCTTAACATAAACATAATCAACTTGACTATGGGAAGAATTATACCTCAAATGTTGCTTTGCATGTCCATCTTTTTTACCTTCTTGAGGAGATGAACTTGAAGAGGTTCCAGCTCTCTTTTGAAGACCAACATTAGTGTTCATGTCATGATATCTGTCAGAACTCTCTTGCTCACCATAAGTTGCATGTCTACAAACATCCTACTGCAACATAGGCTTCAAACAATGGCAGTCATCTTGAAAAAAAAAATTTCATGTTTGTGGGTTTGAACTTGCAACAAAATTTCTTCTTGGAGTTGTCTCAAATGCCTTCATGGATGTAGAGTTTTCGCCATAAAATTGAACATAGCCTAGACCAAACTTCTTAGGCCTTTCCTCAACCATAATAGGCTCAATCATGTCTTGTGCATGTTTGCCTAGATCCTTACCTTCATAGACCATTTTTAACATCAATTTGTACCCTATACATTAGGGGAATTTTGAGGTCTAAAATTGGCCTCCTAAGGAAATTATAAAATATTAGTGGAAATAATAAAATAATGTTAGATTACATCATCATTTTAGAGTTAAAAAAAGAATAAATAATAATAAAATAATAAAACTATTTTTTCAACTTATCTCCCTAAGTTTTTACTCAAATTTTGATCAGAAACACTCGATGGATGTAGAATTTAATTCCTCATCCAAGGAGTACCCATGTTGCATACTTTTGTTGGACCCTACTACATGAAAAATGAGAAATACACGAAAAACGTGATTTCAATCACGCTTTTTTCATGTATTTCTCATTTTTCATGTAGGAGGGTCCATAGAAAGTATGCAACATGGGTACTCCTTGGATGAGAAATTAAATTTTGCATCCAACGAGTACTCCCACTCGAAATTTGAGTAAAAACTTAGGGAGATAAGTTGAAAATATGAGTTGAAAAAGTAGTTTTATTATTTTATTATTTTTTATTCCTTGTACCTTTTTAATCCAAAAATGGTTAATCATCCCCCACGGCTGACATCATCATATTGAATCATATTGGTTCTTATAAGTTTTATTTTGGTTGTACATTTTTCTTAGGAGGCCCATTTTTTACCTCAAAATTCCCCTAATGCCTCTAGTGTGTTTTTAAAATGAACCTACACATCTATCTGAAGAGGAATTTTAAGACAAATATGAGTGGCTTTCAAGTCAAACAAGAAAGAAATAAACCTCGTGTTTTAATACCACCTAATATTAAATGGGTGGCTGAATTATTATGCTATGCAAGAACCTCCCACCTAGTTAAACAAATTAAGATCTTGCCTATACTTGATAGTGCGAAATTGAATACTTCAATCAAGTGTATGTGTTTTAACTGTTTTAAGTATTTATATGTCAGGAATTAAACATTTGTTTTTGCTGGTAATAAGAATGTACAAAAAGAATAAATTGCAGCAAACTAATCATCAACACATAACAACAAATTTAATAAAGGAGTTCACTCGTATGTCTTGGGCTATGTCTCCTTGAGCTTTTGTCAATTGAATTGGCTCTTTGGGATTATGATGGAAAATTTATTTTACAAGTTTCTACTTAACTCCAATGGTTCTTTGAACTATACCAATGGGTTTAGAATAACATCATGCCCTTGTAATGACTGCTATCTCTCCGAAAATGGACCTAGGCTCCCTTTAAATTGACCTCTTATGTCGGTGCCGTTAAGCTTCCTTGAGCTTCTATGTGGAAAAAAATCCATTAGAATTCCTTTTCTATCCCTAAAAAATTTTCTACTATCTCCAGCATATATCATACATCCAAAATAGGTTGTTCATTTGCTCAAAATGAGCTCTGGCTCCCCAATCTAGGCCTCCATTCCCTGGTGGCCCTAGTGGCCTCGAAACTTACCTATGGCTTCTTCGGCTCTATAAGTTTTCAAATAGCTCTGAAAATCCCTAAATTTGATTTATAATGTCCAAAATAGTAATAATAAACTATTCACTTGCTGAAATTGGCCTCTGGCTGCTCCAGTTACGCCTCCAACACTTGGTGGCACCCCCTAGCTCTGGGATCACTAAAAAATTCTCTGTAGCATCTTGGCCTTAAAAAGTTTCCAACTACTTCTGAAAATCATTCCATTGGATTCAGAAGGTTCAAGATATTTAGAATAGAATATTGGTTTGCTGAGAATGGTCTCTGGCTTCCCTGGATATGCCTCATTATCCTGCTAGCCCTTGGTGGCCCTTGTGCCCCTTGGAACTTATCTGAAGTAAAATCATGCTCAGAATTACTCTGATAGCTCTGAAAACCTCACCAATGGCTCTAGAATTTCTGAGATAATTGAAATTTACTATTTTCTTGATGAGAATTCCATTTGGCTGCCCTAGCTAGGCCTCATTCTCTTGGTGGCCCTGATGACCCTTGGAACTTCTCTGAAGAAAAATCACTATCAGAAGTTCTCTGATGGCTCTCAAACCCTCACCAATGGCTCTACAAAGCTCTAATTAGCTAAGAATGACCCTCTTTTCCCTCATAATAGGCGAAAATTGAGTCCCCAACTCATTTTCCCAGTAACACCTAGAAAAGCTCCATTAATTGTGGAGAACTCCACTTAATTGGAGTCAGTTTGGCAATTTCCGCACAAAAAATAGTGCCTCCAAGAATCCTGCCAGGACTAATCATGATAATAAATGTTGTGGTTAGGTAGTTGGACACATTTCAACCCGCAACCCGCGATTACCGCTTACGGTGGAGCGAAACTTGGCTTAAACCATGCGGATAAGGTTTCAACTGGAGTTAAAGGCGGAGTTAAGACCTGACCGCATGAAGATGTTAATTGTGACCGTAGCATGTGATAAGGTTGAAACATGAAACTGTTGGAGGTTGCGGTCGATGGTTAATGGTTTGAGGTTGCGACAAATATTTTCCATGTGAACAGTCCACACGGAACCACTGGTGGTCCCAACCCCCAATCTCCAATGCGCTAAACCATAAGTATTACCCGCAACACTATACGGTCAAGTAACAACTCGTAGCGTAGATGGTTAAGACTTGTGTGCGCCCAATGGGAGGTCGCGGGGTCGACTCCTACAGACCCAACCAAAAGTTTTTTCAACCTTTTTGGGCCACGTGGTGGCCCATGATTGGCCAAAACAAACCATTCAACAATGAAAAGCTAACACTTTTCCTCCTGCGACTGGCCCATAAGGAATATTTTGGGGGAATAGTTTGAGGAATATTCCAACAATATTCCCTGGAATATTCCTTTTTGCTGACTGTACCTTTGCCCAGTCAACCTTGGTCAAATGTCAAAATTTGTAGTTTACTGGACTTTTCAAATTGCAATAACTTCTTCATACGGTTTCGATTTTTCAGACCATTCATGGCATCGAAATTAGGAAGAAAATATATATCCGGTCGCTTAGGTTCATCACACTTTTGAACACTTTGAATTTTGAGCTATCACTTAGGTCTGATCCAAATCTAATCACCAATGATACCTCATAAATTAACCTCGGATATTCCTAGGTTCAATGGAAACCCTAGGGAAGACCCTTTGACTCATGTTATGACTTATCATTTGTGGTGTTCATCTAACTCCCTAAATGATGACTCTGTTTGACTATGTCCTTTCTAGCATATGCTCACAGGTCCGGCCACAAAATTGTACATTGAGTTACCAAGAGATTCTTTTGATAATTTCACTGCCCTAGCTACTATGTTTCTGACCCACTTCCAGTTACCCATATGATATGAAACTGGAATGGAAATCTTGACTAATTTTAAAGAGACTAATACTACTCACATTTCTGATCATATTCATTAATGGCATCGTCGTCGTAGAATGGTTAAGACATTTGTTCCTGATCAAATCCTTTATGAGTGGTTCATTAAGTCCCTATTACCATCTATAAATGAGTATGTGGCTAAGGGTGGCGTCATCACTGAAGAGCAGGTCATTTCTTGTGCCCAATACTTAGACTTGATTTATACTTAGTCTCGCACGCTCTATGAGAAAATTCCCAACGCATCGTGATCTAATTTTACTTTTCCTTCTCCATCTAAGGACTCTCATGCTAGAGATGGTATGATTGGTACTACAAGCACACATTACTCTATTTCATATGATCTTGTGCCTTCTTCCAAAATCCACGTCATGTCATCAAACAAGAGAAAAAGTGACAAGCAAATCAGAAGTAAGAAAAATGGGATATCAAAGAAAAATAAAAATTCAACCCCGCAGGAAAGTTAATCTGATCAATCCACTGGAAATTAGAAACCCTTTTACCCTTGCATAATCTGTAATGAGGAGAAATTTTTTCGAGACTGTCCTCACTACATTGAAGCCTAAAAAATGATTAAGACCTCACATGCGTCAGCTGTGTTAACAAATCCATTTCTGAATCCAGTCAGAAATTTGGTTGCTACGGATCTAGCTTCTATTTCCCAAGTGCTTATGCTATCTGTCACAAAGCCATCAACTGATTTTTTGGTGTCAACACATAATAAATATTATGGTAGTCAGGTTACTAATAAACCTACTACCTTGACCATGAATCGGTCTATAGAATTGATACTGCCAATTTCTATTCCTACATTTACAATCAAGCCACCGAAGGAAGTTGTTCATAAATCGACATTTAATCCTCGGGCCAGAGCTACTCAAAATTATAATATAGTTGAATATTTGGCCCAATCCCCTTTATCTATGTTAGCGCTTGAGGTGCTACAAAATTTTCCCTCCCAGAAATAGGATTTGTTGTCAGCAATTGGTGGAATTGATCCAACAGATTCCAATCTTGTAGTCTTTAATCATACGGGCTATGTGCCACAATTTCTAGCAGAATTGTCATTCTCTATCCAAGTAAATGTTCTCAATCACCTTGTTCATAGTAATATTATTGATGAGGGAGCATCTACGTGCATTATGTCTCTAAACTACTGTAAGTCACTTGGCTCGCCGCGCCTATATTAATCGCCTACAACGTTGAAAGCTTTTGATGAACGTACCTATAAGCCTTGCGGTATTATCAATAACCTACATGTTGAACTAGGGGGGAAAAAGTGAATGTTGAAGTTGAGGTTGTTGAAGAACCCCTTGACTACAATATTTTACTCGGAAGGCCATGGGTATATGCTATGACTACGATCATGTCTACATATTTTAAAATGATTGCCTTTCCACATAAAGGTGTTATCACAATCATCAATCAACTATCCTTATTTTCCTCCAGTTCCCAGCTAACCGGAAGTGTTTCATTAGTTCACACACCCCAACTTGCACTTCAGAACATTGGTGTAAGACTCTTAAAGGATTCCACTCTCATGGGAACTTTGCATTACTGCCACCTGCGATGTCGGCAAAAATTGCAAGTATGGAGACCTGCTACATGATATCTTCCACTCCATCTTGCTTAAGGAAGATTATAGGTGATTCTGAAGTTGCTACGTTGGATGAGTTTCTGCCGCCCAACCCAATTGAGATGGCATAGAAATCACTCTATATGGCTTGGGCGACAAATCCTAAATCATCTTCGCTGGTGGTTTGGGTAGATCGTTCATTATATTTTGGTACTCAATCTGATCCTTTTTCTTTAACTTTCTTGACAGATGAGAATGTTCTGGAAACCATGATGTCAGAAGGAGAACCATGGGAAGATCATCATCATCATTTCCATATTCCAGATTATGAATAAGATAATCTTAGTGAACTATATCACCCATCAATCAAAACATTATTTTCAAATTCTTTTCCTCTTAATGCAATCAATTCCGAGTGAAATTTATCAAATATTGAAGAAACCATTTTTATCGATATTTTGACCAAACTCGATGTTGTAGAAAAAATTCATGTCGGCATGTCTTGTTCTCCATTATAACTCGAAACATATCGCTCTCTCTTTCATGAATTTCATGATGTATTTTCTTGGTCTTACGAGGAAATTCCAGGCATAGATACTAGTATCGTTGAAATCACTATTAAAATGTACCCTGATGTCAAGCTGGTACGTCAACGCCTTCATCATGTTCATCCAAAGAAGGCTACTACCATTAAAGAAGGATTTGAAATTTTTTTGCGTGCTAGTTTCATTTACCCTGTTCAGCTAACTGAGTGGGTTTCCAGCATTGTTCATATTATGAAAAAACAAGGAGCCATCAGAGTGTGTGTTGATTATCGGGATGTCAATCTTGCTTTTCCAAAAGACAACTATCCTACTCCCTTTATCGACCATATTATTGATGATTGTGCTGGATGTGAAATCTTTTCATTGATGGATGGATTTTATGGCTATAATCAAATCAATATCTCCCTAGAGGACCAATATAAGACAACATTCACCTATCCCTAACTTCATCCATATTGATGAAACCCGTCATGAAGCCCAATTTGCCAACGAAGTGCATAAGGGACAGATAAAGCACAATATGAAAAGCATATCCAACCTTGCATTTTCTAAGAGGGTGACCTAGTACCTCTTTATGATCATGGAGCTGATGTAATAGGTACAGAGAAATTCGAGCCATTATGTCATGGCCACTATATTGTCAAAAGAGTTCTTGCTAAGGGTGCCTACGAGATGGTAGATTACAATGGAATTCTGTTGGCACATCCTCGAAATGGGTTGTATCTGAAATGTTACTATGTTTAATCATGAGTGTAGTAATTTTTTTATATTATATTGTATATATGTGTTGTAGATTTGCATTTACTGTCTTAGTTTGTTTTTTAGAGTTTTCTTGACGTTAGTAATCCGCTTTACATTTCATCACAGATTTCTGAATCTTTGGAACCATTTTTTGGGTATGCTGATGGTGCTAGTCGTAGTACGCAAAATCTATCCTCTGCAGCATGGGCCACTTTCGCTTCGTGCAGAGAGTTAATGAGTTTTCAAGGGATTTGTATCAGTCGATCTACAAACAATATCCCTGAGTATAGCGCATTGATCAAACTTCTCTCTGATTCCATTTCGTTTGGTATTAAACACATCATCATAAGGTTATACTCACAACTTAATGGTGTTTATACTGTTAGAAATCCAACACTGCATCGTATGTTCCTAAGAGTTCAAATTTTGGAAAGACATTTTTATTTCATCCAATATCAAAAAATTTCCAGAAACTTGAAAACATTAACTGATTCTTTAGCGAATTGTGTTATAAACAAAAATTTGCAACACATGTAAAGATACGTTCACATAATCGAATAGGATTGTGCTATAAACATAGGAAAACACTGAAATAAAATAGATAGATAGTTATAGGTTTTTACAAAGTTTGTGCCCAAGACACATTGGTCATCTAACCTCAAAATGTATGCAACATGTCAAAAGTAAACTAGTGATTCTCATGATAACATGCTACTGATATAGCTATCCTATGCAGTAACTGCATCCAGCGGTTAGGAATGCCAATAGTGTGGAGCTACAGTCGCATGGGTAACTCTTCGATCCAGCAATCCGAAATCCCGAATTTCAACCCCTGTATGTGCTGCTGAAGCTCAACAAGAGTCTCAGCCATATCTAAATCCTAAAGGACTGCTCTCGCGATAGCCCAAAGATTCTAGGTTCGATCCCCAGTAGAGTCACCAATTTTTTATGAAGAATTATGATCTATGGATAAATCAAATTCCGTAAGTGTCTTGCTATGCACTTATAACTAAAAATTAAAGACTTTGCTATCACTTTCTCTAAGAGTAAATAGACACACAAAAAGATAGAAGAACCTACTTGTGATCCAAGCGCTTCCTATTCTCCTTCTGTCACTTTTGTTGTAGCCTCCAATCCTACTTAGCTCGCCAGGATGGTTCCTGCAAGTATAAACAAAGAAAAACAAACATATTGCAATATACAAATGCCTAGTTATCTTAATCACTTAAATCTATTAAACATGAAACATATATATCATTCAAGAACCCATTGCATGAGAAATAGAAACATAAACATATACATATATGGGAAAATGAACAAAAATATTTATTAAAGAGTAGAAGGGGGAGGTTAAAACCAATGATTGATTTGATGTCACCAGCTCCAGCTTCATCCCAGCCTCATCACAATCAACATCTCACCAAAAACATGTCACTTCTTTGACTCTCTCAATTGAGAATCCAACAACATTTCTTTACCAACATTCTTCCTTTCCCAGCACTAGGATATGTGCTCAATTTATAGGTAAATTGAAGTTAGTTTCTTAATCAATGACTTTCTAATAATAGGAAATACATGTTTCCAAGTTCAGAGGTGCTAGATGGACACTTGGATTCTAAGTTTGACACATATGGACTCTTCTAGAATGCATTGGCCATGTGGAGATTTCAGAACAATGAGAATTTCACTCCCATTTGACCAACACACCCTTGAATGTCGAGAAGTGCATTGTAGTGCACCCTTGAATGGAGTGAGATGCATATGAAACACAA
The DNA here is from genome assembly GCA_034641835.2 of Pinus albicaulis. NCBI lineage: Eukaryota > Viridiplantae > Streptophyta > Pinopsida > Pinales > Pinaceae > Pinus > Pinus albicaulis. The sequence goes on from CM076581.1 coordinate 1,519,640,492, forward strand.
TTAGTCCCTTGAGAGGTAGCGTTGGTGAGCTCATAAGTGATATAACATATACTTCAAAAATTGGAAATCTCACAATAGAAGTCATGAATAATTTTTTCTTCAACAACTGAAATGATAGGGATGATAGACTCTATTTCATTGGTCCTAGGGTGATGTCCAGTTTGACCAGGTCATGGGGTATGATGCCCAAATTGACCTATAACACACTCTCTCTTCCCATTATCTATATCTCTTTTCCACTTCTCTCCCTCTCTCTCTGTCTGTCTCTCTCCTCCCTCAATACATTTCACCAATATTGTTTTTTGTACTTACACTGAAATAAATGCACACTACTAATATAATAACTTTAAAATTAATGTACATCATACATCTTGATACATAAAATTGGAAATCAACAGCTACATTGAAATAAATGCATATAGTGCAAGCATTCAAATAGGATTAGAAATCAAAATCTACACTAAAATCAATGGATCTAGTGCAAACAATCAAATAATATTATAAATGAACATGTACACTAAAATCAATGCATCTAGTGATAGAAATAAAATATTATTAGAAATCATCATCTACACTGAAATCAATGCACCTAGTGCAAGCAATCAAATAATATTAGAAATCAACAACTATGCTAAAATAAATTCATCCAGTGTAATAAATCAAATAGTATTAGGAATCAACATCTACGCTGAAATCAATGCATCTATTTCCATGAATAACACTATATCCCCCCTCCATATCTCCCCCGTCTCTCTCTCTCATACCTTATATATCTATATCTCCATCCATATCCCCTTATTTTTCTCTCTATCTTACCCCCCAAACACACACACCCTCTCTCCATATCTATCTATCTCTCCATCCCTCCATCTCTCCTTCATTGTATCTCTATATCACCCCTGAAATACATAGACACTCTCTCTCCATATCTATTTATATCTCCTATTTGTCTCTCTATCTCACCCCCAAAAAAACACACATTCTCTCTCTCTCTCTCTCTCCACATCTATCTATCTTTCCCTCCCTCACTCTCTGTGCATATATCTTCTTCCCTCTCTTCTTGTTCCCTCTATATATTTATCTCCCTTTGTCTCTCCTTATTTTTCTCTCTATCTCACCCCCAAAACATAAACACTCTTTCTCCATATCTATCTATCTTTGTCTCCCTCACTCTTCCTCTCCCCCTCTCTCTCTTCCCCTTATATCTATTTCTCTTCCCCTTCTCTATCCTTCTCTTTCTCTTCCCTCCTGCTCTCCTTTCTTCCTCACTTTCTCTCCAAATCTCTGGTCACTCCCTCTCTTTCTATCCACCTTTCTCTCCATGTATTTATTCTTCCATCCCTCTATCTACCCCTCCAACTCCATCTCTTTCCCTTCCTCTCTCACTTCCTTTATCTCCATTTTTCTCCCACCTCCCTCCATCTCTCCCCCCATCACACTCTTTCTCTCTCCATCCTCCAACTCTATCACTATCTCCCCCTTACATTTTAAATATTTCTTCCTTCCTTACTTACTTCCATTATGCCTACACATCCTATATATATATAATTTTTTTTTCTTGACATTTAAAATTTGACATACTTGCTTAAATTAAACATGTTTCCCCTATACATATATATATATATTTCCCAAAATTTAAAAAATGTTGATAAAATTACTTACTTACATTACACACATCTCCCTTATACTGGGTTTTAGAGTGCCTATCAATGCAACACATAATTTTATAAAAGGGCACAATATATCATTCATTAATCTCATAAATGTTGTTGGTACATTGCATAGGCCAAATGACATGACTAACCACTCACACAAACCTTTCTTATTTTTGAAGGAGGTTTTCCAGGTATCTTCCTCTCTGACATGAACCTGGTGAAATATTGACTTTAAGTCTATCTTGGTGAATTATTTGGCTTGCTGCAAATAATACAATATATCATCTATATTAGACATTGGGTACTTTTTCTTGAGCTTAATATTGTTTAATTCCCTGTAATCAATACATATTTGGCAAGTCTCATCCTTTTTTGACACAATGATGATGGGTAACTCACATGGTGAGTACTTGGTAGAATACCACCCTATTATAGTAGTTGTTGCAATTCATTCTTCACCTCACTTGCTTTTATAATGGTATTCATATACATCCCAATTTTTGGAAATATTGGGTTTGAAAATATCTAGATCTCGTGCTTGACTTATCTCTTGGTCAATATACATTTAGGCTCTTGGAACAAACTCTTGTATGCTTGTAGAAAAATTTTCAATTGATTTTTTTTCCTTAATACACCCATTTAGGAATGAATTTTCTCTCACTAGATATTTTACAAACCAAAGTTCTCTTAAAAATAGTAAAACATACTATTTTATAGCATTAATCAATTTCCTGGCTTGGTTGGCACTTACCAATGAAATTTTAGACTTTCCATTATGTGAACTGATGGTGAAAAATTTTCCATCCATGATGAGGTGGTACTGGTTGGATCTTTAAATGAATATTGCATCCAACATGTAAATATAGGGACTTCCAAACACCACTCCATGTACCTCATGGTAAACTACATCTAGTTCTACTTTAATAAAACCAAAATTGATAGAAAATATGATTTTTCACTGTTTGGTTACCTTTATTTCTACATCCTTATTTACCCATCCTAATATATATGTGCTTGGATGATCATGAAATTCCAATCCCATTTTTTTGATAAGATTTTCTACAATGAGATTCATCTGTGATCCCGAGTTGAATAGAGCATCACTCTTTGTCTTATTGACTTGTATATTTATATAAATAACATTGGTAATTTTGTTCACTTCTAGTTGTTGAAGGCTACTCAGATTCACCTCCTTTTGAATTGATGTAAAAAAAATATTCTCATAGACATCTTAGGTGATTTTGACCTATTTTCTGAAATTAGTGACCATGAGGTTTTTATTATTAGCATATTTGTTTCTTCGTATTAAGCTTTGTATGAAACTTCTAGCACTGCTCCTTTCTATTACCATTTCACTTCTTCTTCCCCTCCTTTAAAGCTTCATCGTGCTCTATAAAAATCGACACCACCTCTTTGGATAACCCATTTTGAATGGGAGGTCATGGAAATGGGGTCACAAAATTCCTATGTTCTCAATTTCATTAAAACTTAAAATAAATACCACCATTGCATCTGGCTCATAGAGATATTTTTTACAATATAAATTTTATCGAAATCTAACTTATAGATCAAAAGTTATGGTTGTCTAAAGTATGACCAATAAAACATTACGATGTCAACAAGGTACTGCCAAGTGGAACCCACGTGGCACTCCAACTCACCCTACCATACCATCGCACATTTTATATGCCATGTGCAAATTTCCATGCCATCACCTCAACCATGTTAATTTTTTAGATTGTTCTATGTTGTTTCAATTACTTCAACCCAAATCAATTATTCATTAAGAAATGCATCCAATTATTAGCAATGTTTCTAATCACAATCAGTAACTGAAGATATAAAAATATAAACAATATAAAAGGAGACAATACCATAACCATAAGAGACACTAGATTGGTCAAAAACCAGAGAAAAACCCACTATGGGGAAAACCCTTTGAAATATTCTTCTTATTAGGTCGTCATAAAATGTTTCAGCAGAGAGTACAATGAGGCCAATACATAAACTTCCAACAGATATTTACTCAATAAAAACCAAAATCAAACCTTCATAATTACTGTACACCAGAGAGAAACCATTCAGCCATCATACAACTGTAGTCAATTGTGGTCAACTATCAAACCCTAGATCAGAACCTTTATTTCACTCATAATAATATTTTGTGAGCGATTGTGAATTCCCAGTTACTCCCTGAAATATTGTAAGTGAGCGGCTGGTCGCTCCTAGGAGAACTGTCAGTGTAGGACAGAGTATAAATTGACCTAGACCAACCAAAAACCCCAAGTCACACCCTTAAAGGGGTTGTGAATGTGACTCTGCCTTCCTAGTCGCATTGAGGAACTCGGTGTGCGTGTGACCAGGGATGAAACCATCCAGATCTGCCTCAAGGTCTCGGTAGCTCCCTTTACAATACTGTTCGTTCAAATTTGAATTCCCATTCGCACTAAGGAACTCTTTGTGCATGTGATCAAGGAAGAAAATTCCCATTGATGTGTGTGCGGTCGAGAAACAAAAACCATAGACATGCGCGAGCCTCAGACTTGTAGTTTCAGACCCTTATGCAAACTTCCTCCATCATACCTATGCAAAACAAGATAATAAAAGAGGAGAAGATATTGTGTGATGAGTGTGTCCAAATGATATTGTTCTCTCTTCTATTTATAGGCTTTTTTTAGGGTCCACTTGATATTGAGGCCGTCCTATGCAATTGTACATGTACATAGGGCCGAACTAATCCAATATACATGAGTGGGTACATAAATTCAAACACCAACTTCTACTTGTCCAAATGAGGTGATATTTAGGTACATTTTGGTCCTCTCGAAAAGGGGAATTCAATGAAATAATAATATTTTTCATCTGAGTTGTCCAAGGTGGGATTTGATCCTAGTTGCAAAAATTAACACTCCCTCTCAAATAGGAAGAACTCCACCTACCAATATCTGTATGTTGATTATCATATCATCCTGATCATGCCTTAACCATCTTTTCTCAACTCTATCCGCTGAAACATTCTCGAATATAAAAGAATAATAATCAGGAAGAATTAGCTTCCACCATACTAAGAAATAAGATATCCAAACATACAAGGGAGCATACCTCAACCTTGGTATCACATCGACGATCTCATTCTCAACCTGGAACCGTAAATGCGAGAAAATATCAACCCAATCCTATTTTCTAACGATATTGTGATCAATTAACCTCAAGATTAATGAGGTAGAACACTTGCATCATAATCCATCTTGGAAGAGATACCAAACTTACCAAGAGGTAAGGATCATGTTAGACTCCTATACCAATAGGTGTCATTTTTCATGATTGACTTGTTGAACTATGAAATATGTCAAACCTTTTTCTTGTTGCAAAGGTGTTCCATATTCTTAAAAAATCAAAAAATTTAAAAAATGTAAAGAGGGTATACCCTAAAAGAAAAATCAAAGGGTTAAAAAATAAAATTGGCGAAAAAAGTGAACCCCACCAAAAGAAAGGCCAAGGAAAGTGTGCAAATCTAAATGCCACTACTATTTCATTTTCTGTAATAAGTAATTGTGTGCAGCTTGTCAAACTTTTGCCACAATTTATGAAGAGTCAAACTGTTTAAACTTGACTCATTCATTTTTCAATTTCATGTTGTAGAATAGAGAATAATATCTGGCCAAACAACTTAATCTTGGCAGATAAGTAGATAGGTAGAGTTAATAAAAGGTGCTCAATAGTTTAATCTGAGCCCTTGGATGTAATAAGTGTAGACTTAGATAGGTTTACCATGTAAAAATAAAAAGAAGATTGATAAGGGTTTGCCAATCTAAGTGCACCCTAATAAAGGAGAAAAAATGGTAGAGTAAAGTAGATGGGGTAGGTAGATGATGTTGCAAATTTTCATTTGATGAATGATGGTGTTAAAATGTGTTAAGAATTTACTTTCATCACAAGTGCAAAGGTAGAACACTACATTGGCAGAATTTCAAAGCAAAGCAAGGTCAAAATCATTAACTTTCCCTCTCATTTTCCCTAGACATTTTACTAATTTCCCCAAGCACTAAGGTATTTGAATATTAAAGGGGCTCAAGGCATTTCCTTGACTTTTGGAGGGACCGGACCCTCGGTCCAATAATTGAAAAGACCTAAGTACTTGAAAACACCCATTGTCACACTCATTCATTTTTCCCTAAGTAAAATCCCATTTTACTTAGGAAAATCCTTCAATATTTCATGAAAAGCCCTCAAAATCACTTTTTATTCTAAGTCTAAGTGATGAAAGTATAATAATGATATTTACTCTTGAAATCTCACTTTCTTGGTTATATTTAAGTATTTTGAGTTTACATTGTCCCTGGCCATATTAACTCTAATTTATGTATTAACTCCCATAAAAATGACCTTGTCCTATTGTATTTAACTCCTTTTTTATAATATCCCATAAACCCATATATTATACTTTTAGCCAAAGTATTTAACCCCCATACATTCAAATAAAAACCCACATTATATGCCCTTTGGCTAAAAAATAACATTAATTCTATTCCCGCCCCCTATGGTAAGAAATTCACATTGATTTAATTACCGTATATTAAAAAAATATATGAAAAAGGTTTAAACATATGAAAATATGTTTGAAATAAAAAATAAATCCAAAGTTTCATTGAAATCAAACTTTGAAATAATTCATCCTTGCTCCATTTAACATTTCCCGATCATTTTTCATATGGGATTAATTAATCCTTAAGATTAATTAATAACCAACCTCCGCCAATAAAAAACCTCCCAAATGATTAATTAACCATTAATTCATGTCGGCCCCGCTCGTTAAACTCCCCGCCATATCCCTGTCTCGTCAACCGTCAGATCATCCCCTCCAAGATCGACGACTCCCGGTGATTCCGCTAGCCATCCCTTGTACGAACGTTAACGTGCGAAATAAAAGTGGTTTGTGAATAGTGCCGTGGCTACGTGTCAAACTTTGTATCGATTCGCTGCCTCCCCGTCCAAAACATCCTTTCCGCATAAGTGGTGCGGAATAAACCATTTACCACCTCCACTGTTCCCCGTGACTCATCCATCATACAAGATGATGTCATCCAATAAAACAATAAAAAATCCCGCCACCCATTGACTTTGCGAATAAACAAAAGAACCCACGTCTTTTTCATTATCTCGTGTACAGTGAATGACCACAGTCCCATGCAACGAAATTCCAAAAACAAACTGTTGAAACCTGCCGACCGTTACTCTGCTAAAGAGAATCGAAAGTCAAGGATTCCATTGTTCTTCCACCTCAACCAGTACTTGTTCAAATCACTGTTCATTCAAAGCTTACCCTCCAATATCAACCGTTTACCCGTTTAAACACAAACACCCTAGTGTTGCTCATGTTCACTTGATTGTGCAGTAAAACCCTTTGTAACCCAGCTGCGCCACCTGAAGCCTCTGTTAACCAATTCGAGCATGGTTTACCTCCCAAAAACCATTCTAGATTCACTCCATAGACATCTCAAAATCAAATGAAACATTTTCGACCGCCCCTGCAAACCAATGCTTTCTTAACAATTTGTTTTGTTTTACAGGTGATCAGAAGACCACATCCTTGGATAAACAGTCTTAATACTAGTCATAAGACTTGTTTACTCCAAGAGTGTTATCAAATCTATTCAAACAGAGGTTAGAAAGCATAACAACTAAAGAGTATCAGTGGTTAAAGAGTATCAGGTAAAAGTCAGAATGAAAGTTAAAATGAAGTTACAGAGCAGTCAAAGGTAAACAGTAAAAGTAATTATAGAGACAGTAAAATGGTAAAAAGAGGAAATGAAAATACTTTCACCAACATTGAAGTTTGTCTAAAGTGAAAGTAAAATAGTCAAAAGAACAAAAAAGTGAAAAGATGAAAAACACAACAAGAAGTAATATTTTTGCAGAAATTGCATGTTTTAGTCATTGTTTTGCAGAAAATATTGTGATCAATCCAAGATGAATTTTGAAACACTGAAGGAGGTTTATGTTCCTAAGAGGACCATCTACAAAAACCTCTCTCACTTTTCTAACAGCTATTATGATTTTGGAAATATTAAACAATGTTGGAAAGCACTTTTTGCAGATAATTCCCGTTAAGTCATCATTTTGCAGAGAATATGGTGGCCAATTAGAAATACATCTTACAAAACTGAAGGAATTTTTTGTTCCTAAGGGGCCCATATAAAAAATCTATCTCACTTTTTGCACAGTGATTTCTGAATGAGAGATACATGCACATATTTACAGGCTATTTTTCAGACTCTGTAAAATTTTGTTTTACACATATTTTTTCAGAGCCTATTGTGCACAGCTGGAGAGGAATTTTAGGAAAATGAAAGAGGTTTATCTCACCAACATATTAATCCACAATAAAATCTTTCAATTGTTACATATCTATTACGGATTGAGAAATAAAAAGATATCATTGGACCCCAAGTTTGCAGAATTTTTGGAGCAGAATGCACAAAGAAAGGAAGCAGTTAGTGACTTGGATGCCTCATCATCAACTAAGAGTTGGATCAAATTCGAATTCTCCTCTTTGTCATCACCTATCCATAAACAATAGTGCCAAATAGATGAATTATTTTGAGTGTCCTTTACTTAAGTTCTATTTATGTAAAATAGTTGGAGAGATTTGTGAACCAATTTTGATATTTTTTCAAGATATTTTAGTTTAGAATATGTATAAATACTTCACTCTTGGAAGTATTTTGGGTGGATTCTACTACTTCGCAGTGACATTGACGTTTTTGGAATAAAAGTGTTTTGGAGAAATTTATTTGTGGCTTGCTGGATGATAATTTTAAGCTCAATACTTTTTGCCGGATTCATGTGTCGGACTGCAGTTCAATAAGTCTTTCTATCCTATGTCTTAAGTTTTAGATCTGTTTATAATATCATTGTGTCCATTTCTAAATAATTGACATAAAATAATAACTCAGAATTTACTTAATTGTACTTTGAGTTCAGTTGTGATTATTCTAAAATGTTTTCTTCTAGATTGGTTATAAGCAATGAATTCTTAAATGCTCTTGCTTCGCTAATTTAAACATTTTGATTACTATAGTAAAGAATTCTTCACTGCTCTTTATTTGTAATCATTCCATTTCTTTCTTTTGAACATGTTGAAAGATTCTTAATTGCCTTTCATCCCTTCAAAAATCCATTCCATTCACTTTAAATTCTAAAATTGTTCTCTGTTTGGCTATCTTGCCCTGCAAAGCCATCTTGTGTGTAGAAGATTAATCCAGTAAAGCCATCCCTTTGATTCCATAGCCCAATGGCCTGAAAATATTCAACCTTGCCCTTAGTTGGCGAATTCCACCATTTTCAAACAAACTCTTGGACTTATAACTAGCCTAAAATTTTCTAAGAATAAAGTTAAATCATAAAGAGAGAGCCCTCTCTGGATACAGATTGGCTAGATTCTGTATCCGAAGGTTGGCTTGTGGTTACCTCAGGTATACTTTCCTTTTCCACAACTTCAAGGAAAACCTGAGTGATAACAGATCACATGCCTCCAAGCCTCCTCAACCCATTGGAAAAACGGGGAGGGACAATCCCAACAAGCCCTGATTATGGGTATGATGCCAACTTGGGTATACTATGTAATGAACAAACGTGGGGGAGATACCCAACTTGTAAAAATCGACAAGGATCACACACATCCCACGAGTGGCAGATAGGTGTGATCCCCTATTTTCTAGAGATTCCTCAACCCCAGGATCCCTCTATCTCAATTCCTCACCCTGGGAGCTCAACAGGGGGGAAGATATGGATGAGTTTCCATGATTAACACTGCCCCTTATTAGGAGGGGTCACATCCATCATTCCAAGTTGTTATCTAAAGACAAATAACTTCCCTTTCAGTAAATATTTGGTGAGAATATCTACATTTTGTTCATATGTCAATATGTGATGGAGTCTAACAACTCCTCTTTGGACCATGTCACGAAAGAAGTTGTATTGAATATCTATGTGTTTGGACTTGTCATGAGATATAGGTTTCTATTCGAGATAGATCCCACTCTTTTTGTTTCAATATATCATTGTAGTGTCTAGAACCTGCTCAAATATCTCTCCAAAGAGATTCCTCAACCAAACTTCTTCTTAGCTAGCCATGCTAGTGGAAATATTATATTCTTGGGCTGTGCTCAATGCTACAGATTCATGTTTCCTTCTCATCCAGGATATCATGGAAGATCGAAGAATAAAATGACATCAAAATGTGCTCCTCCTGTCAATAACATTTCATGCCTTGTCAACATCGATGTATCCATTAGGTCGAACATATTTGGAAGAATATCTCAAAACAAGTGTGACCGAGCCATACAAATATCTCAATATATGTTTAGAAGGGATCCAATGTGCATGGAGGGAAGAGGATTATTGATGACTTATTTGAAAAAAGGAAGGCTCATTCCAACCATATAAGGAAGAAAGAGAGGGTTAGTGGCCATACTGGTAGAGGTTCCACTTGTGAGGTTACCTTGGTTACCACTTGGGTTTCCACTACCCACATTGGTGCCTAACATGGTGGTGGTATGGGGCTAGGAAGACAAAACCATATAAGGAATCAAGGGAGGGTTAGTGGCCATACCTATAGAGGTTCCACGTGTGGGGTTACCTTGGTTACCACCTAGGTTTTCACTACCCACATTGGTTCCTGACACGGTGGTGGTACGGGGGTGGGAGGACGTGAAATCAGAGGAAGAAATAGAAGAAGAAAAAGAACTAGAGTTAGTATGGGAACTCAATGGAGGACTAGGAGGATGGGTTTGAACTTGATGAGAGGGAGTAAGATGTCCTAAAATAAATTGGGGTCGAAGGCCATGAAGTCTCTATGACAAATTCCTAGGGGGTGAAATGGTGTAAAGACAAAGATGACTATATAGAATAAAGGGTGATGAAAGGAGAAAAAGAGAAACATACAATAAAAAAACACCTAGTGTAGTGGTTCCCAGTGTAAACTAACTATATTAATATGCTACTCTGATTAAATAAAACACATATTATCAAATAAAAAATGGCCTCTAGCCTATAAGCGACATAAATCCTCAAACACATCCTAGATATACTATTTATGATGGCATTCCAAGAGGCTTCTTACTTAGCATAATTTGATCCTTGCAAGCAAAGCTATCTAGAGAAAGGTCAGGTAGAGGACCAACTTCTTGCCCACAACCAGTCCTATAGGGTGTTTTCCTAATATTGTCCATTAAGGCTACCATTTTCCCATGGGGGTGGTCGAGCCTTGAGCTACTAGGTGATCAACCACAACACGATATTCCCTATCACAATTTGGGTACCCTTGAGGAGAACCGCTCGCACCATGATCTATCCTAACCCCATCTGAATTGGGTTTCTCAAACACACTTTGACTTTGGAAAAGGGGATGGTGAATGATTTTAAGCTCTTTAATATGCCAATTGTTTATGTCTCAATGTAAGTGATCAATGGGTGTTATTGGAAGCCTATCCCACTAATCCTACACCTAACTACAAAGATTGTTTTGGCCATTGTGCCCAAGTGGGCTAAATATACGCGAGTTGAATTATTAAGGTGTAGTGTTTCAAGTCTTGGCTTGGTGGTGTTAACAAATATCTCGTTCGCTTAGGGTGTGTGTGTGAAAAATGTGTCAAGTGGATGATTTAATTGATAATTTTTTAATGATGCTAATGTTACTGAAAGTAAAAGTGCATAAAATATAAATAACACTGAAAATGAACAATAAATAAATAGTAAATTGAAGTACACAACCCCCCACCCAAGAAGGAAATCAAGCAGCAAGATAAAAGAGGGGAAACAAGAAACTCATTGACATACACAAAGGTAAAAATATCTAATTTCTAAGGGATTAGGATCTAGAGGCAACAATATGCTACAAATGCGGTAGAAAATCAACAAAAAACAATGGTAAAAATGTTGAAAAAGGACAGGCAAGAAGCTAAAAAAAGTAAGGATACATAAGGGGATACTAAGGGGGAAAGGAAACACCAAAATCTATATGGAGTGAAGTGATGAAGAAAATTGTCCAAAAGGGTTGTAAAATAGGGGACAAAACCCTAAAAAATAGTGGCTGAAAGTGTTGCACACTAGACTCCTTAGCTCAAAAATTCTCTTCCTAAAATGGTGGAGGTGTACTCTGAACATTTAGGGGATATTTAATTCCTCAATGAGAAACTACTAAGAAGATATAGGCTTATATGTGGCTCAGGAAATAAGAAGAACCCTTCCTGGCACACTCGCAATAGTCTCGGCAAAACTAGGAAAATTTGAAAAAATTTCTTAAAAATCACAAAGTACGAAAATTGACGTGAAAAGTATGGTGGCGCAAGTTTTTGGCAGAAAAGTGCATCTTGGGCATATTTATTGGGAAAAAAATTGCACTCTAATCCTTCTTCTCTCACTCGGAAGATCTGACCCAAAATGTGTCGTCTCCTACTTGGCATGGAAAGATGTGGAACCCAAAAGAAAACAAAAAAAAAATTCCAAAAACAAAGGAGATCTAAAAATAGCTAGACACTGAAGATAGTTGAAACAACAATCACCAAGGTTCTGAATTACTACACCAGTGGATTGACCATTTGTTAGTATGTAAATTCTTAGAAAGTGTACAAAAAATACTTCACTTAAGTCATTGGTGATAAGTGACCTTAACAACAAGATATGCCTATTTACACTTCATATCTACAATTAAAAAATAAGAAAAAACCTGCAGCAAAAAGATCATATGAAACCCAAAACATATAACAACAAAAATAAACATTTTAGCACCCAATGGAGGACTTTAAATGAATAATAATTTTATTAAAACACATGGTGAGGAATATTTACAACATGTGTCCATAGTTCCCCCTCCATGGGATGGGTCCTTTTGATGTCCTTGTGCTTCAATGATTTATTTTTGTCTCTCAATATGCAGAAAACCCAAAAGCAAGATGGAACTCTAGTGAGAGTTCGAATGTGATAAGAGGATAATGGTGACGATGATACTGATCATGGTGAAGAATGAATGGAAAACCCTTTTATTTATAACAAAGTATTGAGCTAAATTAGGAATTGGAAAATAATAAAATATTATCGACCCAATAGAAACCTATCCATTAGGAATACTTGATTATAATTTTTGGAGAGGAAAATATATTCTAAATGGTCAAATATCTTTATTTAGAAAGTGGCCAAAGTAATTAACAAATAAAATGATTAATTAATTACTTTGTGAGAATTGAAAAATTTGTGAATTTGAAATAATTATTGAATAATGGTTTAATGATTATTCCGAAAAAAAATGATAAATAAATAATGATTTATTTAATTATTCCAAGACGATTTTGTCAAATGTGATAAGGAATAATGATCAAATAAGGATATAGTAATTATTCCTATACAATATTAAATAATCGATGATTTATTTAAATATTCTTATGGGACGTTTGAATTTTAATGAGAAATAATTTAAGAAAATTGGTTTACTAAATTATTTCCTATAGTAAATGTGATTTTACTATTGTAAAATTAATCCTATATGGTGTATTTTATCCACCTAATATGAAATAGCTAGGGGATCCTTTTTTGGGTGATAACATGTAATATTCCCAATTAGTCCTAAGATAATTGCAATATTCATTTTTTGTTTTTATTTTTCTATTTCATGAATAAATTTGTAAAGGAGGATCATAAAACTCCTAAATGGTAAATAAATCAATGCCAAATGTGAAAAGGCTATATCTTGGCTAAGTAAGAAGGTACCCCTTAGGTGTGAAAGGGGCTGAACTTTTTAGGTGTGAAAGGGGCTGAACTTTTGACTGGGTCAACCATGACTAGATCTACAGCGTTGTCTTGCAAGAGTGGCCATCAATGAGGCACAACACAGTTTTAGATGGAGATAGATCATGTGAAAGGAGCTATTTCATTCAAGGTGGTTTATGGTTTTTCAAGCTCTCAACTGATAAAAGGAAGAGGATGGTAGAATGATAAGGTTGTTAATGATATTTTATCTTCTGAATATATTGTCTGTTTATACATATATCATTATCTTGATGTTTAGCACAAGGTCTTCCTGTTTAGGAATTCCATCTCTTTCCTTGAGAGGCATCTTGGAAGAGTTTGCATTTATTGTCCACTATCAGGCTGAAGGCCAAGCTTCTTCTTCCAAATACAATGCATATCCTGTTGAGGGTTTGGTTGTCTTTGTAAGTTGTAGTAAGTGGAGGCTAGATCTACTCAGATCTAGACCATTCTAGTGCTCCTTTTCAGTGGGGAAGGCTTCTATCCCATTGGCAAGAGAATATTGGATCAGTGGAGCATTGGATTCAGATATTGGCATGTGGCCAAACATAGCTTAAACCCTACGACACATTTTTCTTTCCAGATCTTTATTTTTCTGTAGGTGCTGTTGCAGGGACTTTTGGCGTAACTTTCTGGAGGAGTGATTTTCATGTGTTGGGGATTTTCCCTTCACCTTTGAGATCCATTGGAGAGGATCAAAAAATTATAAATTTCAGATCTGATCTTCATATATCTGAATATTCCTGAATATCTGAATATTTCTGTAGATCTGAAACTTTTAGATCTCAGATCTACTCCATGTGCTTCATGTATTGCTGAAAACCCCAAGGGGATTTTGAAGAAGAGTCTTTATAGTGTATGGATCTGTCATAGATCTAACTTTTCATGCATTATTTTTCTCTAGATCTAAGTTTTAATCAACAATTGTTGTATTCTAATAAAAATAACACCGTCAAGGACGTTTTTGTTCATATGTATGGTTGCAGTACCTCTTTTTGCGGATTTTTCTTCATTGGAGACTTCTATTTCCTCTTGTACATCTTATGGGATTCATTGTACATTTGATTTGATATTATAAATGTTAAATAAAGGTCTCCATATTTGCCTCCTTCTATAATCTTGATGATCTACATTATTTTAAATGCATAACTATTCTATGTTGCTGCATTTCCCATTTGGGAATATTATAGTGTTATCAGAGCATCATCTTGGCATAGCATGTGCATTATAAGAATCCAATATGTATTTTTAAGAAAAGAAAATACAAAATAAGAAGATTGATTACACAGAAGACAAAGAAGACAAGGGTAAAACCCCTTTATCTGGAAGAATGAAAGGGAAAGAGTTCTCAAAAAATTTGTTCCAAACTATGCATGAGATGAAAAGAGAAATCAGGGGAATGAGGAGGGAAAGACCTACAGATCCCTCAAGGAGAATTGAACATGAATATAGCCCTAGTTCTTCATATTATGTGTGTGAGAATTCAACCACACAATTAGATCTACAATGTTGTAGCATGCCTACATTCCTAGCAAGAGAAGAAGCAGAAGGAGAAACACCAAAGGAGAAGACTCTCGGTGACTATCTCCAAGAATATGAATCTCAGTCTAGAAGATTCAGGGAGCATCTAAGCTTCCAAGATTTTTGTCAACTTAAATAAGAGAGAAGATCCAACAACTACAATAGAAGAAGAGGGTGCATGCAACACACTTTGGGTAGGTTCTTTCTACCTACTTTTGATGGATCACCCGAGAGCTCAGCCAAGTCTTGGGTAAGAAAGCTAGACACATATTTCCATCTGCATCAAGTTTCAAAAGAAAAATCCATAAGAGTAGCAGTGCTGTGTCTCCAAGGTAAGGCTTATGCCTGGTGGTTATTTGAATATTCTTCATTAAAAAATGTAAACATCTCTACTTATGCAAAGTTCACTAGGAGTTTAGTGAGAATATTTGATTTGAAGCCATCTGAAACTTCCTTTGGTGAGAAAACCAAGCCCAAGAATTTAGAACCTTTGCATGAGATGGAAGGATCCATGAAGATAAATCCATTCTAGAACATTGTTGAGAGGGTTAAAGATCAGCTACTGATTTTCCAAGGGCAAAGGCCCTACTTTAGCAAGAGCATTCTTCTCAAGAAGAAGACATGAGGGTTCCTTTTTCAAGAGGAGATCAAGAGCAAGGATCTCTTAATGATGAGGCATTCTCCATTGGTGAGGAGAAGGGAGAGGAAGAGCTAGAAAGATCCTCCAGTGCTATGATAGCAGGAGGAGATCTACTTTTATTGGGAGATGGAGGTGAAGCAATTTCTTCCACTAGGAGGGCTCTTGTATCTTTGCAAGGGGCTCCCAGGGATCTTACACATGAAAATAATGAGCAGCATGTGTCTATAATGATATAAAATGAGACAAAAAAATGGAGGGAATGTGTTCCAAC
Organism: Pinus albicaulis; assembly: GCA_034641835.2. Classification (NCBI taxonomy): domain Eukaryota; kingdom Viridiplantae; phylum Streptophyta; class Pinopsida; order Pinales; family Pinaceae; genus Pinus; species Pinus albicaulis. The sequence goes on from CM076581.1 coordinate 1,519,656,384, forward strand.
ACTGCATATAGTTTTGGGAACACACACTATGACAGATCAGTCCATTGTGATCAAGACTCTTGACAACAAGGAGATGTTGGGTGTTCATGGGATAATTACACCTGAAGGAAGCACCTTAGACTGTGAGATCTTGCAGAAGGTAGGAGAAGAAGAAAAAAGGAAGGATCACAGTGCTGACATGGCAAGAGGTGATCCATTATTACATGGAGGAAAATATGGGGAAATTGCTCCAACCAGAGGCACTCTTGCATCCTTAAGAGTGATACCCCATTATCATGATACTTCCACACAAAAATTAGAGATGGACTTGCGAAGTGGAAGCAATGATATGATAATCCCATCTGTTATGCACATGGGAATGAACCATGAGACATCATTATCTTGTGGTAAACCACCTGGGAGACCACCTGATTCAGAATTGGGGCAAGATGTTTCATGCATTGATTCTCCATTAATAAATCCAAGAAGGAAGGGAGCATTAGAAGACCATACTACAGCGTTGAGAGTATTGGGAAAGCTTAAGGAGAGGGGGAATATTTTTACCTTATCACCATTATCCATTCTCTCATCTCATACTACACTGAGAAAATATGCTGCAAGGTTGAAAAATGACACCATCATGGAGCAAGGGAGGCAATCCTTGATTGTGAAGAATCAGAAGACAATCTCATTTGGAGAGCAGTCTCCCATACATGATAGGAGATGGTGGTCACACATGCATACTTTGGAAAGACCAAGGAGGTTTTGGATAGATGATAGGCTTCCATGGGAGACTAACTTCCAAGAACTTCCATTTTCATTTGAGCATGTGCATATGCAAGAAGGGCAGCAAGGAAGGAATAGCAACCTTCCATATTATACCTTTCGCATGGGAGATGTAAAGGAGGATAGAAATGGGAGGTATGGCCTTCCAAAATACACCTTTGGCATTGGATATGTCAAGGAGAAGAGTAGAAACATGGCAGCCATTGCAGTTGACACATTATCAGTGTTGTCATTGTTGGGCAGATTATATCCATATTGTAAATCCCAACTATTGGTGGAATATTACAAGGATCTTCACTCATGCATGATTCTTGATGACTTACTACATGATGAGAGCTATTCAATCCAATATGGAGTCATCTATGATCATGGTAGGATCTTCTTGTCTAGAGCCTCCAAGCTCAAAGAGAAGTTGCTACAAAGGGCCTATGAAGAGTTCTGTTTTAGCCACACATATTCCATGAAGCTCAACAACATCATCTTGAGGAGTTACTATAGGGAGGGATTTGAAAAAGAACTATATTATCATTGTCAAAGATTCATGTACCATGTGGAGATGGAGAAACAAAATAACTCTATGAGAGAGTTAAATTAGCCCTCTCTTTCTCTTTTTGAGAAAGAGGATAGATCTATGCGCCACTCCATTTATATGAGGAGGATTATTAGTGAAGAACATACTCTTGTAAAACATGTTTTATATTCTGATTGTATGCACTCTTTCACCATGTTAATGTAGGCCATGGCTCCAAGGAGGAGCATTATATCTTGTAAAATTAATGGCCAATATTGGGCCACAGAATTTTTTGAATTTGGCCACTCCCTTGATGAGCAAAGGGAGATTTTGCAGCATGATGGGTGTTTCCCTAAGGAACCAAATATACCTCACACTTCAAGCTATGGTGAGATGGTATGGGAAGCAAGTAAGTGGTGGGAAAACCACTTACCACATCTAGATCTAATGCAGGTAGGAGATGCACTGCGTTGGTTCCACATGTGGGACTATGACCCACCTCCATATGCACAAATGTTTGTTTGCATATATGTTGTTTTGATCCCCTATATTGATGATGTACTTGTACTTTTTATGGGGATGTATGGAGGAAGGAGGGAAGGTATGTATGTGCCCTATGGGATGGATATTATCCATTTACCTTATGTTACATATTTCAGGGAGAACATTGGGAAAACCATGTTTGTTTCATGTGATTTATTGTCTCCTTATGAGATGAGCTATTTGCATCTCATGAGAACTTTGGAGGAGAAATTCATGGAGGGTTGGATTATGAAGGAAGCTTAACACATGATGGTGTCACCAATGGAGGAGGAGAAGAGTTGCAAAACTCACCTTATTGGTTGCTTGAGTACAAGCAACATTTTGGAGGGGAGGATTGTAATATTCCCAATTAGTCCTAAGCTAATGGGAATATTCATTTTTTGTTTTATTTTTCTGTTTCATGAATAAATTTGTAAAGGAGGATAATAAAACTCCTAAATAGTAAATAAATCAATTCCAAATGTGAAAATGCTATATCTTGGCTATGTAAGAAGGCACCCTTAGGTGTGAAAGGGGCTGAACTTTTGACTGGGTCAACCATGACCAAATCTACAATGTTGTCTTGGAGGAGTGGCCATCAATGAGGCATATCATAGTTTTATATGGAGATGGCTCATGTGAAAGGAGCTATTTAATTCAATGTGGTTTAGGGTTTTTCAAGCTCTCAACTTATAAAAGGAAGAGGATGGCAGCATGAGAAGGTTGTTGATGAGATTGTATCTTTTAAATATATTGTCTATTTAGACATATATCATTCTCTTTCTGTTTAGCTAAGAATTGTGTTGTTTAGCACAAGGTATTCCTATTTAGGAATTCCATCTCTTTCCTTGAGAGGCCTCTTGGAAGAGTTTACATTTCTTGTCCACTATCAGGCTGAAGGTCAAGCTTCTTCTTCCAACTACAACAAAAATCCTATTGAGGGTTTTGTTGTCTTTGTAAGTTACAGTAAGTGGAGGCTAGATCTACTCAGATATAGACCATTCTAGTGCTCCTTTTCAGTGGGGAAGGCTTCTATCCCATTGGAAAGAGAGTATTGGATCAGTGGAGCATCAGATTCATATCTTGCCATGTGGCCAAACATAGCTTAAACCCTACAACACAGTTTTCCTTCTAGATCTGCGTTTTCTGTAGGTGTTGTTGCAAGGAATTTTGGCACAACTTTCTGGAGGAGTGATTTTCATGTGTTGGGGATCTTCCCTTCACCTTTGAGATCCATTGGAGAGGATAAAAATATTGTACATTTTAAATCTGATCTGCATATATCTGAATATTCCTAAATATCTAAAGATTTCTGCAGATGTGCATCTTTTACATCTCAGATCTACTCCATGTGCTTCATGTATTGCTGAAAACCCCAAGGGTATTTTGAAGAAGAGTCTTTATAGTGTATGAATATGTCATAGATCTGAATTTTCATGCATTGTTTTGCTCTAGATCTAAGTTTTAATCAACAATTGTTGCAGCCTAATAAAAATAATGTTGTCAAGGCAGTTTCTGTTCATATGTATGGTTGCAGTACCTCTTTTTGAGGGTTTTTCTTCATTGGAGACTTCTATTTCCTCTTGTACATCTTATGGGATTCATTTTACATCTGATTTGTTGTTATAAATGTTAAAGAAGGGTCTCCATATTTTCCTCCTATAATCTTGATGATCTGCGTTATTTTAAATGCATAACTGTTCTATGTTGTTGCATTTCCCATTTGGAAATATTACATAACAGTTGGGGTGTCACTTGTGATGAGAAAGTTACATATTGGAATTCCAAGGAAGTTTCTATGGATTCCTATGATGAAGTAAAGCATGAATATTTTAGGAAGAAAATTTTAGTTCTATAGAAGTTCTTGAAGAGCCAGAAGAGCCTTGTGAACTTTTGGAACTAGTGGTTGTCCCAGAATTAGAAAAAGGCCAACATGGCTTAGATCTACAATGGAAGAAGCTGAAGGACATGTAGATCTTGATGGTACATCCAAAGAAATTAGGAAACCTTAAAGATTTTCTAGCTATGTAGCTCTCATAACTACCCTGATTGATACAAAGCCTTCCACTTATGAAGAAATAGATAGTCAACAATGGTGGAAGGAGGCCATGAAGAAAGAATATAAATCTATCATGAAGAATGTTGTCTCAGAGATTGAACCAAGTCCAGAAGGGAAGTCAGTGGTGACCTCCAAATGGATATACAAGATCAAGCATTGTTGTAGATGGATGTATTTATAAATAAAAGGTGCAATTAGTGGCTAGAGGGTTCTCCAAAAAAGAGGGAGAATATTATGATGAGACCTTTGCTCCAACTTCCAGAGACACCTCCATTAGATCCATTATTTCTCTTATTTCTTTGTTGCGATGGAACTTACAACATATGGATGTGAAGACTGCTTTCCTCAATGGTTGAATTGAGGAAGAGGTGTACATAGAACAACCTCAATGTTTTGAGTTACATGGAAAGTAATCTCATGTTTGCATGTTAAAGAAGACCTTGTATGGACTCAAGAAAGCTCCAAGAGATTGGTATGCTCATATTAACAAGTATTTGATGAGGTTGGGATTTACGAAGAATGATTTCGATCCAAACCTTTATTTTGAGGTCGTAAAGATGCACCTGTGATCATATTACTCTATGTTTATGATTTATTTCTGACAGGAGCTGAGCCTCTTATTATTCAATATAAGAAGAAACTAAATTTTGAATTTGATACGAAGGATCTTAGGTTGATGCATCATTACTTGGTACTGGAAGTATGGAAGAAACCTGGCGAAGTGTTTCTTTGTTAAGGAAAGTATGTTATTGAGATCCTTCAGAAATTTGGCATGATGGATTATAAATAAATGAATACTCCCATTGTAACTAGAAGAATTTAAGAGGCTTCGAATCCAATTTGGTAGATCCATTTTGTACCAACGATTGATTGGATCATTGATATGTTTGGTTAACACCAAGCTAAACATTTGGTTTGCTGTGAAAACTTTGATCAAATTCTAGGTTGAGCCAAGAAATGAAAATTTGATTACAGTAAAGCACATTCTAAGATATCTATGTTGTATTGTTAACTATGGTTTGAGATATATTGCAAAAAAGGATGTACAACTTTACAAATATACAAATGTTAACCGAAAGGAATTGTTGATGATAAGAAGAGAACTTCAGAGGTATGCTTCAACTTGGGCTCTGCTATGATATCTTGGATTAGCATGAAGTAGAGATTTGTTGCACTAACCACTGCATAAGCAGAATATATTGCTGCAAATTAAGCATGCACATAAGTAGTGTGGCTTCCAAATTTGTTTTCATGATTGTTCGACCAAGATCTAGAACCATACACTGTGATAATCAAACCCGTGTGAAGATTTTAGTGAATCCTATAGTCCATGACAAGTTGAAGCATATCGAGATCAATTACCACTACATACATGACATGGTATAGAGGAGAGTGATAATGCTCGAGTACATCTCCACTGATGAGAAGACAGTTTATGTTCTGAAGAAGTCATTTCCCATAGAGAAGTTCATGTACTTCAGAGACAAGATGAGGCTTGTGGAGATTACCCCTGTCATTAAGAGGGAGTGTTGATATTCTACCAGTATGGTTGGGAATTATCCTAATGGGAAGAAAGATTTGAAAGGCCTAAAGTGCTCAACTGGTGGGGTAGGGTAATTTCCTCTTGGAGAGTATACCCAAGCACACACTAGGAAACGGTATAGTGAGGTCTATGGACATGATCACACAACAAGAAAGGGTGTAGTGGGGTCCTTTAACATCTGGACCCAATCACACACTAGGTAAGGGTGTAGTGAAGTCCTTCAGTATCTAGACTAGATCACTAACCAAGGAAGGGTTGAGTAAGGTCTTGGCACAGAGTGCTCACCATGAAGGGTGAGTGAGTGCTTTCTAGTTGAGGTCTCAACATCTTGGCCTAGGAAAAGGCCTTGGGATTTGAATATTGATCACTTTGGAGGAGTGAGTCTTGATATTCTGATGACAATGCCACAGGTTTGTTACCGCCATAGATATGGCCACTAGTGTATGTTGATAATGATATGATATAATCTTTTATTACAAAAAATTGACAACTTGAGAACATTTTTGACAATCATTATGAATACCTCCCTAATTAAGAGGGAGTGTTGAATTTGTAACTATGGTTAGTATTCGTAATGTATATTTTTCCACTTGATATAATTGTATTGATTATTGTAAATCATATTTGAAATGATAGAGTCAAAAGAAAAATATATTTTGAGTCAAAGTCCCATTGCGACTTTTAAAAGAAGAAAATTTGAATTTCAGAAATTTTGCTCCAAAATTGTCAAGTTGAACTTCCTCCTAGTCAAGCTGGCCCAGGGAAAAGGACACACCCTTCGACCCATTAGACCAATATATAAAGGTAATTGGAGCTCATTATCTTAGCACCAATTCACACTTCCTCAAGAAGAAATTTCTGGGCATCTAAGTGAAAATCAAGAAGGAAAAGGAGGATGAAAAGAAAGATGAATTGTATCTATTTCTCTCTCTTTCAAGCTTGCATCTATGGATAGTCTCTTCTTCTTTTGGTTCATAGTTTTTTTGGCCAGTTTTGTTGTAGGGGGGCGAAATTATGGGAAGTTGTAGGGGCCAAAATTATGGGGCAATTGAAAATTTTCGGAGGGCCAAAATAATGGGTTAGATTAAGAAGTGAATTTTTGTGGATTAGACTCAAAATCTTGATTTGGAGGGGTTGACTAGGTTTGACAAAGGTCTAGGTGTGTCTCTTGTTGAACAAAATAATTTCTCTATTGAAAATGTTCCTAGGTTTTTCCCCTTTGGTGGGTTTTCCCAAGGTAAATCTTTCTTCTCTTTGTGCATTTTGATCTCTATTGTTCTACTATTCTTGTATGATTGATTTTCCGAACTATAATTATTGAATGATATATTGGAATAATTTAAAATAATATCTACAACAAAAGTAATAATCAATATTTCATAAATATTGTGCTAGTCTATATTTCACTTAGAAAATCAACAAATTACCTCATAAGGAAAATAATTCTAGCATATAATTATTTTTTGAGGCTTGGAATTGAAAATATTCTTGTTGTTTGTTGGCCATTTTTTACCCCTCTTAAACCCCCTTTTTTGTCCCTATGTAGTCCTCTTTTATGAAGTACTACGGAAAAATGTGTTAATAAGTGAACTAAAGGTAAATTTTCATTTACTATCCAATGCCTATTGTTTTAAATACATTTAAAGGGCTTAATAATAATTAAAGGCTACTAATGAATTTCTATCAAGCCTTTTAACCCTTGAGGGTTCCTACAACCAAGCTCCACGTTTAATATTAATTTACACCTCCAAAATTAGAATGGACACATGGGTTCTTTCAGAATCAACCTCAAGATGCTTTTCCACCTACTAGATCAGATCTCCAGTTTACAACAAGTTCCATTTTTTCTTGCAAACTAAATAAGTAACCATAGCGAGATTTGTTCGAGATTGTGGGTTCCATGTATCGAGTTTCTTCATCTTTGATGAGACTGCTCAACCTTATTTTGGTATCTTCTTACCTTCTTGTTATTTTCTTGTTCTAGATCTGCATAGAGGTCGTTATAACTCTTGGAGATTTACTCAGATTAGGATTTTAGCCAAGGAGAATAATGATGCCTTTTTGTATTCTGTCATGTAAAAAAAGAGCATCAAATCTGAGTTGGGGGAGTAGTGGAAGGTTTTATTTTTGTTTTAAGTTAGTAACACAACCTTGCGTTGTGACAATTAGGAGTTCTCTTGCACATAATTATCAATGTAATATATAGAATTTAAATAGAAAACTTGTTTTTGATAGTTAATTTGTGCATTTTGTGATAAATCACGATGTGAGTTAAGTTTTATTCAAGGAAACACTACTGGTTGGAAAGGGCTCACCAACTCATTGCATTGCTTCATAGATTTCTTATAATTTTAGTATGAGTGTGGTGTACCATCAATATTAGTAAGTAGAACTATGTATTGCTTTGTGTTCTATTTTTATTCATAATTGAACTATCATTTTAATATTTCATGGAGTTTGTGTTGGCATATCTATGCTATAAAAAATGTGTGGATCGATCTTGTAATGGTCATGTTTAATTTATAAAGTAAGGATCTAGTTCATAATTTTCATATATGACACAAAAATTTCTTTTGTAGTGATCAAACTCATCATATAGAGGCATGATATGCTTTGTGAGACACTGAATGTGTGGATTGGTTGTGTTATGATCATATTAAACTCATAGCATGCAATTTTGACTTACAATATTTACATTTTATATGTATGATACTAAGATATATTTCATAGTTATCGAACTTAGCTTATAACGTTTCTCTACTTTGAATTGCAATTAATTGATGATACACGATATGCTTTGATGTATGCAACAAGATTTCATGTGTGAATTTGGGTTTCATTTATTTCAATAAACTATGCAAGTGTGTTATAATATTATTTCATGAGTCTAATACTCTCAACATTGACCATAGTTGGTATTCTTGAGTTTTATTTGATCACCTGATTCCTTTTTCCCTATTCTAGATTATGTTCATATTTGTAGGAAAGAAGTTGGTCACTGAAATACATATTTGAAGCATTGAACCCTTTCAACATTATGAGAACATACTCTATCTCTGTGTGTGAAATACTATAGCTCTCAAGGGAAGGGCCTTGCAACTAGAACTCAATGTTCGCAATAGCTTAGGGTTTTCCATTGAATTAGTATATTAGTAAGTATGTCATCGAAGGAACACAAGTTGCATTGTAACTTCACATAAAATGTTGATGATTTAAATTGAGAGAATGTGAGAAAGGTTATGTTTTATGAGGACTCAATAGGTCCTATATTGAATACAACTCTTCTAGGTTTACTTTCCATGTTGGTGTGTTTTCAAGGAAGGGGTCAAGGTTTTTTGAAGACAAGGCTGAGAGGAAACCTATAGAAATCTTGATATCCTTATAGAATATAAGAATCCTTTAGTCCATATTCGAGAAGCTAGGATTTGAGAAATTTCTTGGAGTAACAAACTTAGCCAAGAAAGTCATACATGTGGATTTGGAACTAGTTTGTGGTATCATAGGGATCCAATTGCCACTAGACAAGTATTTAAGGATTCTTAGCTTCTTGGAGGAGTCCCTACTAGTATTATCCTTATTTTTTGTTTGTTTTTGTTTTAAGAATGTCACTCTAAGATATTTATGGAATCCTATTAGAAACTTGTTTCTCTACTTATACCTCTTAGGAAGAGAAGATGTTGGAAGCAATCACGAAATTATCTATCTATTTAGAATTGATATAAGATAAAACATTCCATGAGCCATAATTAGATCAAGAAGTATTCTCTGATCACCTTCACTAATATTCCAAGGATACCAAAGAGTCATGGGATGAATTCGATGGAGAACATCCATTAGAACCCGAGTTTGATAAATCCCTAACTTTCCTATCATAAGACCCGTCATGCACTCAAGGGACCAACCATATGATATAAGAACAATTGTATGGAATGGAAGAGGAGATCATACATAGTGGACATAACGAGCAAGGTAACCAAGAACATAATGACTACATTGAATGTTAGTTTTAGATGGCCATCAGGTCAAGGTGTCACTCTCTTCTTTAATAACTCAAAGCAATAGGTCTCTCATTATCTGGTATACATTGAAGCCTATTTCTTAAACCTAAGTATGAGTACCTTTACTATATTTTTGCACACATGGATATACTGGAAATATTAATACACTTGAAGAAATACTTTCTTTTTTCGGTAAAGTAGAGTAGTGTATGGGAGTAAATAAATACAATAGTAAAGATAAAATATGTCTAACTAATAAAACCATAATATTGGTGCAGTTAGACAAGGATTTTTCTTGAAAACCAAGTTAAAGGTTGGAAAAGTCAACAATAATATATACATCATGTTGTGAGTCCTCCATGTTTATTTATTTCAATAAAATATGAAAGTGTGTTATAATATTATTTCACGAGTCTAATACTCTCAACGTTGACCATAGTTGGTAGTATCGAGTTTTATTTGATCACCTGATTGCCTTTTCCCTATTCTAGATTGTGTTCATGTTTGTAGGAGAGAATTTGATCACTGAAATACATATTTTAAGAATTGAAACCTTTCAACATTGTGAGAACATACTCTATCTCTGAGTTTGAAAGGCTATAGTTCTCAAGGTAAAGGTCTTGTAACTAGAACTGAGTGTTTTCAATAGCTTAGGGTTTTCCATTGAATTAGTATATTAGTAAGTATGTCACTGAAGGAACACAAGTTGCATTGTAACTTCACATTAAATGTTGATGATTTAAATTGAGAGAATGAGAGAAAGGTTATGTTTTATGAGGACTCTGCAATAGGTCCTAGATTGAATACAACTCTTCTAGGTTTAATTTCCATGTTGGTGTGTTTTCAAGGAAGGGGACAAGGTTTTTTGAAGACAAGGCCGAGGGAAAACCTATAGAAAGCTTGATATCCTTATAGAATATAAGAATATTTAGTCCATATTTGAGAAGCTAGGATTTGAGAAAGTTCTTGGAGTAACAAACTTAGCGAAGAAAGTCATACATGTGGAGTTGGAACTAGTTTGTGGTATCATAGGGATCCAATTGCCACTGGATAGGTATTTAAGGATTCTTAGCTTCTTGGAGGAGTCCCTACTAGTATTATCCTTATTTTTTGTTTGTTTTTTTTTTAAGAATGTCACTCTAAGATATTTATGGAATCACAGTAGAAACCTGTTTCTCTACTTATACCTCTTAGGAAGAGAATATGTTGGAAGCAATCAAGAAATTATATATCTGTTTAGAAGTGATATAAGATAAAACGTTCCATGAGCCATAATCAGATCAAGAAGTATTCTCTGATCACCTTCGCTAATATTCCAAGGATACCAAAGAGTCATGGGATGAATTTGATGCAGAGCATCCATTAGAACTCGAGTTTGATAAATCCCTAACTTTCCTATCATAAGACCCGTCACCAACCATATGATATAAGAACAATTGTATGGAATGGAAGAGGAGTTCATACATAGTGGACATAATGAGAAAGGTAACCAAGAACATAATGACTACATTGAATGTTAGTTTTAGATGGCCATCGGGTCAAGGCACCACTCTCTTCTTTAATAACTCAAAGCAATAGGTCTCTCATTATCTGCTATACATTGAAGCCTATTTCTTAAACCTAAGTATGAGTACCTTTACTATATTGTTGCACACATGGATACACTGGAAATATGAATACACTTGAAAAAATACTTTCTTTTTTTGGTAAAGTAGAGTAGTGTATGGGAGTAAATAAATACAAAAGTAAAGATAAAAATATGTCTAACTAAGAAAACCATAATATTGGTGCAGTTAGATAAGGATTTTTCTTGAAAACCAAGTTAAAGGTTGGAAAATTCAACAATAATATCTACATCATGCTGTGAGTCCTCCATGTTTATTTATTTAAATAAACTATGCAAGTGTGTTATAATATTATTTCATGAGTCTAATACTCTCAACGTTGACCATAGTTGGTAGTCTTGAGTTTTATTTGATCACCTGATTCCTTTTTCCCTATTCTAGATTGTGTTCATGTTTGTAGGAGAGAAGTTGATCACTGAAATACATATTTGAAGCATTGAAACCTTTCAAAATTATGAGAACATACTCTATCTCTGAGTGTGAAAGACTATAGTTCTCAAAGGAAAGGTCTTGCAACTAGAACTGAGTGTTCGCAATAGCTTAGGGTTTTCCATTGAATTAGTATGTTAGTAAGTATGTCACCGAAGGAACACAAGTTGCATTGTAACTTCACATTAAATGTTGATGATTTAAATTGAGAGAATGCGAGAAAGGTTATGTTTTATGAGGACTCTGCAGTAGGTCCTAGATTGAATACAACTCTTCTAGGTTTACTTTCCATGTTGGTGTGTTTTCAAGTAAGGGGACAAGGTTTTTTGAAGACAAGGCCGAGGGACAACCTATAGAAAGCTTGATATCCTTATATAATATAAGAATCCTTCAGTCCATAATCGAGAAGCTAGGATTTGAGAAAGTTCTTGGAGTAACAAACTTAGCAAAGAAAGTCATACATGTGGGGTTGGAACTAGTTTGTGGTATCACAGGGATCCAATTGCCACTAGACAGGTATTTAAGGATTCTTAGCTTCTTGGAGGAGTCCCTACTAGTATTATCCTTATTTTTTGTTTGTTTTTGTTTTAAGAATGTCACTCTAAGATATTTATGGAATCCTAGTAGAAACCTGTTTCTCTACTTATACCTCTTAGGAAGAGAAGATGTTGGAAGCAATCAAGAAATTATCTATCTGTTTAGAAGTGATATAAGACAAAACGTTCCATGAGCCATAATCAGATCAAGAAGTATTCTTTGATCACCTTCAATAATATTCCAAGGATACCAAAGAGTCATGGGATTAATTCTATGGAGAGCATCCATTAGAACCTGAGTTTGATAAATCCCTAACTTTCCTATCATAAGATCCATAATACACTCAAGGGGCCAACCATATGATATAAGAAAAATTGTATGGAATGGAAGAGGAGATCATACATAGTGGACATAATGAGGAAGGTAACCAAGAACATAATGACTACATTGAATGTTAGTTTTATATGGCCATCAGGTCAAGGCACCACTCTCTTCTTTAATAACTCAAAGCAATTGGTCTCTCATTATCTGGTATACATTGAAGCCTATTTCTTAAACCTAAGTATGAGTACCTTTAATATATTTTTTCACACATGGATACACTGGAAATAAGAATACACTTGAAGAAATACTTTCTTTTTTCAGTAAAGTAGAGTAGTGTACGGAAGTAAATAAATACAATAGTAAAGATAAAAATATGTCTAACTAAGAAAATGTTAGGTCCCTATATTACTAGTATAGTCCCTTATTGTTATTAGTGTAACCTCCTTATTGTTATTATTGTACCCTTGTAACCCCCATTTTATTATTATTGTGCCCTTAAATTATTATTGTTAGGTCGGCTAGGATTACATTGTGGCCCACTAGGATTACATTATGGCCACATGGACTCCTATATATAGAAAGGAGGTTTTGTAAATTGTATCATGCAAGAATTGTTCATTTATGTAATGTATTGGAGGTTTCCCCCTCAAAATGACTTATTTCTAAGGCGTTGATATCTCTTTCCTTCTATTTTTGGAGCTGGTAACACAACATTTGGTATTAGAGCTTTGAATTCTAGGGTTTTGCTGCTCCAAACAGGTCATCGTGGAATTTTCGCTATAACTTTTTTTCTACGAAGTTTCAGAAGCTGAAATTTTTAGGGTGTGAAGCTGAAATCCTGAGGAATATTTTCTAAAAATTTCAGAGCTTTTTTCACAATATTTTCTAAGATATGATCTGTGGAAATTAGGTATTGTTTCAAATTCCTAAACAGGTCATTGTGGCATTTGCGCTATAACATTTTTTCTACGAAGTTTCAGAATCTAAAAGTTTTAGGGTGCGAAGCTGAAATCCTGAGGAAACTCGTCGCAAAATTTTAGAGCTTGGTTCGCAATATTTTTGGAGATATGATCTATGGAATGTAGTGCTTTTCCAGGCTCCCGAATTTCATCTCAAAGAGGTGATCGTGGGAAAAGTTCAATAACTCTCTCTCTGAGCATTGGATTGGAGTGCCATAAAAAGTGGTCACAAGTACACAAACTTTAGTTTCTTGAATATCAATTTAAGAGGCAAAGGATGAAACAGTGACACGTGGCAAGTCATACAATTTCGCTCTAATGAACCAGTCCATAATTAGGTCATTGTGGGAGATTGGACATAACCTTGTCTTGGAGAATCCAAATCAGGCAAGACCTATGGAATTCAAAAAAGAATTCAGAGGGCTAATTCAGTGTTGGATTTCAAATATTGAAGAGCCGCAATCACAGAGATAATCCAATTTCAATATCGAGCTCCTCAAAAGCAAGAAAAAGGTGTGTATTTTTTTTCCGAATTGCATAAGTCTTGTTTGAAAAATCAATTTGAATTGATTCCAAGGGCATATTGTAGAATAGATATCAGTATTGGGTTCTAAAAAATGCCCTATAAAAATAATTCAAGACCCATTAAGCCTTCAGAAGGCTCTACTATGACTCATGAAGATGAAGAATTGCAACATGATCTATCTAAATTACAAGAGCAAGTCCACCAAATTTTGCTCTCGCAAAGAGCAGCAAAAAATGAAATGGAAGTTTTGAAGAAAGGCATGGAAGCAAAGATGGATGGTGTGAAGAATAATATGGATGGTTTGAAGAAAGGCGTGGAATCTAATATAGATGGCATGGAAGCTAGCATGGAATCTAAGATGGATGACATGGAAGCTAAAATGGAAAACATGAAGAATGATCTAAAAGAAGACATAGAAGGTTTGACAAAGTTGATACAAGAAATGTTTCCTAATGGTGAAAAGATAGTAGAGGAAACTCATGATGAGAACAAAATAGATGTTAATCGTGATTTCATGAACTCTAATGTTGGCGGGAAGAACCACCATATTCCAAAAATGGTGAGGAAGTTTGATGGAAAGGATCCTGTAACATGGATACTACAGATGGAGCAATATTTTGATCTCCATAATGTGCAAAACACAAAAAAGGTACGCATTGCAACTTTACATTTAGAACAAAATACATTTGTATGGTATCGATGGCTTTTCTCCCGTAAAAAAATTGTCACTTGGTCAATTTTTACGGGAGAAATGATAGCACATTATGAGGATACAAAGAGCAACACCTTCTTTAGCCAATTGATAAATCTCAAACAAAAGGGTTTAGTGGGGAAGCACATTGAGGACTTCCAAAAATTGAATATAAGGGTAACTGATATTCCAGAGGAACACAGGATTGATCTCTTCATAGGTACTTTAAAGGATAACATCCAACATGAATTTCTCATTTTGGAACCTGATTCATTGGAGAAGGCATTCAGGTTGGCAAGAAAAATTGAATGTAAAATTATGGCGACAAGGAAGCCTACCACTCACTTCTATAAAGAAGGAAGTGTTACTACGCCTAGATTTCCACAACCTACAAGGTTGACACCACAACAATTGGAAGAAAAAAGAGCAAAAGGGCTTTGCTACGGTTGTGATAGCAAATACACTAAAGGTCATAAGTGTGCTGAGAAGAAATTATTTTACATAGATTGTGAAGAGGAAGAAGAAAATGAACAAGAAGAGGATATACACCAGGAACCAGCCCTAGAAGAGGAAGAAATGAATCCGACCATATCGTGTAATGCACTGGCAGGAATTACCACTCCTCAAACTCTCGAGATAGAAGGACAAATCAAGAAGAAAAAGGTAATAGTGTTGATTGATTCAGGTAGCACCCATAATTTTATTCATTGTAAGGTAGCCAAGGAATTAAATTGTTTCCTATACCCAACACCAGAATGTCAAGTGATGGTTGCAAATGGAGGAACTATAAATTGCTCTGGAAAATGCCATAATATTAAGCTAACCATGGGGGAATATGTATTGACTAGGCCAATTCTTTCCATTCCTATGGGAGGTGTTGATGTTGTACTAGGAGTACAATGGTTACAATCTTTGGGGACGGTAGCTTTTAATTTTCAAGAACTTTTCTTGAAATTTTTTTCAAAAGGAAAGGAAGTCGAATTACGAGGTATTGTAAGGAAGCTAGGAAAGATAATAAGCTCTAATGTCATGACAAAGCTTCTAAAGAAATAACAACGAGGTGTAATTTCACAATTATGCTCACTAGAAGTTCCAACATCAAAATCATCTATTTCTGCAGATATCCAACAAGTCTTGGACAATCATTCCAAGGTGTTTGAAACTCCCAAAGGACTCCCACCTATTCGTGATCATGATCATGCTATTCATTTGATTCCGGGAAGTGTTCCTCCAAACATCAGGCCTTATAGATATCCTTACTTCCAAAAGAGCGAAATTGAACATATGATTGCAAAAATGTTAGAGGCGGGTATAATTCAACCTAGTCAAAGTTCTTTCTCTGCTCCTGTAGTATTGGTACACAAGAAGGATGGATCATGGCGAATGTGTCCGGATTATAGGGAGCTCAATAAACTCACCATTAAAGATAAATTTCCCATTCCTGTGATTGATGAATTATTGGATGAATTACATGGAGCAATTTATTTTACCAAGTTGGATCTTCGTTCAGGATATCATCAAATTAGAATGAAGACTGAAGATATTCCAAAAATAGCATTTCGAACTCATGAGGATCAATATGAATTTTTGGTCATGCCTTTTGGCCTTACCAATGCACCTTCTACGTTTCAAGGGTTGATGAATTCCATTTTTAAACACCTCCTTAGAAAATTTGTGCTGGTATTTTTTGATGATATACTAATCTATAGTAGGTCTTGGAAGGATCATGTTGAACATGTTGACAAGGTGTTCAAACTTTTGCAGGAGAAACAATTATATGCAAAAACATCCAAATGTTTCTTTGGGGTACAAGAGGTGGAATATCTGGGTCATATTGTATCTCACAAGGGTGTTAAAGTAGACCCTAAAAAAATTAAAGCCATTAAGGAATGGAAAGTCCCCACAACAATAAAGCAGTTGCGAGGATTTCTCGGGTTAACAGGGTATTATCGCAAGTTTGTTCAGAATTATGAGAGAATAGCAGTACCTCTCACAACATTATTGAAGAAAGATGCGTTTTCATGGACTCGTGAAGCAACTAAGGCCTTTGAACATCTTAAAGAGGCAATGTGCCTAGCACTAGTCTAGCTACGCCAAACTTCACAAAAACCTTTATTATGGAATGTGATGCCTCAGGAAATGGAATTGGTGTTGTTTTAATGTAGGAAGGAAGACCCATTGCTTTGGAAGTCATCCAATCAAAGGAAAGTATTTACAGAAATCTATTTATGAGAAGGAAATGTTAGCAATACTGCATGCACTAAAGAAATGGAGAACTTACCTAATGGGAAGACACTTCAAGGTAAAAACTGATCCTGAATAGTCTTAAACACTTTTTGGAACAAAGACTATCTTTAGAAGAGAAGCAAAAATGGGTCACAAAGATGTTGGGTTATGACTTTGAAATAATCTACAAAAAAGGAAAGCTTAATGTTTTTGCAGATGCACTCTCAAGAAAGAATGAAGAGGTGGAAGCATTACTTTGTGCCATTTCTATTATCCAACTAGATTGGATAATCGAAGCAAGAGATGAATGGAAGAAGTACAAATATATATGGACACTCATTCAAAAGTTGCAGCAAGATCCTAGTACATCTGATACATTTAGTTGGAAAAATTATTCCTTATGGTACAAAGATCGCTTATATCTTTGTAAGAATTCCCAACTAAAACAAAATATTCTTCTTGAATTGCACACTTCTCCTTTAGGAGGACACTCAGGATTTTTAAAAAGTTACCACAGGGTGAAGAAAGAATTTTTTTGGGATGGCCTTAAATATGATATTCAAAAGTTTGTGGCGGAATGTTTGGTTTGCCAGAAGAATAAAGTTGAGACAATTAAGACCCCGGGACTTCTACAACCTTTATCCATTCCAAGTCAACGTTGGGAGGAGATTTCAATGGATTTTATCACAGGTTTACCTAGGTCCGAAGGAAAGAGTGTCATCATGGTGGTAGTTGATATATTTACCAAGTATGCACACTTTTGTGCATTATCTCATCCATTTAAAGAAAGTACAGTTGCTACTACATTTATGGACATAATTCAAAAGCTACATGGAAGCCCAAGGGTTATTGTGAGCGACAAAGATCCCATTTTTACTAGAAATTTTTGGACGGAGTTATTTTCTTGTTTGGGTACTCAATTAGCTCGTAGCTCATCTTATCATCCTCAATCTGATGGTAAAATTGATATATTAAATAAATGTTTGGAAGGATATCTTCGTTTTTTTGTATCTGATAAACAAACACAATGGGTCAAGTGGTTACCTCTTGCTGAATGGTGGTATAACACTTCCTTCCATACTGCAGCAAAAATGACCCCATTTATGGCACTTTATGGATATCATCCACCATCCATCACATCATCTTTAAGGGAAAATTCGAAGGTTCAAGGAGTGGAAGATCACATCGAGCATCAGCAAGAAGTTCTCCAACTCTTAAAGGATAACCTGAATTTGGCACAAAATCGAATGAAACAACAGGCATATCAACATCGTAGCGAGAGAAGTTTTGATGTAGGAGATTAGGTATTTTTACGGCTACAACCATACAAACAAATGTCCCTCAAGCAAGCAAAGAAGGATAATAAATTATCGCCAAAGTACTATGGTCCTTACAAGGTGTTGCAAAAGATTGGTACTATGGCATACAAAGTGGAGCTTCCTGCTTCTTCGCGAGTACATCCAGTTTTCCATGTTTCATGCTTAAAGAAGGTTATAGGAGAAAATCTTCCAGTTCAAACAATATTGCCAGAACTTGATGAGGAAGGAAAAATCATATTGGAACCAGAAGCGGTCATGGAAACAAGAACTCGACAACTACGGAATCGATCAATTTCTGAGTATCTCATCAAGTGGAAGAACTTACCCACTGAAGATTCTACATGGGAGGATGAGAATTTTATACAGAAGCACCCAGAGCTACTCAAGCGTTGAGGACAACACTTTTTGAAGGAGAGGGGCATGTTAGGTCCCTATATTACTAGTATAGTCCCTTATTGTTATTAGTGTAACCCCCTTATTGTTATTATTGTACCCTTGTAACCCCCATTTTTTTATTATTGTGCCCTTAAATTATTATTGTTAGGTCGGCTAGGATTACCTTGTGGCCCACTAGGATTACATTATGGCCACATGGACTCCTATATATAGAAAGGAGGTTTTGTAAATTGTATCATCCAAGAATTGTTCATTTATGTAATGTATTGGAGGTTGCCCCCTCGAAGTGGCTTATTTCTAAGGCATTGATATCTCTTTCCTTCTATTTTTGGAGCTGGTAACACAACAAAAAACCACAATATTGGTGCAGTTAGACAAGGATTTTTCTTGAAAACCAAGTTAAAGGTTGGAAAAGTCAACAATAATATCTACATCACATTGTGAGTCCTCCAAAAATCCTTTATATTTTTGTAAATCCTTGTTTTTTTTTGACATGTGATACATTAAGGCCCTATTCCTAATGATCCTTGACCCATCGACATTAACATATTATCTAGGTTCAAGGCTAGAGATTTCTTTTAGTAGCTCTAAACCCTGAAAAACGCAGTGAAAACCTCTTTCGCATGGTTTTAACTAATAATTTGTGTTTTTTGCAGGTTTAATGGTGAAAGGCCCACCAAGCCTTTCCCACTGGCCCAAGATCGTTTGAATTAAAATATGGATGATGATCCAGAGGTTGATTTTATTAATTGAAGGGCCAGGGGCCAAAATTTAAACTCCAACACCAGTGAATCATGATCATTGGAGATCATAAACCCTCCAACACACTAGAAACACATCCCTGCACACAAAAAAAACATAGACAGTAATCCCGATGAAAAAAGAAACAATCAGACGACCGTGATAAAGAAAAAAGGATTAAAAGGCTAGTCAGGTATCAAATTTTTTTTATAAAGATTGGCTACATGGTAGATATTAAAGACAAATGAAGACAAGCAAACAAATTTCATAAGATTAAAAGTAAAAGCAGAGGGTTAGCCAATCAAAGCAGTAGTCAAAAAAAGAAATAAGACAGTGGAAGGACAAAAGAATAAAAGCAAAGGTTCAAAAGAAATAAATCAGAAGACCAAAAGAACAGAACAAAGATCAAACAGATTTAAATGATAAAAATAGGTAGTCAAAGCTTAAAGACAAACTTTAAAAATCTTAAAGACAGAGATTAAAAGATAAACAAAAGGCATATTTACCCAAGAAAAATTCGAATGACTCAGCCTGTGGCAGTTATTCCTTTCAAAAGATATTTGTGCCACCTAGTGCTTTGTTTCCTTCAATAAAGCATCTAGCAGTTATTAGGTTGAGTCAGAGATATTTTTATTTGTCAAAAAGTTATTGTAAAGTTATGAGTAGGCCTTAAAGTGAAAAATTTCACCTATTTCTCCTTAGGAAGTTAAGATAGAAGTTATTAAACAGAGAATTAGTTGCAGATATTCCTGCCTTGAGCCTTGCATGGTCTTAAAAGGTTAGGAACTAATTGACTCTGTAATAAATGACACTCAAACCCTATCTTAGGCTTCACCTCCTCATTTTTAGCATAAATACTACATCTGAACTCATTATCTTGTTGGAATTTTGATGACTCATTGAAGTAATACATAGTCTCTCGGAATTTGAAAAGAAATTGAAGTCTTGGAACTTGTGGATTCCCTGATTTGTTTGTTGATGGAGGAGGCTAGATCACTAGATCCCTGAGCTTGGTTGTTGGTGAAGTGCTTCTAATCTGTTATTGTTATTTCCTGTTTTCATTATGTTTCCACCTTTCTATGTTGCAGTAGAATAAAGGTTTTAGGCTAAGAAATGTCTTCTAAAAGCACCTTAGTTCTGTTTATTCTTCACTGCCTTAATGTTTTCTTCTGCTAAGACATTTTAGAGAATTCTTAATTGCTCTCTAGACCCCCTAAGCTTGTTTATTTCATAAATAGTTGAATGAAGTTGGTATCAAGCATGATTTATAGTTTTCCCTGCTTACTTGTTGTCACTTAAACATTGTTTTTTGAAGTCTCTCTCTAAAGTACCATTCTTTAAAGTCTGCCAAAGAGGTTTTGTTTCGATCATACCCTTTGTACTTGCTTAACTAATTGTTTTAGAAATTTTCATAACTATAATCAAGGATGTTTAGGAGTTCCCTCTTCTCTGATTACAGTTATATGTGTGTCTTAAGTGTTTTCTATCCCTGAAGGTGAAATCACTAGAAGATAAATGAGTTTCTCACCTTCTATATTTCATTGGAAAAGTTTGTCTTGAATTATTATTTGCTGGAATGTGGATTGTAGAGTTTATAGTTTTCCCCGTCTATTGATTACCTCTTCATGTTTTTTGATATTTAACTCCCTTTGTTGAGAATTACATATGATAAAGGATTCTTAATTTCCCTCTACCCTACTTTTCATTCTTACAATTGATGTCCATCTCATTACCCCTAAAAACTTGAAGATCCACTGACCAAGTTATATTTTCCCTATGATGCTCCCCGATCCATTGATGAAATTATCATGAATTCCATTAGACTCCATTTCCCAATGACTTATATATTTCCACATTCTAACTATTCTTCTTGATCATTATACCCAACCAAAACAAACAACAAAACCTCACACTTAATAACTAGCCTAAAATCAACCCTATAAAGAACACAAGTTTATATCCTTTACAATAAAATAGAGAGATCCCTCTCTGAGTCCAGGAAGGATAGGTCCTAGGGCTCTAAAGACTGGTTCCATGTTTCCTTGTCATTTGGTATACCAATCTTCCAAATCATGGGACACCAACATAGCATTACAGCTCAGATCGCTCAAGGCGTTGAATTTCTTGAGATAGTTATGCAAATGTGGTCTAAAGTGTAGCGCAACCCTCTCCTGCACAAATTTACTCAAGAGATGTGCTATAAGGAAGAATAATTCGAACAACTAGAGGCTATGATGCCCACTCCGATCCCCACTCAACGCCTGGCACGTCTACGTGCCAACCATGCACTCAGAGATGACCTAGAAGAGCTCTACCACAAGAATAAGGTTCTGAGTGACCACATCAAGCTGTGGGCCGATGAAGCCCTCAAGATATCTCAGGACATGGATGTTGTATTCAAACAACTGAATCAAACCTTGGAAAGTGTCACTGCTACCATTGAAGGCCCAACTTCGCAGAAGTTGGTGGAAATTGCACATAACGTTTTCGCGTAGAGTGAAGGTGTGTTGCCCCCTCTGGTCAATGCCATCAAGCATCTCCAAGAAAATATGCAAACCCCACGGTCACTGTGACTTGGGGCAAGTCACAAGATTGTGTTGGGGGCCTGTTGGAACAGGGTCCCCTAGCTGCATTTTTTATATGTTACAAAGCTGTGTTTTTGATATATTTATGTAGTAATTGGTCTTGCGTAGGGGCTTTGGGGTGGTTCAAAGCCCCCAATGTATTGTAATGGGTAAAAGGGTATACCTAGAGTCTGCAAACCACTGGATTACACTGACTATGATGATATAAATAGATGGGTAGTTTGAGTCTAAGGGTAAGTAAGTAAGTAAGTAAGATTGATGCTACGAACGAACTGTTGAGATCTTTTTTGGGTATTTTTTGGGTAAGGACTCTTGCTAGCTGTGTGCATGGAGAACCTCGGTCCTTCTGTGTGTGGACCCCACTAGCTGTGTGTGCGGGCTGTGATTTGGGTTTGTTACTTGGTTTTGGATATTAATGAATGTAGAATCTATTTAAGTATCTTTATGCTATCTGAAATGGTTGTGTTTATTAAGTACCTCTATGTTATTTGAATAAGCTACGATTGTATCTGCGATATATGAATTAGCTACGATCGGAATGTTCTGTGGTGATAATTGTTGCTGCACACGTGGATGCAAATGTGTTGATAAGATTTGTTTAATAATAGTAGCTTTGTTTATGTTTACATACTGATTATATTGTTAAGGGCTCGATAATATGCTTGTTTATGTGCGAATCTGATAGAACTCGAAAAAATCTACCTTAATTACCTACTCTCTCCCAGGGTGCAGAAACCTGGTTCTAGCAACCACCCATACTACTTCGGGTGAGACCTTGGCCTGCGAAAGTAGGCCATTGCCGAAAGGGCTAGTAGTGCAGGTTTTGTTGGCAAACCTTAACTCTAAACCTGGGTCAGGACCCCTCAAGCCAACACACACAGACACACACATATATATATATCACTAAAATACCTATCTCTCTCTCTCTCTCTGAACTACCTATATATATATATATATATATATATATATATATATATATATATCATTGAACTACCTATAGATATAAATATAGGCCTCTCTCTCTCTCTCTCTCTCTATATATATATATATATATATATATTTCACTGAAATACCTATATATGTACCCATTACTCATCATAAAGGTAATCCTAAAAATTACATTTACAAAGGGCTTACATTGCATTTCCACCTATCAATAAGCCAAAACAAATCCTAGAAAAAAAATTCAATGGAACCCACCCCTAGAAAAAAAATCAAAACTCAAAAACATTAGTGAACATGGATGAGACTAAAAGCCCCTCTTGATATCCATATTTAATGATATAATTTACCATAAACTATAAATCATCTTTAGAAAGGGTATCATCCTAAACATTTTGTTCCCTATACATGTATCATCCTAAATATTTTGTTCCCTATAGATGTGCTTGAAATATACCTCCTAAAATTTCCTTTAAATATCCTTCAAATTATAATTATCCACTAGAGATAAACTATAATCAAGCTAATCCTACATCCAATCTATAGTGATAGCTAAATCCACAAAAAATTGAAGCTTGAAAATACCTTTGTTAAGTGCACATTTCAAAAGAAAAATTAAATCCTTGAATTTTCCAAAATTATTTATTCTTGTTCCCATATTAGCCTTTGTAGAGAAAAAATGCTAATATAATAGAAAGAAAAAAATACCCAAGTTGCATGGTTACATTGTCCCTTGTTAGGCCCCATTGAATAAAATATAAGCTAAATATCTGTCCACCAAAAGGGATCCCAAAACCCTCCACTTCTTTATAGTCACATTAGGTTTGAAAATTGATAATATAGAAAATACCTAAGTACATATTTGAGAATGTGCCATTGATTTATTTTCAAATAATCTAGAATTGCAAGCCAAACTATTGGATATGTGTAATATTTTTTGCATGACTAGACCCACAGGTGATTTTTATGTGTCGGGCATATCTACGGGGTCATTGGGGAGTGGTATACCCCTCAACCTAGAAGTCCACCCTGAAAAACATTTGTGATAGTTTATTCATCTATTTTTGGTGGATTTTAACACATGGTTTATGGCTTTAGATGTTTTTTGGTTCATGTAGGTTCATCCCATGGTTTTGCAATTATGGTTAAGGAAATATAACTATATTCTAATCCAATGTTAATGGATTGATGGATTTTGGATTACATAGTATTATATTGTAATATTGTAACGATATAATATATTGAAAAATATTTCTAATCTTCTTAGTTTGGGTTTTTAGGATAAAATACTTGTGTTAAATGTGTGTGTATGTTTTCCATTGCATCTTTTTTATTTTTTATAAGAATCTATTTGTAGGAATCAATTATACAAGGGTAAAACCAATATTTGGTATCAAATAATTTTGGCTTCAAGGGGATTTCTTTATGGCTAAGGGGTTCCGCTTGGGTCTATGGTAAACCTATTATAGTGGGAGATCTATGGAATGAATTCTTGTGGTGAATGAAAATGACAATTAGTTCAAGATAGTGTTAGGAAAAATATTGAGAAGGGGTGGATTAGTATTTTAATTTCACTTGATCTTAAATTTAAAATTGATAGGAGTGTACACTACTATTATTCAAATAAATCATGTGTGTATGCAACTTTAGTAAATGAAAACCATGTGTATGCAAATTACCATTTTTTCACAATTTAGATCAGTTGTTTAACTTAAACAATGCATCATTATTTCATTAGTGATTCATTAGTCATTAATCATGATTATTAAGGAGCAGATAAACCATAAAAGATAAGAAACACATCAACACATAAGGACATTAGGATTTTAGGTGGAAACCCAATATGGGAGAAAACCACCATTGTTGTCATCTTTGTCTTCTTTCTTATTATAAATAAAATCTTCTTACATCCAGTATTAATTTATGTTCTTACTAGCACATAGGATTATACCTGAAGGAGGCTACGACCTCCACAAATTCTCTAGCTTCTACTCAAAGAAAGCTACTACTCCTTTTCAAGTTTACTTACCCCTACTGGAAGGAAGCTCCTACTCCCTCATTGAAGGTTGTTGTTAGGGTCCAAACCTAACCGCTTTATTTATGCAATAAGCCCAAGGGACCTAGTTAGTCTCATAGTTAGTTATTCGAGTCAATAAATCCCGTAAGTCGTTATCCAAATTAATAATAATTGTAAGTGGTTGACTTTAATTATAGAAAATGGACCACAATTAGTTATAAATGGGCCATAGTTAATAAATAAAGTGGTTAACTTGTATTATGAAAGGGATGACTAGTAGTTAGGGTTTTCAATTTCATAAAGCTATAAAGAGTCTTAGATAGCAAGGGAAGAATCATCGAGTTTTGTTGTAATTGAGATCTGCTGTGTTGGAGGTTTCCCCCTCGAAGAGGCAAGTGAACATTGTATTATACTTCTAAATAATAAAATATTTTTACAGCTTATCTCAATTCATGTGATATTTATATGTTTCTAGCAATATTGTTTCATTTCCCTGGCATTTTGTTATTCTTGTAGGTCAAGTGTTTAACAAGTGGTATGGGCACTTTCCAAGGCCATCTATACCTCCAATTTTTCCATCATTTTTTTTAGGCTAGAGACGTGTTATGAAGTCTTTAAACCACATGAATTGTATTTAAGCACATAAACTTATGGATTTGGGGAGGTATGCACATAAAAACTACAAGAGTTGGCACGTTTGTTGGACTCCCTTGTAACCCATGTGGGTACCCCTTCAAGTAGTAGCACATTAGACAAAAAAACACTTGGAGTGCACTTCCACTTACCTAGCCTTATATAAGCCATCAACCATCTTGCTGCTATAGTAAACTAAGAATAACACTCGAGGAGATTACTCACACATACAATAAGCTAGTCGAGAAGTACAACTAAGGGTGCAATCAATCCTCCTTTGTTAGCACTCTGAAATATTGGGTCGAGTACTACTATTGGACCCCTGCGCCTGTCAAAACATGTCGCACCTGACACTCCTTTATGACCATGGTTCCCTCATTTATCTGAATATTTCCCCCTACCTTTTCGTCCAGATTAGATCCAGTAGTTGGGGTTTGACCATCGTTTTATACATCAGATCTAGAATTTGGGATTCTACAACTACCATACATATTAGATTGAGTAGTTGGGGTTTTCACAATATAGATCGGGCTCTTTTTGCAGTGAGGGTTTTGGCTGCCATAGTCCAGATCATATTTTTGCAACATATTTTGCAGTTCCAAGACCTTTGGGTTTCTGCTACTACAATCTAGGCCCAATTTTCACAGGATGTTTGGTAGTATCAATAATTTTGGATTTCGACCACTGTAGTATTGATAATCTAGAAGTAATACTCCTTTCAAAGTATCTAGGGCTATCACGTGACACTTGAAAGAGACCTAGCCTGTAAGATTCAGGATGACAAGGTGATCAAAATGGTAGCATTCACTTGTAAGACCCCAATTTTTCACGCGGTCCCAAATTTTTCTCGACGTGGATTCAAGTGACCACATCACTAGGCTCCTGATATTTCCCTATTTCTAACCATAATACTCTTAAGTAAGCTTAAAATTTGACTGGGGCTATTGTATGCATGGTAATAGGTCTCAAGTTATAGTTGTAGAGAAACTTGCAGAGAAAGTAAAATCCCTTGAAAAAAAATTCAATGACTTCCAAGAATCCCTTAACAACAAAATCATAGAAGTATTGGAAGCCCTAAGTGGATCTCCTAAACCCATGAGGGAATAGCTTGATGTTGATGCACACGTAGAAGGAGAATCCAACTATCACATTCATTTCCATTGAGGTCATCAATATTCAAGCCACTAGACACCCAAGCTGGACATGTACAAATTTAATGGCTCTAACACGAAAGTATGGGCAACAAAAATGGAAAAATATTTCCACCATAATAATATATCAGAAGATGACACTAAATTACATGTGGGATATCCTTGCTTGGACCAAGAGTAATGGAAGTGGTGAAAGTGTCATCATAAATTCTATCTAGGGAGGCCAACTTGGAACATGTTCTCAAAAGACATTTGTTACCACTTTGATCAGGAATCTCATTTTCTAGGTTGTCTCGCTAGCTTGAGAAAATGAGTATAGTACGACACTGCATTGTAGCCTTTGAACAATTGATTATCCAGATTGAATGACTAGGAGATGCCTTTTACTTGGAATGTTTCATCAGTGGCCTAAAGGAAGCCATCCAAGCCCATGTTTGAATGAATCACCTATAAACTTGGTTGGAAGCATGCAATGAGGCCTCAGAGGTAGAATTCACTTTAAATTCCCAATCCAATTGTCCAAATTTCACTACACGCGCACATCACACCTCGACTACAGGCCTTGTTGAGATTCAACAAGATGATGAGCTTAGTGAAAAGTAAGCATCTTCACTAAGTGGGGCCCATAGGCTATTTTTAGGTGTATGTATATTTTTAGACATGGTGAGCATATTCTATAAGTTACACGATGCTATTTGTAGATGGTTGGTCAAATGTGGAGAGTAGATGAAATTATATTTTTAGAATATTGGGCGAAGTCTGTTTATAGATCGTCGATTTAAAAATAGATGCATGTCGATTATTATTAGCTCTTAATGATAATCCAACAATAAACATCAACTTATTTTCTTGGAGAACTTTATTTTAGTGAAAATATTTGGAAAATCAGTGGGTTGAAGGAATTACGCAATTCCTAGATTTTATTGGTGGCTCATGCATGGAGGACTCAGTTAGAACTGAAGTGGAAAAGTTATGATAGATTTGGAAGAGTATTTTATGGAGTTGTTATTTAGTTTAACTCAGTTAAGTGAGTTAAACTCAGTTGAGCTAGTTGTATCTAGTCTAACTGAAAGATACACTAGTGAGAGTTAAGTGAATTAATTATTTAATTAATTCACAACTAATAACTCACTAACAAATGAAAAAATACAACAGTTAACTACTTGCATGTCAGTTCTAGTGGAGACTTAGTGGAGAGATAGGTGAAAGGGTGAGATGGACTATCCATTGTAACTATAGTGATGCATTCAATGCATCTGACACACATTGGAGTTTCCAATGAGGATTGCGCAGTCAAGGCAAGGCCAATTCAAATTCATTCAGGGGTTTTCTTCAGTAGGGATTGCGCAGTGGACATAGGCTGTCAGGAGGCAAGAAATTGGTGCATAGAGATGCAAATTTCTGCATGACAGTGTGTAATGAGTCTACATTGTACTGAGAGCTTGATGTACTAAGCTTTGTATGGTATTATTACATGATACATTAATATAAATAATATATGATAGTTGGGGTTTTTAGATTTAAGCTTTCCCGTTAAAAAACTGTGTTATGTGTGATTGAATTTATTGACATGTGTTTTCAATTGAGTTTTAAATTTTTGCAAGTTTAACAGTGGAAGGATTATTTATGTACAAAGAAGACAAATATTTTTAGATCAGCAGAATCTAGTAATACATCAGCATTAATAAATTTTATACATGGTATCGGAGTAGTATTGATCACTGGAGATTGAAATTGTGAATAAGTGCTGAGTTTTGTGCTGGTGGACAATTCGAATTTGCTACAGAAATTTATTGGTGCGACAGTTGAGTATTCATTGAAATTTCTTTCAATGGGTTGAGATTGGAGTATGCCCTTGAGGGTAGCTCTAATTACATAGCCTGGAAGGATAGGATGGAGGCGGTGCTTGAAGATAATGGGCTGAAGGAGTTCATCGGATCTTGTCCAGGAGGAGATAAGGCGAAGTATCAGGGATGACTCTTCATCGAAGAATGATGATGAAGAGAATTGCACTTTGGCTACCAAAGCAAGGAAAGGAAAGGGGAAGAAATCCCATCCAAAATCCGAGGCTAAAGGCAGGAAGCTGGATTTGTCCAAAGTGAAGTGTTTTCATTTTCACAAACATGGGCATCTCGCCACTAACTACCCACAGAAAAAGAAGAACAAGAAGGCTACTGGAGCTACTGCTGGAGAGGCCTTGGCCTCGCAATTTGAAATTTATTTCTCTTTGATCGCATGCTTGGTTTCAAGCTCAATGGGATTAGTGTGGTATTGTTTGGTCTCAATCTAGTCTCCTAAATTAAGATCATTTAATTGTCAACCAGGGTTGGTAAACTGCTGAAGTGAAGTGTACTGTATGTACCTAGGTGTTTGTTTCTTAATGCGTTGTGTGTAGTGTTTTGTGATGTTTTTGGTCTTTTGTGATGATTTATGATGTTTTTGGTCTTTTGGTGGTTTTATGTTCACAAGAAAGATGACTAGAAAGCTAATGGAAAGGAGCTGGTGATTAAAAATGGAGTGAAGCCTAATTGGTTGATGACAAATGACAAATGCAAGTGCAAACACTGAAACAGAATCAAATCTAAACTATGATTAAGCAAAAACAAAGCTTGATAATGACTTTTAAACAAATGATTCAAAACATAAACTCAACTTGAGAAATGATCAACTAAATATGAAAATTCTCCTAACTAAACAGTTTAAACAACTGACTTATAATGATGCAACATTTCATCCTTGATTAGAGATTTGTTGAAGCGAATTTGGAATAAAACATTTATACCATCATAAGATCTTCTATTCTAGGACTAGTTCCTAACTCTATTCTGCAATTTAATTGAATGTCACAAAACCTTACTCAAGAGTTATTGATTTCTTTTCAAAGTAGTCTTTTGAGGGAGGGCTCTGTTTATGAAATGATAAGGAAATTTCAGAGGTACTTCAGGCCTTAAAATGATATTGTCTTCTATTCATGTAGTTATGAAGCAATTATAGATTTTAGAACAAGAAGAGGTTTGTGAATAATGAAGGCTGTTTTGTTAAGTTTAACAACTGAAGTAATCTAATGTGCAGTGAATGACAGTCTGAATGTGAAATGCAAATGCAATGAGTTGAACTAAAACTGAACTTAAAATGTCACTAATCTAAAACAATGTTGAACTACAAGTCATTATCAAACTCAAAATAGAACAACTGAGCATGAGTTAAGTGCAATTAAACTCCGGAGTATCCTAACTATGCTATCATGCATTATTCTATGGAATTATACAGTCTGTTTGTCCATCATGATTTGTATTTTGGAAGAGTTCCTTCTTTTGGAAGAGTTTTTAGAACAATCCTGACTGTGTAATTGAGTGCAAATGCAAACATAAAGACTGAAAGCAATGAAAAACTAAGATATCATAGCCATCTCCCACTCGTTATTATGATATTTTGGACAAGCGTTTAAGAGCAAGAACAACGATGGTACTTAGTGAAAACACACAACTAAAACGTTCAAGATCACAATCATGTTTAAGACAGTATAAAGATTTCTTGGAAGAGTTTCTTCTTGTGGAAGAGTATTGAGCATAAGTATAACTGTGATGGTGAATAAAAGAGATTACAATTAAATCCTACAATACTATAGCCATTTCCCATTCATCATTATAATATTTTGGAAGAGCTTCTTCTTGTGGAAGAGTTAGAATGAGTATAACTATAGTAGCTAATGAAAACAACTACAAATTCAACTTCAAAAACGTAAAGGCAGCTAGAATACTTATCTAAAATTACGCAAATAAATCCGTGCAAGAGGCAGGGGCCCTCTACCACCTGATGGAATCTAACTCCAAATCAAATCAACGCTTTCAAAACAACACTGTCTGCTTCATTAAAAGTGAAATAACTTGAACAGAGCACTCTGCGTCTTCAGAAATGTAGCACAAAATCCAAGCAAAATCTAGAACAAAATCTAGCCTAGCTCTCGGTTTCCCAAGTGTTTATATAACAAATGCACATAACAAGACTTGCAACAATTTCAGGATCATTGTCTTTCCTTATCGGAATCACATTAGGACTCTTGAAGTGGCAACGTAAAAAGGAAACGGACATCTGGATTGAGACAATCCTAATAGAAGTCTGCCTTCCTAAATGTGTTCCCACGTACCAAAACCATACCCAGAATCCGTTTCTTCCTTCATGGTGAGCAACGAACAATGTAGACATGACGTGGATTATGCCCATATGCGGTTTTTCTTGAGAGGCCACCTGGAACATACTCAAACGTGAAGACAGCTGCAGAATCGCCGGTTAGCTACGGAATGTCTGCATTCTGCAGCTAGTTTCGGTCAAAATGCTTTACAATGGCAAAAATCACAAAACTTAGCAAGTCAGTCATGTAAATCATTCTAAAAGTAATTTTAACTAAATTCATTGATCAATTGGGTCTAGGATAGCAATGGACAAAGGAAAATGAGGTAAAGTAAGATGAAAGAAAGCACAATTTTGAGGCTCAACATACCCCCACTGTTGTCTCCTTGCATGTCCTCATGCAAATTATCCTATGAACTCAGAGGCTTCTGCAAGAACATCTAATCCTCTCCTTCTCCTTTGTTTGGAAGCTAAAGATCTTCTGGGTTTTCTGATAACAAGTTTGAACCTTAGGTTGGTAAGTGCCCTGATTAGCTTTTTATTCCTCTTCTTCAACTTTTCATTGGTCTTTTCCACTTTGTCTATATGTAGGGATAAGGTTGAGTTCATATCGGTTTTGAGCTTGACTTGTTCCTTCAAAATTTCATTCTCATTTTTGATGTGTCTATTAAGTATTTCCAACTCATATCTATCCCTTCTTAATACATCTATTTCAGACAGTGGAGGACTAGGGGTTCTCTCCTTACTTTCTGAAGCTCTCTTTTCCAAAGTTTCCACATAATCATAAATTTCTTGTTGAGCAGGGTCAATTTCAGGGGTTTCTTCATTAAAATCCTCTTCAACATCTTCTTCAATGGATGTTTCCTCATCTTCTATATTAATTACCCCTGTTTGTTTGATTTGAGTTTTCCTTAGTTTCCCCTTTAGTCTGTGGCTTCTTCTTGGCTGAGAAGATCCCTCTCCTTTCTCCATGGCAGATTTCCTGATTACCTTTTCTTTCTTAAGTTGTCTCTTGATTTGAGTCAACTTCTCTGAGATGATTTCCTCACTACTTTCCTGGACTATTTTGTCAATTTCAACTTTTGAGGCCCTCCATTTTCTACTTCTCTTTGTAGGCTGTGGTTCCGGTGAGGGTTCTTTTGGCTCTTCAAAATGATTTCTTATCAAGAAATTGTCCCATGTATCATTTGTTTTGGCTAAATGATGTTCAATCAAAATTTTAATCAAACCATGATGATATAAAGTTGTCTCTAAAAATTGAACCCTTCTTTGAACACAGGAAGCCATCTTTTTCAAGCTTTGAAGTAAGAAGTAAGGTAGGTTTAAGTCTTCCCCCGGAAAATGCATTATCAGTCTAATGTGGTAGACATAAAATGTACCATATCTACCCTCACATGTAATAAATTTTTGCAGAAGAAGTAGTATGTTTCTCCATTTATTTTTCAATGCAGAACTTGGAATTCCTTTCTTAAATACAGTGACATCCATACTTGGTGATTTTAGAATTTTCTTCCAGGATTCATTGTGGAATTCTATGTTTTTGAACCATCTCTCTCCAGTTCTAAGAAACCCTGTAGCTTCTGCAATGAAAACTTCAGTGACAGTAAATTTTACATCTCCCACTTCAACTTCAGTTCCTTGAAATGATCTTGCAAATGTTTTAGTGACTTCTTTATGGAAGCCATTAAAGTTCTCCAAAAATTGAAGCCATCCTATCTGTTGCAACATTTCTTTACATTGAGGGTAGCCTTCTAAGTATTTTGAACCCACTGGTTCAGTTCTTACAATGAAACCCATAATTGCTTCTTCAATGTTCAGATTAACACTCTTCTACCCACGGAAATAATAACTTTCACCTTCGAATTGAAATGGCTTCAAGTTTTTAATGACAATGGCTTTAAATTTTTAATGAAAATGGCTTCAAATTTTGGAATGATATACCTCTGATTGATAGTGATAACAACTTCAAACTTTGGACTGATATGCCTCTGGTTGACAATGAAAAATGGCTTCAAATTTCGAGCTGATATGCCTCTGGTTGACAATGAAACTCTGGACTGATATGCCTCTGCTTGACAGTGACCAATGGCTTCAAATTCCCACACTGCTATACCTCTATCTCTCGGTGGAAAATAACTTCAAATTCTTCACTGTTATACCTCTGTCTCCCGGTGACAAATGACTTCAAATTCTTCACTGCTATACCTCTGCGTTTACAGTGATAATGCTCAATCTCTGCCCACAGTGATACTTTGTCTGCCCACGGTAACAAATGGCTTCAAATTCTCACGCTGCTACACCTCTGCGTTTACCATTTTGCTCTGCTCTCAGTGGTAAGGA
Source organism: Pinus albicaulis (assembly GCA_034641835.2). Lineage (NCBI taxonomy): Eukaryota > Viridiplantae > Streptophyta > Pinopsida > Pinales > Pinaceae > Pinus > Pinus albicaulis. Next base: position 1,519,689,354 of record CM076581.1, read on the forward strand.
TATCTCTGTTTGCGGAATGAAGTGCCGGCTACAGAATGGAGTGATGGAAGTAGTCACGGAATGAGGTAATGGAGTGAGGTGGAGGGAACGAATTAATGATTGAAAAGACGGCGGAGATTTTTGCAACGGAAAAGAGGATCATCATTGAATGATTTGGTTGGGTTACGTGAAGAATTCAAACACTTCGGCCATTTGAACCGCTTAAATGATATCGGACATGAAATTTGAAATGAAAGATTTAATCCAAAGTTTGTGGAGGGTTTATTGGTCATGATCAATAAAAATAATTAAAACAACCTTTTCGAACAATTCATAACTAAAACTATGCTAAACTTTATGAAATGCCATTATAATCTAAACTTGTTACCTCTGCTTTTCATTTGATTTTTGTAGTCTTTGTCTTCTTTGTTCACCTTTGGAAGAGTCTTCATAATTCTTCTTGATGCTTCTTATTCATGGATACACTGGATCATTTTGTTGCAATTCTAATGTCTGCTGGCTGGTGTCTTCAGGATTTGTAACTGCAGAATGACTGTCTAGCTGTAGAAAGGCTGATCAGCTGCAGAATGTCTGTTAAGCTGCAGAATGTTCCTGTAGAGCATTTTAATCATGGAATGGAGTGGTTTGGGGATATAATTGAAATGTTACATGGTATGAATGAAGATGGATGATGTGTTATGATATGTATGAAGTGGATGATGAAATGAAATGGATTCAGTTTATGAAATGGAGTGAAAGAACATAAGAACTGCCCTGCAATCCATGACATGTTTTATTCATTTACAACAAGACATCAATCTTCAAATTTTGACATGAAAATGAGATGGATGGAGTATGGAATGAGATGAATGAAAAATGGAATGAAGTAGAATATGAGTGAATGAATGAAATGGAGTATGGATGGATAAGTGAATGGAGTGAAATGAAATGAGATGGATCATAAGCACTATGGATCTGAACTTATGATTTTGGTACAGCTGCTTGTGAAAACAAAATGGAAAAGTTAGAGTGTCAGAGAGACTCTTATTTTCACCCTATCTTTTCTGCATAAACATGCCAATCAATGATTGGTTTTCATGTTTATACCTTTATTTTTTTTATTTTTTTTATTTTTTTTAAAAGAGAAATACTTCAGAAAATTTAATCAAGTTGATGAAGAAGAAAAATTCTTCTTCATTAACTTCACATCACTGCATTCTTGGAACTTCTTGACAAATTATTCTCTTGAGAGTGGTTTGTGATATAGCTTCAATCGATGACCATTCATAAGAAAAGTGACCTCTTCTTCATCTATAGTTCTGATTTTTACTGCCCCATTATCAAAAATTTCAACAATTTCATATGGCCCAAGCCAATGTGTCTGAAATTTACCTTGAAAATCCTTGAATTTTGAATCAAACAAGAGAGCCCAGTCTCCTTCTTTGAATTTCTTCTCTTTGATGTACTTGTCATGCCATTTAGCCCTTTGCTGTTGGACTAGACTTGTTTTCTGAACTGCATCTTGTCTGATCTCATCCAATTCATTAATTTGCTCTAGTCTATGCTTTTGTGCCTCTGTTAAATCAAGTCCTAGCTGAACTGCCATTTTGAAGGTTTGAATTTGGAACTCTATGGGAAACAAAACTTGCTTTCCATAAACAAGCTCATAAGGAGTGTGGCATGTTGTGTTTCTCCATGTAGTTCTATAAGCCCACAAGGCTTCAGGAAGCCTATCTACCCAATCTCTTCTATGTAAATGAACAGTCTTTGTTAGGATTCCTTCAATGACCTTATTAGTAGATTCCACTTGACCATTTGCTTGTGGATGATAAGGAGTAGATTTTCTATGTCTGATTTTGTACTTCTCCATCATTTGCTCCACTAGCCTTGATGTAAATTGAGCTCCTTGATCTATAACAATTTCCCTTGGGACACCAAAACGAGTGAAAATATCCTCAAAAAGAAAAGTAACTACAGATGATTCATTAGCAACAAGTAATGGTTTAGCTTCTACCCATTTAGTAACATAATCGGTGCAAACTAATATATATTTCTTTTGTCTTGATGGAGGACTAATAGGTCCTACAAAATCCAAAGCCCATTTTTCAAAAGGTTCAATGTGTACCTGAGGTTGTAATGACATCTCACCTGAAGGAGAAGGTTTCCCTACCCTTTGGCAACTGTCACACCTTTTGACATACTCCTTAGCATATTTAAACAAGGATGGCCAATAATATCCTAGATTAAGGATCTTATAGGCTGTCCTCTTATCTGCAAAGTGTCCGCCACAAGGTTCATCATGACATGCCTTGAGAATCTCAGGCATCTCATCTTCACGAACACACCTTCTAATGATCAAATCTAGACCTGTCTTGTACAACTCATTAGCGACCCATGAATATTTTGCACTATCATTAATGATTTTTCTTTTATCCCTTGCATTCATAATTGAAGGAAATTTTCCTGAAACTAAATAATTAGCAATATCGGCAAACCATGGAGTTTGAGTAGATATTGCAAAAAGATATTCATCAGGAAATTGATCTTCAACCGGAGTGTCATCTTTGATATTTTGGAGTCTAGATAGGAAATCAGCTACTGTGTTTTGTTTTCCAGGCCTATCTAGAATAGTAATGTTGAATTCTTGTAAGAGCAACAACTATCTTATAACTCTGCCATTAGTGATTGATTTATTCATTAAGTATCTAATTGCAGAATGATCAGTGTGAACAAAAGTTTCATAGCCTGTTATATAGTGTCTAAATTTTTTTATGGCATGAACAACAGCTAAAACTCTTTTTCAGTTACAGTATAGTTTAACTCTGCAGGAGTCAAATTTTTACTGGTATAATAGATGGCATAGGGAATTAAATCTTTTTGTCCCAATACTACTCCTAGAGCTGTATCGGAAGCATCTATCGAGATATGAAAAGGTAACTTCCAGTTAGGTCCCCTTAATATAGGTGCTTCAGAAATTTTGGTTTTCGGGGTTTCAAAAGCTAACTGGCAATCAGAAGTCCACTTGAATTCACAATCTTTGGTCAGTAATTTGAAGAGTGGAGATGCTATCTTGGTGAAGTTTTCTATAAATCTCCGATAATACCCTGTAAATCCTAGAAAACTTCTAACATCTCTTTGACAAATTGGAATGGATAGGTTAGAAATGACTTCAACTTTTGCCTCATCAACTCTAATCCCATCCCCTGAAATGTGGTGCCCTAAAACAATACCTTCGGTAAACATCATAAAACATTTTTCATGACTAAGTGAAAGGTTTGCTTCTTGACATCTTTTTAAGACTTTTTCCAAGTTTTCTAAAGCCTCTTCAAATGTATTCCCATAAGCTGTGAAATCATCCATGTACACCTCTACACAGTCATGTATTAGATCCGAAAAAATTCCTAATACTGCCCTTTGGAATGTTGCAGGTGCATTGTATAATCCAAATGGCAATACTCGGTAGGCATAGGTACCCCAAGGACAAGTAAATGTGGTTTTATCTTGGTCTTCAAGTGCTACTTGGATTTGATTGTAACCACTAAACCCATCTAGGAATGAAAAGTACTTTTTGCCGGCTAATGTATCTAATACTTGATCTATGAAAGGTAAGGGAAAATGGTCTTTAAGAGTAGCTTTATTCAGTTCTCGGTAGTCAACACACACCCTCCATTTTCCATTTTTCTTTGGCACAATTACGAAAGGAGAAACCCACTGACTATCTGAAATAGGATAGATGAAATTAACATTTAACAATTTTTGCAATTCCTCTTTAACAATTTCCCTAAGATTTGGATTCATCCGTCTTTGAGGTTGTCTGATTGGTTTGCAATTTGCCTCTATATAGATGTGATGAGTACAAGTCTTAGGACTTATCCCTTTCATGTCAGTGTATTCCCATGCATATGCAGAAGAATGTCTCTGTAATACTTTGACTAACTCTTCTTGTTGAGATTTTTCTAGGTTCTTGTTTATGTTCAAAGTTTTGCTTGGAAAAATTTCACTTGTAGAGCTACCAAATTTGTCCATAGAATGAAGAGACATCTGCCTAGATGACAAGAACTCAATATTGGATCCCTCTTGAAATGATTCATGTTTGTGTTCTGGAGAGGATTCAAAGTTTTCTAGAGTATTCAGAATTTGATTATCTTCACTAATTTATGAAATTGTGAAGAGTGGTTGTAAATCTTCTTCATCCTCTATCCATTGAGTGTCATCTAGATCTGTAATTGTCCTAGCTGGAGGATATAAAGTGAATTTCTTAGTTGAACTACCATCAGAAATATACATATCACCGGACCTACAACTAATAAAAGCATCAGCTGTAGCCAAGGGTAGTATTGCGTAGTATTGCGTAGTATATCTACTGGAATTCCCAAGGGTAGTATTGCGTAGTCAAATAAATGCAAGGGATGTACTATGTGTAAGTTTGTGAAGACCACCTTTCATGAGAAGGAGAACTGTGCTTCGGTGATCCTGGATAGAATTCACACAGACGTGTGTGGACCTTTCTCGGTTGCTTCAACAACAAAACACAGGTATTATGTTATATTTTTTGATGACTATTATCGTAGATGTTGGATCTTCTTCATGTAGAAGAACAGTGAAACATTCTCAAAATTTTGTGAGTTTAAAGCATTGGTGGAGAAGGAGTCGGGGAAGCAAGTGAAGGCTCTACATAGCGATAATGGTGGTGAATATATCTCAAGTGAATTCAAAGACTTCTGTAGCAAGGAAGGAATTGGAAGAGAATTCATAGTGCCTCATAACCCATAACAAAATGGGGTCGTGGAGAGGAAGAAAAAAACAATCATGGGTGCTGCATGAGCTATGCTACATGCCCAGGGCCTACCAATGCACTTGTGGGCAGAAGCACGCAACACTGTGGTTTATGTGCAAAACCGTTGTCCTCATAGAGTACTTGGCATGAGTACACCTGAAGAATATTTTACTGGTAAGAAGCCTGATATTTCTCAGTTGAATATTTTTGGCTCATCTGTTTACATTCATGTGATAAAGGACACCAGGAAGAAGCTGGAGCTGACTGCAGAAGTTGGGATATTTGTGGAGTACAGAGAAACACCCCATAATTATCATGTGTATTTTCCAAACAGTCGAATGACTGTGGTGCAACGGGATATAAAATTCAATGAGGTGAAAGCCATGAAGTTGTTGCTTGAGAGGGAGCTACACTTGCATGCAGAGGAGGAACTTCTCGTTCCCAAAGATGAACCTCTAGATGTGGATCATCCATAGGAGGAGATTTATGGAGTGGAGGAGTCCACTCATGAAAAACCAAACATCAGAATAGGCAGAAAGCGTACCACAGAAGCTGAGAGACTAAAGCTTGATGTGGCACAGAATGTAGGAGTCCTTACATCATAACACAGACAGAGACAGTCACCCGACCTATTTACTGGATACATGGATCTTATGAGAAAGTGTGTCATGATAGAGCCATCTTATTTTGAAGAATAAGAGAAGGAGCCCACATTGGTAGATGCCATGGTGGAGGAGTATGACTCCATTATCAGAAACTATGCTTGGGAGATTGTTCCAAGGCTGGTGGGTAAATCAGTGGTAGAATTTAAATGGATCTACAAGGTAAAGAAAGCTGCTGATGGGAGCGTCGAGAAGTATAAGGCAAGATTTTTTGTCTGGGGCTTCTCACAGATCAAGGGGATTGATTATGAATAAACCTTTGCACCTGTCGCACAGTATTCTTCCATAAGGACCATCCTTGCTCTCTTAGCACAGATGGGTTGGCACATTCATCAGATGGATTTGAAGACTGTGTTCCTTAATCAGATCATTGAGGAAGAGGTGTACATTGAGCAGCCTGAAGGATTTGAGATCTTTAACAATGAGTCGCATGTGTGCAGACTCAAAAGAGCACTGTATGGGTTGAAGCAAGCACCACGTGCTTGGTACACACGGATCGACAACTATTTCACTGGACTTGGCTTCACCAAGAGTGAGGCAGATAAAAACCTATACCAAATTGTGGTGGAGGGTAAGATTTTAATCATTTTTCTTTATGTTGATGATTTAATACTAACGGGTGATGAGCAGTTGATACACTTATTCAAGGAAGATCTTTCAAAGGAGTTTGAGATGAAGGATTTGGGCCTCCTTCATTATTTCCTTGGATTGGAAATATGGCAATGAGAGGGTGAACTGTTTGTGTCTCAAGGCAAGTATGCTTGGGAGATACTTGGAAAGTTTCACATGGAGGACTGCAAGCCCATGGATACTCCTCTTCCAGGAAATTGGAGGAAAGAGGATGCTACATCGGTAGAGGTAGTTTATGCCACTTTTTATCGATAGTTGGTGGGTTCGCTCATGTGTTTAGTTAATACAAGACTGGACATATGCTATGTGGTGAACCAGCTTTCACAAGTGATGGTTAATCCTACCAAGATATTTTGGAAGGCAGGAAAGCTTGTCCTGAGGTATCTCAGGGACACATCTGAGTATGGCTTATGGTACAGATAGAAAAATGAGGTGAAGTTGCATGGATTCATGGATGCAGATTGGGCAGGTAGCCCAACAGACAGAAAAAGCACATCAGGAGGGGTTTTTAGTTACGGATCTACAACAATTTCTTGGTACAGCAGGAAAAAAATATTTGTGGCACTCAGTTTAGCGGAAGAAGAATACATGGTAGCAAGTCAAGTTGCATGTGAGGATATCTGGATGAGGAAGATCCTGGTCGATTTTTTCGGTTCACATTTAGATCCTACAGTGATACATTGTGATAGTCAGAGTTGCATTAAAATCTCAATTAATCCTGTGTTTCATGATATATCTAAACATATTGATATCTGGTATCATCATGTCAGAGATTGTGTGCGGTGGAAGATCATGTTGCTTCAGTACATTCCTACGGAAGATGAGGATGCAAAAATTCTGACGAAGGCACTCGGCAAGAGAAAATTCGAATACCATAGAGGCAGGATCAGGGTGAAGGATAATCCCTATCTTGTTGAGAGGGAGTGTTGAGATTCAACAAGATGATGAGCTTAGTGAAAAGTAAGCACCTTCACTAAGTGGGGCCCGCAGGCTATTTTTAGGTGTATGTCTATTTTTAGACATGGTGAGCATATTCTATAAGTTGCAGGATTCTATTTGTAGACAGTTGGTCAAATGTGGAAAATAGATGAAATTATGTTCTTAGAATATTGGGTGAAGTCTATTTATAGATCGTCGATCTAAAAATAGATGCATGTCGATTATTGTTAGCTCTTAATAATAATCCGACAATAAACATCGATTTATTCTCTTGGATCACTTTATTTCAGTGAAAATTTTTGGAAAATCAGTGGGCTGAAGAAATTACGCAATTCCTAGGGTTTATTCGTGGCTCATGCATGCAGGACTCAGTTAGAACTGAAGTGGAAAAGTTATGATAGAGTTGGAAGAGTAGTTTATGGAGTTGTTATTCAGTTTAACTCAGTTAAGTGAGTTAAACTCAATTGAGCTAGTTTTATCTATTCTAACTGAAAGATATAATAGTGAGAGTTAATTGAATTAATTATTTAATTAATTCACAACCAATAACTCACTAACAACTGAACAAATACAGTAGTTAACTACCTGCATGTCATTTCCAGTGGAGACCCAGTGGAGAGATAGGTGAAAGGGTGAGATGGACTATCCATTGTGACTATAGTGATGCATTCAATGCATCTGAAACACATTGGAGTTGCCAATGAGGATTGCACGGTCAAGGCAAGGCCAATTTGATTTCATTCAAGGGTCTTCTTCAGCAGGGATTGAGCAGTGGAGGCAGGCTGTCAGAAGGTAAGAAATTGGTGCATAGAGATGCAAATTTCTGCATGACAGTGTGTAATGAATCTACATTGTACTGAGAGCTTGATGTTCTAAGATTTGTATGCGATTATTACATGATCCATTGATATAAATAATATATGATAGTTTGGGTTTTTAGCTTTAAGCTTTCCCTTTAAACAACTGTGTTATGTGCAATTGAATTTATTCACATGTGTTTGCAATTTAGTTTTAAATTTCTGCAATTTTAACAGTGGAATAATTCTATATTTATCAAGAAGATAAATATTGTTAGATCAGGAGAATTTGATAATACATCATTATTAATAAATTTTATACAAGCCCCACCGAAACACTTAAGGTTCAAAAGGTGTCACCAATAGAAATGGTAGAAAGAAGGAAACAAGGACTCTGCTACTACTATGCTGATAGATACTCCCCGTGACATAAATGCAAGGAACAAAAAATATTTCAAATCGATGCTACTGAAAAAAACTTCATTGATGAAGCTCCCTCCACTGAAGTACTTGAGGAGGAAGAGGGTTAAACCCTAACAACCCCAAATATTGATATTATAGCTATGTCAAATGATCCAGTTATCTCACTCCATGCCTTGGCTAGCATTTCTTCTCCCTAAAATCTCAAAATCTGACGTTTTATTAAACATCAACTAGTAGTGGTGTTGATTGATAGTGGAAGAACACATAAATTTGTCCATAATAGAGTATCAAAAGTAGTTCATTATTTTGTTAGGGAAGTATCTAATTTCCATGTCCTTATCGTTGATGGGGGGCCATGAAATGTGAAGGATGTTGTGAAAATATTAAGCTTCAAATGGGGGATTAACACCTCAAAAACCACATGTTATCCATTGAAATGGAAAGTTGTGACATTGTCCTTGGTTTTGAATGGCTTTGCACACTGGGCCCTATCACAATGAGATTCCAGGAGTTATATATGAGCTTTAAGCATAAAACCCACACTCATACACTGCGGGGACTCTAGACTAGTGCTCCTACTATCACCAACTCCCATAAAATGTAGAATATGTTAAAAAGGGACCATCATGGGATAGTAGCACAATTTAATGCCATCGATGTCATTTAATCCACAACTCCTCATATTCATCCCGATATGCAACTAGTATTAGATTTCCACCAATGGATCTTTGATAAAACTAAGGAGCTCCTAACCTATAGGGGTGAACATGATCATAACATCCCTTTGCTTTTGGGTACCTAGCTGGCAAATGCCTGCCCTTATTGATATCATTTTTCACAAAATAATGAAATTGAAAAAATCATCAAGGAACTACTCGAATCTGGTTTTATTTTTCCCAGTACCAAACCTTATTCATCTCTAGTGGTCATGGTTCTAAAGAAATATGATGAATGGTGCATGTGTACATACTTTAGGGCCCTTAACAAGCTCACTATCAAGGAAAAATTTCCTGTCCCAGTAGTTGATGATCTGCTTGATGAATAGCATGGTGCCAAATTTTTTACCAATTTGTACCTCTGCTTCAGCTATCACCAAAGATAGATGAAGGAATTTGACATTCCCAAGGAAAAATTATGAACTTATGAAGGCCATTATGAATACTTGGTCATGCCATTTGGTCTCTTTAATTCCCCATCCACTTTTCAAATCCTAATGAACCACCTTCAGAAACCGTATCTCAGAATATTTTTCTTGGTATTTTTTGATGACATTCTCATCTACAACATAACATGGGGCACTCACCTTCAGGATTTTGACCAGGTATTATAACTGCTCCAAGATCATAAAATATTTTCTAAATTATCCAAGTGTTCCTTTGGCATCAAAGAAGTAGAGTATTTGGGACACATTGTGGGTTGTGAAGGAGTCAGGTTTGATTCAAAAATATTAATGAAATTCAATATTAGCCACAACCAAAAACCTTGAAGAGTTTGAGGAGATTCTTGGATCTCATGGGCTACTATCACATTTTTTTTCGACAATTATGGAAGCATTTCCCAGCACCTCACTAATACTCAAGAAAAAATCATTTCTCCAGACTGACCTAGCTCAACAGGCCTTCTTGGCTCTCGAACATGCCATGTTATCCACTATAATATTGACCCTACTAGAGTTTACAAAACCTTTTGTGATTGAATTTGATGCTTCAGGTATGGGAATTGGCACAATAGTAATGTAGAAAGGTAGACAATTGGTTTTAAAGAGTCAACAACTCAATGGAAAGCATCTAGGTCAATATACATATGATAAAGAAATTATGGCCATCTTATAGGCAGTATACACTTGGTGACCATACGTATTATGACATCGTTTTCAAATCCGCACTAACCAGCACAGCCTAAAAAAATTCCTTTATCAACATCTATTATCGCCACAACAAAATAAATGGCATGCAAAAATGTTGGGATATGATTATGAGATAATTTTCAAGAAGGGGCGTGACAGTGTAGTGTCTGATGAGTTATCGTGCCAATTTGAGGATGAGGGAACCCTTTTATCCCTCTCTCTACCCATACCAAATTGGATTGAATATGCCCTTCATGAATGGTTCTCCCAACCTCTCTATTTGAAATCATTAATATATTACAAGTAGATCCTAATTCCTCAAAGTACTACTCTTGGAAGTATGAGGTTCTTCTCTACAAGGATCGGGTGGTGTTATCCCCAACCTCCAACCTCAAAACCCGCATCTTGGAAGAGATGCACTCCTCTCTAGTTGTAAGACATTTAGTATTTCAGAATACTTATACACAAGCACACTGCTATTTATTTTGGACTGACGTGAAGAACACAATAATTAATTGTGTAGCTAAATGTGATGTCTTCCACTACAACAAAGGGGAAACGATCAAGCTACTAGGAACCTTACAACCATTTCCACTCCATGCTTCCATCTGCATAAATTTTTCCATGGATTTCATTATAGGTCTACCAAAGTCAGAAAAAAACCATTCATCATGGTGGTTGTTGACAAAATTTCTAGATATTCTCATTTTTGCACTCTACTGCATCCATTTACCCCAAAATTGGTGTCTCAAGTTTTCATGGACCAAATAATCAAACTGCATGGCAATGCCAACTTTCATTTTGTCTGATCGAGACCGAACTTTGACCAACAATGTTTGGCAGGAAATTTTCAAGGTACATGGCATACAACTCCAACTGAATACAACTTATCATCCCCAAAGTAATGGTCAAATAGAAGCAATCAACAAATGTTTGGAGACCTATCTACAAGGCTTCACTTTAGACAAGAAAAAATAATGGGTACAATGGTTTCCTTTAGATGAATGGTGGTATAATACTAAGTATCATGAAGCCACCAATATGACTCCATATGAGGTAGTTTTTTGCCAACTCCCACCTTCACCGAATTCTTATATCCCCATAGCTTTCAAAGTACAGGTCGTTGATTAGCTCCTGCAAAACCTTTCTGCCATGATCACTCATCTCAAGGATAATATACATCAAGATCATAATAAATGAAGAAATAGGACAACCAACATCGTTCAAACAGGTCATTTCAAGTAGGTGACCATGTTTTCCTACGAATCCAACCTTATAATCGTAACTCTCTCAAAGAAAAGGGTTGCCAGAAACTAGCACCAAAATTATATGGGCCTTATCAGGTAATTCAACATATAGGAGTTGTCACTAACAAACTCGCCCCATCGGCTACTTCTTAAATACATCCATTATTCCATGTGTCCTACCTCAAGAAAGTTCTAGGGAGCAATTGTGGGTTTCAAGAAAGTCTGCCATAATTGGATGAGGAAGGTTCACTTTTTATCCAACCCAAATAGGTCCTCAATACTCACAAAAGACATATTCACCACCACATGATCAAGGCATTCTTCATCAAGTGGAAGGATGGCTCTCTAGAAGATGTGACATGGGAACCATCCAATATTCTTCAGCAGTTTCCACGACTTCAACCTTAAGGAAAAGGCTTATTTTAATGGGGGAGGGCATGTTACCGTCCAACCCTAACCCCTTTATTTATGTAATAAGTCCAATGGGCATAGTCATATTCAGAGTTAGTTAGCCGAGTCAATAAAGCTCGTAAGCAGTTATCCAAATTAATAATAATTGTAAGTGGTTGAATTGCATTATAGATTGGGAACAAAGCTAATTATAAATGGGCCATAGTTAATAAATAAATTGGTTAACATGTATTATGCAAGGGACCACTAGTATTTATGGTTTTTATGTCATAAATTTATAAATAGTCTTAGATATCAAGGGACGAATCATTGAGTTTTATTATAGTAGATCTCTTCTCTGTTGGATATTCCCCCCTCGAAGAGTCAAGTGAAAATTGTATTCTACTTCTAAATCATAAAATATATTTGTAGCTTGTCTCAATTCATGTGATATTTTTGTGTTTCTGGCAATATTGTTTCATATTTCTGGCATTATTTGATTCTCGCAAGTCAAGTGCATAACAATTGAAACCCTCCGCAACTCTGTGGACCTATTTTGAGAATTTTCACAATGGATGCACCTAACACAAACCAAAACCTATAGGCCACCACCCACATTTACCATGAACTAAATACTAACTAATCAAACTGAACCACTCTATACCAATGTACTAAATATATTAATAGTAATTATACCTTTGCAATCAATCATTGACCAACCCAGTATGATAATACCAATATAACATTCATCAACCAATTATATATTAACCAAATAAAGAACCAAACTCTAACTAGTAACCAACATAACAACAATGAAGCCATATTTGACGAACAACAACTAAGAATAGAAGACTTATTCGCTGCCATAGTAAAAGCAGCACTGCAAACCCTAAATAATTCAAAATATATACATGATTATCATTAGGGTTATCTGTGTATGTATGCAATTTTTGTACATTAAACCAACGTACATACCTCAGTTCATTATTAGCCAAGTCAACCTGTCTTCCAAACTTTTCCTACAATAATCATAACCTCTGAATCCAACCAAACATGTAAGCCACCAAATCATTTTATTCTTTACAGTAACATCAAAATGTATATGTAATTGCTATGAATAAATCTTGTGTATATACATATTGAGAATGCATAAGAACCGCGTACAGATCGGAAATCAATATGTATCAACCTTTGGTATTAAACCATTCATCACAGTGACTTCATCAAGATCTATCAATCATCAACGAATAACAGAAAGGACGATATTCATCTATAAGTGACAGCATTAACCAAACCACAAATATTTAGAATATATATGTGAAATTTTAGAAGTATATCTATGTATGTACACGACATTCAGGAATGCATGTAGCATACAAATAATAAAACAATTAGAAAGACAAATACATCTCAAAGGATCAATAAGCATAGATGGATCTACTACAAGTAAATTTTGCATAAGCACATTCATAATAATCTGAAATTATTAGATAATTTCATTTTCCCTTCTTTATACTTGCAATACATTCATTAGTTTACTTAGAAAAAAATTGATCTCTTATATTTGGTCCTCCTCCTTGTTCCCTGGCACACACTTATTCCAGATCAGATACATACATGAATAAATTATCGAATGCACACTCAACTCCTTGATATCCTTCTCCCTTTATAGCTATTTGTATTTCCAATAACACATACAATTCCCTAGGGTCTTTTTTTAGTAATTGTTTGACGAGAAAATATATGTTGGCATCACAAAGCTATGAGAGATTACCATGGGAAAAGCTCATGGTTTTTTATTTTCAATGGTTACGTCATGTATGTTACTCTTGTTCATTAAAATTTCCGTATGTATGTGAATTTTCTTCATAGAGGTCGTGTATACTTTTCCAACTTCAATTTTTCATCTATTCTCAAATTAAACACGTGGCAAGGTTTCCAATGCACTTCCTCATTTCTGCAATACTTGTACCAATATTCATGTCATATATAACAAATATATCTCAAAGGATAAATAAGCATAGATTTATCTACTAAAAATAAATTTTGCATAAGCACATTCATAATAATTTGAAATTATTAGAACATTTCATTTTCCCTTCGTTATACTTGCAATACATTCATTAGTTTACTTAGAGAAATTTCGATCTCTAATAGTTGGTCCTCCTCCTTGTTCCCTGGCACAAACTTATTCCATATCAAATACATACATGAATAAATTATCGAATGCACACTCAACTCCTTGTTCTCCTTCTCGTTTTATAGCTATTTGTATTTCCAATAACACATACAAATCCCTAGGGTTTTTTGTTAGTAATTGTTTGACGAGAAAAAATATATGTTATTGTTACAAAACTATGAGAGATTACCATGGGAAAAGCTCATGGTTTTTTATTTTCTATGGTTACGGCGTGTATGTGACTCTTGTTCATTAAAATTTCCATATGTATGCGACTTTTCTTCATAGAGTTCGTGCATTATTTTCCAACTTCAATTTTTCATCTATTCTCAAATCAAACACGTGGCAAGGTTGCCAATACACTTCCTCATTTCTACAATACCTGTACCAATATTCATGTCATATATAAAAAATTTATAATCATCAAAGAAAACACATCATAGTTGACATCAAGGACACATTTTACATGTAGGTTTCCATCAAGGACAACATATTATCCAGAATGCATGCAACAGTATCCCCCTTTAGACTAAATGGAAACCTCCTGCAAACACCAAGTCTTCTCTCATCAATGGAAACGGGAAGAAACCGTGAAAATATAAATACTCCCCATGTCAAGATAAACATTATCAGACTTATTAGTTGATATGAACCAAAAGGATTTGTTTCAAAATATGACAATAGTTATACATACTGATCATGCTCCCTGTTATCACAAAATTGCACCTAATATGCTACCAATAAGACAATCTCATGTAACTTTTTCAAACCAATATTTTCACTGAAGCTTAGCCTCTTCAATCTGAGAGGGCTCTCTCAAAGGGTTAATGCTATTGAATAAATATATGTTTATATGGCTAACTCTATTTAAGAAACAAATTTATTATGATGAGTGTAGGTTGAAAATATTATTAGTATGCAAACATTGGGGTAATGGAGTCAACATTTTCAGGGATTTAGTAGTGAGCTTACTTGACATGGAAGTTGAGGCAGGTAAGAGATTTTAGCAGTAGTACACACACACATGAAACAGGAAAATACACTGTCAATTCATCTATAAAGGAAGTCAGAGCATTACATGAATGAATTCTGAGTATTATAAATGAAAACCACTGCAAATGGGATATATAAAAGATGTAGATAAGATAGGTAGGCACTAGAAACTCAATCACAATCGTAGGCCGGTCAAGTAAAAAATCTCTTTATTGCTGAAATAGTCAAATTACATAAAGTTGTTTTTGCCAAAAAATCTCCAACCCTTTACAAATTCGACTCAATGGCCTTTAATAGACTTGTTACATCATGAGATGCTTTGCCTCCTAGCTAGATTCATCATATTTTTGCCTAATGACACCTTACATAACCATAAAACATCTACTTAACGACAAAATGACAGCTATCCTACTCGACAGTCCTTATCCTACTAGGACTCAAACTGCTCATTATTACATTTAACAACCTTATCCTCGAAAAAAATTACATCTTTGACAAGTATGCTTTCGCATGTTCAAACTGGGATGATGGGATTCATCACTACATGACCACTTAACTGACCTCCTCTAAAACTAGAAACAAAACCCTGTTTTTTAGGCAAATGGTCTTCTTCTTCCACAAATGCTTTGGTTTCTAATTTATCTTCATTTCGTGGTCTTTGATTGCTGAATAACTGCTTGTCATGGTTCCTTAACTCTTATATAATATCCATATGTCTGAAAATGCTCCAAAACCTGCTAAAATAGCTCCAACATAGCACACTACGAAAGTAAGGCAATTTCGTAGCACTTCAAAAATGCCATTTAACCTCAAAAATTTTGATTCTTTCCTTTGGCATGGTCTTCATCATCCTTAGACACATCTCCCACATCAATTTTACCTCTTGAAAGCTACTAAAACTAGTTCAAAAAGGAAAAATAATAGCTACAGTAGTTTCGTAGCGTTTTGCTGTCCTTCAAGCCCAGACACGCTACGAAACTCCTGAAAAGTGCTGAAAATCCAGATTTTTGTATAACTTGCAAAATGAACCTCATAAGTGCCAAAACCTTGATTTTAACATATCATTTGCCTTAAAAACCGTAAACCAACTCAACTTATGGTCCTTGAGGCATTTATTCCTGATTTATAATTGGTTGAGCTACTGGCCCTTCAAGCACTGTCATTTTAAGGCCTTTTTTCTCTAAATCTTCATGAATTAGTTCAAGTTTCTCTTGAAGGTATTTAACTTGGTCTTTCAATATTCTATTGGTGGCTTTCAACTGTGTGTTCATCCTCCTGCCATGTTTGGCCTCTTTCCTTGCTGGAATGGTCCATTTGATAAGCTGTTGTGTATTATCCAAAGTCTTGGAAATGGTGTCAACCTGTTCTTCCCAAATTTCCTTCATATTTTGAAATTGAATCTTCTCTACATTGTGTTTCCTTTCTTCTCTTTTCATAACAACAATTTCATGATTGGCCAATTTCAATTGTTCTTCAAGGAGCTGCAACTCTGTTTTTTCCATCACCTTCTCTTTTCCTTTCTTTGTTTTGCTAATTTTATCTTTCTTTGCAGGTGATGAAAGGTCAATGAAATCCTGTGTTGATTGGACTATGATAGTAAGTGGTGGAAGCTATTTAATGCTCTCTAAAATTTTCCCAGCATGCCTTATCATAGGCTTTCTTGCTTGGAACATGAAACCTACATCCTCTCCCTCAAATTCTAATTTCTTTGTAGATTTAGCCTTTTTTAACTTTTGTCTACCTTCCTCTATGTCCTCAGCCTGGACTATAAGAGTTTCTTCCATGTCAATGTTCTATAATATATCTTCAAGATTTCCTTTAGCTATTGCTCTATCCTCTACAACCACTATTTTCTCTTCTAAGGCCATTGTTTGTCTCCTTGTCCTCCTTTTTGTTTCTTGTTTACTAACATATTGTTTTTGTTTTGCAGGTTTGACCACTTTTGACTTCTGTTTTGCAGGTGGGATATTTGGTGTGCCAAAAATCTACAATTTCTCTGTCTCCATCACAATTGGCTCACTTGGTTATGCTATCAATGGTTCACTCTGCTCTACTGCTAATGGTGATGGAATCTTCCCACGTTTAGGAGTTCTTGAAAGAGTAAGAGCATCCAACTCAAAACCACTAAAAAAAAAAAAATGATGACCAGTCTTTGCCTAATCTTTGGAGTTCATCTAAGACCAGCAACTTCATTAAACCATGATGAAATAATGAAGTATCACTCCATTCATACTTTGCTTGGACTTTATCTGTAGTTTTTGACAAACTTCTATGCAAATAGAAAGGTAGATCAAGGGAAATTTTACTAGTAAAGTGCAGAAATAATTTGAAATGATATGAGTATACTTTGTGGTATCTCCCTTCACAAGCAAAGTACTTTTTTATGATGAGAAAAAATTTTGAATAGTTTTCTTTTATGCAGCTCCTTGGAACAACATTGGTGAGATCCATTTCACTGTTTTCAAGCTTCATGAATTCTTTGCACTGCTCCATGTTAAACTTGAAACCTTTAAACCACTTCTCCTGTCCTCTTGGGATCCCTATAGTAGTTGCAATAACCTCTGGTGTGATGGAAAAATTTAGCATTCCCACTTTTTTGGCTATTCCACTGAAATTCAAAGTAAGCACTTTGGAAACATGTGTATGACAGCCTTGTGATTTCTCACAATACTATAAGCAACCTGTTCTTCTGAAGACTTCCATTGTTTTTGGGTCTTCATTGATCAAATTCATGTCTACAGGTTCATATCTCTGGCATTGACCACCCTTTTTTGTCTTTCTTTTCTTTGCCATGGTTTCTTAAATGTCTTCACGGCCTCGCTTGATGATTCTCAATGTAAACCTTTGAAAACACCAGCCACAACTTTCACTTAGTGCACTAGCTCTCCAGAGCTCAATATCATGCAAGAAGGAATGAGAAATAATAAATGACTGAATTAGGAAAGGTTTTGAAGTTTTGATGTCTCCTCATGACCTTATGATGACTCATACATACCTAAACTGATCATGATGACTGCATACCTGAGCATGTACCTTGGTTTTATCCCTCCAGGACTCAAATGGCATCTAACCTACTCATTCCCAACGATTTTCTGATGCCTAATAGCTAGAATGACAAGACAGACAGGAAACCACGTTTTGATAGCATTTTTAGTTTTAATTTGGTTGTTTTTGCTACAAAAATATCGATAGTTTCGTAGCGAAAAGTGACTTTTCATAGTGTATTTCGCTATGACACTGTGGTTTCTTGGCTAAAATGGCATTTTTGATAAAAAAAAACCTTGGAAATTTAAATCAGTAAGAAAATGATGAGTGATGTGACATGAGGGAGTTTGAAAATGAGTGGGTTTAGACCTTAGGGTAACTTAAAACAAGAAAAATTCAATATTTCCCTTGACCAAGCATAAAAAATGAATCCTACAACCTAATTTTTGACACATGAGCTTATTCAGCCTTTTCAAATGATGCTTCATGTTCTTGGGTGATAAAAATCACTTTAATCGGAGACTGGAGCTTCTAGAGACATGTGAATACAAGTCTTTAGTAATCAAATACATGGCTATCCATAAGCACATATTACCAATGACTCTATGATCCCATGTTTACTTAAATTACCCAAAATAATGGGGTTATATACATGACCTGTCTTGATCCAATATGAAATTTTTTTACAATATGGGTCTTTTAATAACCCTTACATCAAGATACATACATGTGATAGATTCATGGAATCCATTACATAGTTACCCTCCATAGCATACATATATATAGACACACACACACACACACATAGATATATATATATATATATATATATATATATATATATATATATATATATATATATATATATATATATATATATATATATATATATATATATATATATATATATATATATATATATATATATATATATATCCTTTACAACAATAATAAAAACCAATTAAAACATATGTGAATTCATAGAAAAAATCAACAAAATTTTGAATATCAACAATGATCACTTCATACCATATATATTCTCTTCATCAAATGCAACAACAATAATAGTGAGGAACCATCAATATCTTCAACATATACAACCCAATCAACAATAACTAGTGGAAGAAGACAAATCATCAATATTAATATGAACTCATCATAGTCAACATCATGTAATAAAGAGTGTCCATAATTCCAACAATGAGCCATTAGAAATAGAGAAGATGTTCCCCCTAAACCTGTGGAAATCCTTCATTACCAAGCCCTGCAATATTAATAACATATAGATCCTTGTCATCAATGAAGATGTCAGTAATAAATTCATCATAGATCACCAACATTAATAACTGCTCCAAAAATAAAATATGCATCATTAACAATAAACCAATGTCGTAACCAGAATGTCAAAATGGAACTGATGGAAGCATGAGAAGATCCCCCTGATTTTATGCCACTTTTTCTTTAGCACAGAGAATTGTACATGGCTATCTAAGTTAAAACTCACGTACGTACGCAACTAGCTTCCATGATAAATGTGTATACAATACAAAATGATACCTTCTACTCAACCACATTTCTTAGTGGGTTCATATTTCCATGTTATGTTAAGGTAATTAGCATAGCGAATAAGCATAAATCATTCCCATCCATTTGTGAAGAATCAAAAGAATCATGTGGAAGTGGTTTGGTGAATAGATCTAAAATTTTTTCTTTTGGAGGACATATTCCAACCTTATTTTCTTCTCCAAGACTTTCTCTCTATGAAAATAATAATTTATTGTAATGTGTTTAGTTTTTGAATTCATGATAAGGTTTTTAGAGATACTTACGGCATATGTGTTGTCACAAATAATATACATTGGTTTAGGAAAATTGACTTGGATATCCTGCATAGTTTGCATCACCTAAAGAAGTTGTGTACAACAAGTGACCACTGCAACATATTCTGCTTCATAAGTGGATAAGGCTATATAACTTTGTTTCTTATTGAACCAAGAAACTAATCGTGGGCCCAAGTAAAATGCACCTCCATTAATACTTTTACGATCATTAAAATTACCTGCCCAATTTTCACCAATCTAAGCATGAAGTGAATAAATATGAGTTCTTAGGATACCATAATCCAAGATCTTGTGTGCCCTAAAAATATTTGAATATACTTTATGACAACTTTGAGGTGTGTTTCTTTAGGATTTCCTTGGCATTTCCAAATATGCCAACTTCATGCGTCATGTATGGTCTATTACTTATGAGATAAAGTAAGCTACCAATCATAGACCTGCATTCAAATTAATTAACTATAGGAGATTCATCATCTTGGCTGAGATTGCATTCTATTACCATAGGTGTACATACAAGTTTACAGTCTTCTAATCCATATTTCTTCATCATATACTTGAGATACTTGTTGGGTATGTGTTATATTCTTTCCACGATTGGCCCCACGTGCTGTATGTTGCGTCGGGCGTAGCTGGGGGGTCACGAGGGGTGAAGCAGTCCCCACCGTTGGGGTCCAGGGCAGCGCCCCAGCCAAAATTTGTTTTTTGTGCGGACCCACTCATGGGCGGATCCGCCCATGGTTTTGTGCATGGTTTTGCACATGATTTTGGGGTTCGATGGTTTTCGGCCCCTGGTATTTTGTAGATCCGGTCAAGGGAACTACGGTTATGTTCTAATCCAGGGTTAATGGATTGGGGTTTATGTATGCTTTGGCATGTATATATATGTGTTGTAACACTAAAAGGAATATAATTAAAAATCAAGATGGTCGTCCCGATTTGGGATCCAGGGGAAAATCTCTGTGTTTATCTGTTTTATGTTTTATGCTCTCGCAATTGTTTATTTTCTGTTATAAGATTCGTGTGTAGATAATTTCTGTTCAGGGTTAAAACCTACAATACTTAGTTTGAGAAAGGAAGATACCATCCTTATTTTTATGTACTTAAAAAACAAGAAAGAATGTTGGCCCAACAAGTAAATACATTTCAAATTCTTGTTGTATTGGTAAAGAAAATCCTTGTATCATGGACTCGATATTTCTCCCAAATATGATGTCATCAACATAAACCAATACTATCAATAGTTTATATTTTTCTATTTTGATGTATATATTACTATTTTTTGAACCTTTATTGAACCCTTTCTACTGAAGATACCTATCAAGATGATAATACCAAGCTTGAGGAGTTTTTTTTAACCCATATAAAACCTTCTTAAGTTTGCAAACAAGGTTTTTATCATTTCCAAGTATGAAGCCTTCAAGGTTGTTCAATATAAGCTTCTTCTTCTAAGTCACCATTTAAAAATGAAAAATTTTCTTCCATTTGATATACTTTAAAATGACGAAAACTGGAAAATGCAAGAAACATTATAATAACTTCAAGTCAAGTTACATGTGTTGAAATTGGAAATAAGAAGAGGCTTATAATTTATTTTTCTTTTAATTAAAGTAGAAGGAAATTGTAATTCCACATCACATGGTAGCTTTTACGAGTTAACTAAGTCAGGAAGACTTAGTTACCTTAGTCAATTCAATTTGAGGGTTAAACTACAGGCATGTAGAGTTCTCTTTAATTTTTAGGGGCTCTGTTTACAATTTATTTTGAGTTGTAATGATTTAACTTAATTATTTGAGTTAAAATCAGTTTAACTAGTTCTAACTAATGGACGAACTAGTGAGAGGTCCAGTGAATTAAATATAATATAATTCACATGAAATTATAAATAAAATAACTGATAATTTGGTACAAATATTTGTTGCATGTCAGTTCTAAGGAAGACCCAGTTGAGATTGGAGTTAAAGGGAAGTGTACTTCAATTGTGTAATTATAAAATTGTACAGGTCATGCATGAGGTCAAAAAAAGGCCTTAGATGTATTTCATAATCATTAATTGGGAGTTTCCTAATTAATAGGGGCTCAATTTCCCTAGGGATTCCGCAAGCAAGGCAGAGCATCCATAGGAAATAAATTGGTTAAGTATCGAACAAAGCAGGCCTAGGATAGAGTGTGACAGTCATAGATAGTGCATAGAGCTCTCAAGCCTGAGAGAAGCATTGTATTGTTTCATATTCTTGACTTATGAAATATATAGATAGAAATGTTTTTAGACGAGGCTTTCCGCATATACATATTTTTGTTGTGTGATTGAAATTAATTCTCTTTCTTGTTCATGTGATTTTGCGATCGTAATTGGTTTCCACAATTTGTAGAATAGATTCAAGTATTTTATTTAGCATATTATGATATCAGTTGAATCTATGTGGATTTTATACATGGTATTAGATCAGGAACCACTATAGAAGAGAATAATATGAGTTTGTTTTGAATAGTTGATTCAAATTTGTAGATCTACTCTTCACGACTAGCAATATAATGAAGATGTATTTCTGTGGATTGAGACTCAAATATGCCCTTGAGGGTAGTTAAAAGTACATAGCATGGAAGGAAAAGATGGAGTTAGTGTTGGAAGAAAATGTACTGAAGGAGTTCATAGATAGTGATATTCCTAGGCCCGCAGCAACAAATGCTTGAAATATTGATGCATGGAAGAAGAATGTAACAAAGGCGAGAAGGATTCTTTTAGAAGGAGTTCGAGATGATATTGTTTCGAGCCTCCATGGAAAGGAAAATACATATGCTATGTGGAAGGACTTAACAATTTTTTTTTTATAATAGCAGTGATCAGAGGAAGATGGCGATAAATGAGAAGCTCAAAAAAATCAAGATGGAGAAGGGAGACACAATACCAAAATACTTGACAAAGTTCACTCAATGTCGAATTGAGCTTGGAAGTGTTGGTTTTATAGTTTACAAGGATTATCTGGTGATAATATCACTTATAAGCCTTCCCAAGAGCTGACACAACTACCAGGATTCATTAAATTGGAGGGAGAAGCTACTAGAGTGGGAGCGATTGTGGTCTGACTTGGTACAAGAAGAGTCTCGGTGGAATACCCGAGATGGATCCTCATCAAAGACCGATGATGAGGATAATTGTGCCTTGGATAGAAAGGTAAATAAATTTATATGGAACGTGTCTCATTATATATCATATTTTGGTTAGGCAGGCAAGAAGAAGGACTTATCAAAGATTAAATGTTTTCACTATCATGAGCTTGGACACTATGTTACAAAGTGTCTACACAAGAAGGCCAGAAATAATCCCTCAAAAGGAGCGGTAGGTGAAGCTCTTGACTCACAATTCAAGTTGGATTTCACTCTCATCACATGCATGGTGTCATCGGTGATGGATTCAGTGTGGTACTTGCATAATGGAGCTTCATTCCATATGACTGAGAATAAATAATTATTCAGCAACTTGGAGGAGAAGGATCTCGAAATGTACATTGAGATGGGAGATGACAGGAGGCATAGTGTGACCGACATAGGTAATGTTACTTTTGAGAGGGATTCTGATACTCTTATCACATTAAAATATGTCATGTATGTTCTCGGTTTAAAGAAGAATTAGTTTCAATTACTATGTTGGAAGACATTGGCTATAATGTGATATTTAGGAAAGAAAATGAGTTCCTTCCTCACAAGGTCATGGGACAATTGAAGAATATTTGGGTTCAGGTAAATAACCTCTACAAATTCATTGTTGAAGACTCTTCTACCTTGAGCACGAAAGAAGAGAAGGTGAAAAGTTGATACATCGGTGAGTTATGGCATAGAATATTTGGACATCTACACCATGGTGCTTTGAAGATCATGCCAAGCATATTTCTATAAGACTTTGCAAGGGTGAACTTGAGCAGTGAGATACATGAAAAGGGTGTACATTGGGGAAGTGCACCAAAGCCACATTTCATGATAAGGAAAACCGAGCAAAGGAAATCCTTGAAAGAGTTCACCTAGATGTGTGTGGACTATTCTCGACAGACTCCACAATAAAACATAGGAATATTTATGTGATGTTTGTAGAAATTTTTTCACGAAAGTGTTGGATATTATTCATGCAAACTAAATATCAGTCATTCTCAAATTTTGTGAGCTCAAAGCACTTGTCAAGAAAGATACAAGGAAGAAGGTGAAGGCTCTCAAGAGCGACAACGGTGGAGAATATTTCTTGAATGAATTCAAGAAATTTTGTGCTTCAAAAGGAATTTGAAGGGAATTGATAGCACCTCATAAATCACAACATAATGAGGATTCATAAAGGAAGAAAAAAAATATTTTTGGAGAAACACGAACGATGTTACATGATCAGGGCCTACCATTGCACTTGTGGTTTGAAGCATGCAGAACAAAAATATTTTTGTAGAAAAAAATTCCTCATAGTATTCTAGGGATGGGTACACCAGAGGAATATTTCAGGTAAGAAACCACAAGTGGCGCACTTTAAAATTTTGGGTTCATCAGTTCATTTCCATGTAACCAAAGATGCCGAGAAAAATTTAGAGCCAACATCTAAGTTGGGAATATTTGTGGGGTACAGTGATACAACTCACAACTATCAGGTGTACTTTCCATCTCACAATATGACAGTGGTAAGGAGAGATGTGAAATTTGATGAATATAAGGCCATGCGAATCTCCCTTGAGAGGGAGCTCCAATGGCATGCAGTTGAAGAGCTCTTAGCTCCAAAAGAAGAACCTCAAGATGTGGAGAAATCACAAGCATATGAACGGAGAGTGGAAGCACCCACTCATGAAAATATGTTTAGATATGGAAGGAAGTGCACCAAAGAGGCTGATAGGTTGGTTCTTGATGCTAGAGATAATGTGGGAGCACCCACATCACAACGCATGAAGATAAGGTCCCGAGAGAAGTACACTGGCTACACGGATCTTATGAGAAAGGGTGTATAGATTGAGCCATCCTCATTCGAGGAAGTAGTGCAACAAACAGATTGGGTTGATGCCATGGTTTAGGAGTATGACTCCATTATCAGAAACAATGCATGGGAATTTGTCCCAAGACCGGAGGGAAATTTAGTTGTAGGATCTAGGTGGATCTACAATTTGAAGAAGGAAATAGATTGGAGTGTTGAGAAACACAAGGAAATATTTGTGGCCAGAGGCTTCTATTAGGTGGAGGGAATTGATTACGAGGAGAATTTTTCTCTAGTTGCAAGATAATCATCAATCATATATATCCTTTCTCTTTCAACACAAATGGGACGAAAGATACATCAGATGGATGTAAATACAACCTTACTCAACAAAGTGATTGAGGAAGAGGTGTTCATTGAGCAGTCAGAAGGTTTTGAGACCTTTGACCGAGAGATGCATGTGTGCAGAATTAAGAGAGCGTTGTATGGAATGAAACAAGCACTACGTGCTTAGTACACCAGTACAGACAACTAATTCATCCAATTGGGATTCACCAAAAGTGAAGTGGATGTGAACCTTTACCATATTGTGGTAGAAGGTAAACTATTGATAATTGTACTTTATGTCGATGATTTGATTCTAACAAGTGATAAGCATCTCATCAAGTCTTGAAAAGAGGATCTTGCAAGATAATTTGAGATGAAGGATATGGGGCTCATGCATTATTTCCTTGGAATGGAAATTTCATAAAGAGATGGTGAATTATTTGTATCTCACGACCAATATGCCAACGATATTCTGAAGAAGTTTCACATGAAGTGAATCAAACCCATGGAGACTCCTCTAACAGGGAACTAGAGGAAGGAGGATGCTACTTCAGGTGAAGTTGTAGATGCTACCATCTACAGGAAGCTTATGGCTTCACTGATGTACTTGGTGAACACACGACTAAACATATGCTATGCGGTTAACCAACTTAGTAAAGTTATGGTTAAGCCTACCAAAATCTATTATAAGGCATACAAGCATATGTTGAAATACCTTAGAGTCACCAAAAAGTTTGGGCTATGGTATAGGAGGGCAGAAGGAGTGAAGCTTTAAGGATTTAGAAACAAGAAGAGCATATCAAGGGGCATCTTTAATATTGGGCCAACAATAGTTTCGTGGTACAATAGGAAGCATAGATCAGTTGCACTCAGTTAAGCAGAGGCAACATACATGGTTACTAGTCAAGAAAATTGTGAGGTCATCTGGATGAGGAAGATACTTGTTGGTTTGTTTGGTGAGCAAATGGATCTGATGGTGAATTATTTTTATAACCAGATTTGCATAAAAATGTCGGTTAATCCAATTTTTCATGACAGTTCCAAGCATATTTATATCCAGTATCACCATCTCATAGATTGTGTGCATAGGAGGATTATTTCATTATAGTAAATTCCTACAAAGGAGTAGGATGTAATCATCTTGACGAAGGCACTGTCAAGAGGCAAATTTGAGTTTCATAGAGGCAGGATCACAGTAGCAGAAAATCCCTTTCTTGTTGAGAGGGAGTGTTGAAATTGGCAACAACAAGATCCTTCTAATTTAATTTTCCATTAATTAAATTAGAAGGAAATTTTAATTCCACATCACATGAAACTTGTACAAGTTAACTAACCTAGGAAGACTTAGTTATCTTAGTCATTTCTATTTGAGGGTCAAACTAGAGGTATGTAGAGTTCTCTCTAAGTTTTAGGGGATACAGTTACAATTTATTTTGAGTTGAAATTATTTAAATGAGTTAGTTGAGTTAAAATCAATTTAATTAGTTCTAACTGACAGAGGAACTAGTGAGAGGTCCAATGAATTAAATCTGATTTAATTCACATGTAGTGATCAATTAGATAACATATAATTCACTATAAATATTTGTTGCATGTCAATTCTGAGGAAGACCCAATTGAGATTGGAGTAAAGGGAAGTCTACTATCAGTTGTATAATTATAAAATTGTAAAGGTCATGCATGAGGTGAGCATAAGGCCTTAGATGTATTGAGAAATCATTAATTGGGAATTTCCTAATTAATAGGGGTTCAATTTTCCTATGGATTGTGTAAGCAAGACAGGGCATCTAGAGACACGAAATTGGTTAAGTATTAAACCAAACAGGCATAAGATAGAGTGATACAGTCAGAGATAGTGTAGAGAGATTTCAAGCTTGAGAGAAGCATTGTATTTTTTCATATTCTTGACTTATGCAATATACAAATAGTGGGGTTTTTAGATGAGGATTTCTCCATATACATATTTGTGTTGTGCGATTGAAATTATTTCTTTCTTGTTTATGTGATTGTGCGATCGTAATTGGTTTCCACAATTTGTAGAATAGATTCAAGTATTTTGTTTTAGAATATTGTAAGAACATTTGAATCTATGCAGATTTTCTACAGCAAGTAAAAATGTTTCTTCAAAGTATATTCCTTCATGTTGAGCATAACCTTTGTAAAAAAATTCATGCTTTGTTTCTAACCACCTCCCCATTTTCATTCGTTTTGTTTTTAAACACCCATTTGGTCCCAATTACAATTTTATTATGAGGCATTTGAACCAACTCCAATGTATGATTCTTTTCTATCTCATTAAGTCCTTCATTCATTGCTTTAATCCAACATTCATCCTTTCTTTCTTGATTGACATTTTTAGGTTCAATCGTGGATAATAAGGCTAATTAACTAGGTGATCCAAAAAATGTTATTCGAGTTTTTATTATAGCCTCTTTATCACCTATAATTTGAGTTTCAAGATGAATTTTCTTAACATACCTTGATGGAGTATTTTTTGGCACACCTACACTTTTATTTTCTTATTTTTATACTTCTCCTTCTTCTTAACCTACTACCTCTTGTATCTTACCGAGGATTTGTGCATCACCAGATTTAATTTCTCTTTTGGTACTTGCATATCCTTCATAAAAAACAACATCTATACTTTCAAAAATATTTTGAAGCATTTTATTATAAAATTCATGTCCTTTGCTTCTGGAAAAAGTAACCAAGAAGGAATCCTTCATCAACTCTAGGTTCAAAATTTCCAAGCTTATCATCATTTCCCTTTATAAAGCATTTTCTCCCAAATATTTTAAATTATTTAACAGTTGTGGGATTTCCATACCATATTTCACGAGGTGTTTTGTCACTGTTGACTCGTACACGTGCCTTATTGAGGATATCAATAGTTGTTTGTATTTCTTCTCCCAAAAATGTGTAGGATACTCTAGTATCATCAAGCATAACATGTGTCATTTATTTAAATTTCCTATTGATTCTTTTTGCTACTCCATTTTTTTGAGGATTCTTAGCCATAAATAATTGTCTCTTGATGCCATGTTGCTCAAAAAAATTGAAAAAATCATCTAATTGCAATTCATTTTCCACCATAGTCTTAAATATTTTAAACTTTTCAAATGCTTCATATTTAAACTTTAGTAAACTAGCCCAACACATCCTTGTAAAATCATCAATTAATAGCATGAATTATTGTTCACGACAAGGAAACTTATTTCTCATAGGTCCACATAAATATGTATGAAAAAGTTCAAGAGGTTTATCTAAAGTGCATTCTTTAGCTTTGAACTAAACTCTTAATTTCTTACCAAATTAACATGATTTGCACATTCTATTTTTTGGTGGTATGATGTCTAGAATGTCACAATTTGAGAAAAGTCAAGTCCCACTATCACAACCAGCTGAGGATGGGCCTCATTAGCAAGGTGACCCAGGATCAAAACCTCATAGGGGGTGGTTGTACCCAGTGCTAGGGGGAGGAGACATGCTAAAAAATTTAGTCAACTTATAGCTGGTGTGGCCCAAGTTGGGTGAGATCCTTGAGTGACTTTGACATATTAGATGCCCCTAGGTTGTGACTCCTCAATCCATAGGTAAATCTCGGAGGATCACTGAATACTTGAAAAACAAAAAAAAATATACTTGAAGACAGGGAAAATTTTAAGGATGGAATTTTATTTTAAAGTTTAGAAACCTTGGCGAATCTAACTAGTCCATAATATGCAATCTGTAAAATGTTTGGCAATATTTTTGTAAAAATATTCAAATTCTATTAATTTTATTTAGTCTCTATATAAAATTTTGGCGATTTTTAAGGTAAAGCAATTTTATAATAGAAAATTTTGGCAAATAATTTTTATAAAAAATCTAAATTAGCGAATATTTTTTTTGGAAAAAGCATGGAAAATTAGCCCACTTACGAATATTAGCCCCTAAAATTTTCCATGGTTCAAGAAAAATGAGGTGTCCCAATCTTTTATGTCACAACCAACTTTCCTCAGTTTTTCTTAAGAAACATTGTTTATTGCCTCATTCTACAATGTATACATTATCAGGGGTTCTCATTCCTTTAATTATAGGCTTACTTGATTCTAATTCCTTGACTAAGAAATTTTTAGACCTAAAGACAACTTCATGCCCTTGGTCACACATTTGTTTGACACTCAACATATTATGCTTTAATCCATCAACAAATAATACATTCTCAATCTTAATTTTCTCTTTTAAAATCACAGATACTTTTCCTTTAATATTAGTTGGTGAGTTGTTACCAAACAAGACATTCTTTTCTTTATTAATTTCATTAAAAGAAACAAATTTATATTTGTCACCTGAAATATGTTTTGAGCAACTGATGTCAATGTACCACATATTCTCTTGATCTCTTTCATATAGGGCTAGACCACATTTTTCAGAAGAATTGATCTTCATTTTCGAAACTTTGGAAGGATATAAATTCTTCTTATGTTCATAATATGGGATCATACTACTTCTACATTCATTTTATTCATTTCCAAATTTATTACAAATAGAACATTCAAATTCATTATGAAGAGGACAAAAACATTATAGGAAGACTTCTTTGACTTGTTTATATTCTGTTGATTTCTTGCTTCTCTATTTATGATAGTTTTATAAGAAAAAAAATGGATTTACTTATGACCAAAGTTATGAAAAGTAACAAATTGACCATTGAAGTAAGAATACTTGGGAGTGTAGTACCTTATTGAATAGACTAGCCTTTTATCATAGGAAGAGCGCCCTTTTTTTCTCCATTGCCTTGCTTGAGTATATATTGATCCTTCATAAGTTTTGCCGAGTTTTGTCTTCAAGGCTACTACTCCATTTTGCTGCATTGACATAGCTTTTTGTACACGATTCAAAAGATTTCATAAATTCTGATGTTTCACTATTTGATTTGAATTATATCCAAGGCTTGTCTTGATTAATGGAGAACGTTGAAACTTAATAATTTCATTTAAGGTTTCAAATCCTTTTGCAAATATGAGATTTAGATTTAATTGTACCTTTGTTTTATCAACCTATTTTCTTAGTCCCACAATTTCAAGTTTTATATTTTCACAGTGTTTTTCCTTTTCTTGAACCTATTTTCTCAATGTTTCTCCTTATAATTTGCCTCTTCTAGACAATATTTTAGCTGAGTTATTTCTTCTACTCGACTATTTTCCTTATGCGTACTGATTTCCTTTTCTTGATTCTTGTTTATGATCTTGAATCTATCAATATCTTCTAATGCATCCACAAAATCATCACCATGATCATAATAACTTGAAAATTGATATTCAAAAGCAATAATTAATGTTTATTATTTATCATAATATTATTCATCATCCTCATCATTTTAAGAGCATTGAATATCTTCATGTGTATAAAAAAATTTATTCCTAGTAAAACTTCTTTTGACATTCTTCTTTGAAACATTCTTCCTCTTTATTTCTTATCATTATTTTATTTATAAGGAAATTTAGCACCATAGTGACCTACTTTTCCATAAGAAAAACATTTAAAGAGAATTTTACATGTGAATTTACTAGTCCCCACTTGAAATTCCCTAAAAAATTTCGCTTCTTATTCATTTGAAATGTGGTTGGCACCATCTGATTCTTGCTTTTGTTTGTATTTACTTGTAGCTTTGAAGGAAACTTATATAATTTCTGATGCATTCCATTTTTTTCTCATTTCGTAGGTTGTCAAGATCCCATGGAGTGTTTATACAGATAATTTTTTCAAATCCTACAATTATTCAATGGATAAAACTTTTTCATTGAATTTAGGGGTTAGAGATCTCAATATATTTTAAAAAAGTGTAACATCTTTAATCTAATCACTGAGTCCTCTGATTGTGTTAAAAATCTCATGTACTCTAAGGAAATTTTTTTTAATGTTTTCATTATCTTGCATTCTAATAGACTCATACTGAATTTTATATGATTTAATTTTGGCACTTTTACCTTAGAGTCACCTTCATAGCTCTAGACAAGATTATCCCATATTTCTTTTGCAATTTTTAGTTGCATGATTTTCACAAAATTATATTCTGCTAATCCTCCCAATATAGAATTTATGACCTTTGAATTTTTCTCATACTGCTTCTTTCTTGCTGTTGGGGTTCTCATGTTTTGGCATATTTGGCTATACCAAAAGATAAGACAACATCAAACCAATTTTGGGCCCTAGGATCTAGCCCTCCTGGACCCGGAGAGGGATCTCTTCGATAAAACAAAGAATGATATGTCTTTGAAGCTCAAAATGAGATGTTAGGCTAGGTATGAAGCACAAAGGGGGGTTTTAAATTATTTGGTTGGTGAGCTGTTGGGTTGGTCATGAGATCATAGGTTCAGAAAGTAATGGGAGAAAGGAACAAAACAACAAGATGTTTCAGCAAAGAGTATAGGTCAAGAGAGTGCCATCCATTGGGCTATTGATTCATGAAAGGTAATTACATGCAATAACTGGCCAAAGCCTTCAGAGGGCAAGTCATATAATACTAAAGGATATTTTAGATTAGATGGTGGGATGGAACATTAAGGATTGAAAGTGAAAGAAGGAAAGCAACCTAATTTTTGTCTATAGATTAGGTCAGAGGTCATTTAACTCCAGGCCTGCTTGGACATACTCATGGGCAACTCTCAAAGGAGGGACAAAGCGGCAGCTTATAGATCGGACCAGAGGTCATTTAACTCCAGGCTAGCTTTAGCATGCTCCAAGGGAAAAACAGAGATAAGTTTAACAAGAGATCTTGTAAAGGCCAGCTGGTTGCACAAGGATCCTAGCGGACAGGGCTAACTCTAATCCCCAGTGTTCCCAAATCTTCTAGCTTAAACCAAACAAGAACATCTAAGAGTTGATCCATTCAATTCATACATAAGAGAGCAGGCAATAACATCCACTATGTTGGTTAAATTGGCTGAAATCAACCCTCATATAACACATTTAGCAGAAAACATTAAGGGCAAGGAGAGCAGAGACATAGGGTACCTAACAAGGGTAAATCCTATGTCATATTTCTGATGCAAGCCAGCAGAAAACGTAACAGTATGAAAATGTAATAACAGAGTTAGAGAAAACTTCACCAATAGTAATAGACCAGGATCCTGTGAAATGTGTTTTGATTAATTGATGCAAAACCAGTCACATACACTAAGCTCAATAGCTGTTATAACCCAAACTTCTCTTCCTAGCCTACTACATACGGCTACTCTGCTAATCCCTCCCAAACTGTTATACAGTCAGAATGAATCCTTCTAACAGCAACGACAGCAGCCGAACAACAACCATTACAATATGTTCCTAGGGATTTTATAGGAGAAGAGAAATAATAGGAGTCGATACCAATTAAATGTGGTCATTAAGACAGAGTGGTGGAAGAGCCCGAGCCCACTCTGCTTAATAGCACCTGCATCGCTGTAAGTACTCTATAGACCGGTTTGGAGATCTCTATCAGGTCAATTTTGACCTCTGGTGTTTCATGAAGTACCTCTCTAGATGTTAGGCCCTCTGTTCTACCATTCTGGAATGGGTGACTTGGATTGAAGGAACTCCCGACCTTTCCATACCTCCATAACTGTTGTCTGACAGTCTTAAAGAAGCTTCTGTTCGGGAAATATATTTAAGGGCTCGATGAGGCATGGAGACTTCTGTAGGATGTGTCCTTTCGAAGAAACGGCGCTCTGTATGACATTAAACACAGATACATCTCTGTTTCGTGTGCTCTAGTCTTCGAACTGTACCTTGATTCTTTGAACACATGATTATAATAGTTAATATTCAATTATGGGTATCAATCCCTTCAAAATCCATCTCTGCTGCTTCACTGGGCGGCTGTAATGGCTTCTCTGTGACACTGATTTTGAGTTTTCAGACCTCAGACTTTCCATTTGTTGTTGAGTAAAACCAACTTTTTGATAAAAAAAAAATTTGAACGGAACTTTCCTTTAGTGAAGGGAAAAATCATGAATCGAAAGGAATGGAGAGGAGGCAGGAACCACATAAATCGCAATCGGAGCGGGGAGGAGAGATATACATGTGAAACAGTAATCACAATCGGGAATCAGAGTCAAGAGTAGGGCAGAGTGGTAAACACGAAACTTCTGATGCGATTGGGAAAACCCTTTGTAAAACCGAAAATAATACGAATTTCAAATTTACAAAGGGAAAGGCCTTATGTTATGTGAATAGGCGGAAGTATGGTACAGTGGGCCCGGTGTGGTGAAGGGTTATTAGTGCTGGACCGTCCAATCCGGCGGGAGGATCAACGGTGGAGGATTTAATCTGGGAATCACAATCGCACAGGGTAGTTATAGGCAGTGACTGGAAGTTCCGATTACGATTGGGTGGGGAGTGCGATAGCCGTTGGATCAATGGGGGAAACGAACGGTGAAGATTTTGATTGGGGAAAGCGGATCGGAGGATCGATTCAATCGGGGATCGGAGCGATCGGAGATCGGAGGCAAGGGCTTGCGATTATGCGATCGGGCGGAAGGCGCGATCGGAGGGGATGGCGTGATCAAACACAATCGTAGTTTATTGTGACACGATTAATCGCGTCGCAAACACTTGCGATTGGAGTGATCGGAACGCTCACAATGAAACATGTGATTGGAACAGTTTGCGATTGCGATTGCTAAGCGGTGGGGTTAATTATTAAAATAAAAATTTATAATAAGGTTTCATGGGTTATGAAAGGGGAAGTGGTTAAGGGGCGGGACTTTATAATAAACGTTAACATTTGTTTATTACAAGGTTCAAAGGGGTATGGTCGGGGAAGTGGTTATATAAATTGCATATTTTAAAATGATTTACAATGCGATTTTATAATCGGAAAGGGAGAAAAGGGGTTTTAAAAGGGAATACTGAAATTATAAAGTTAAAAGGGAAACATGGGAAATAGGGGATATATGGGGATATAATAAACATTTTTTTAAGCACAGGTTGAGTATCGAGTTCTGAGCTGATAAGGACAATCCTTGGAAGGTCCTCCCATTCAATTTCTGCCAGTACACTTGCTACTCTATGCTGAAACTCTGCTATGAGGCTTGGATGTATCTCTGCAATTTGTTCAGAGTCTTCCAATAGTGAAGTGACTAGATCTTTAGCACGGTTGATGTTTTTATGAAGGCTGGTCTCCCAGTGGAGTCTTGTGAACACACAGGTAATCAGTGGCCTACTGATCACCAGTGGAGTCTATTAATCATTCAGGAACTGTGGAGTCGCCAAGTGGATGATTTAAGACTTTACTGTCGACCTCAGTGGTTTACCAAATCAAGGCTGATTGGTCTCTTTCCCCAGTATGGTCACCATTATGTTGGGGTTCCCATGTTTTGGCAGATTTGGCTATACCAAAATATAAGACAACATCAAACCACTTTGGGGCCCTAGGATCTAGCCCTCATAGACCAAGAGAGGGATCTCTCCGATAAAACAAAGAATGATATGTATTTGAAGCTCAAAATGAGATGTTAGGCTAGGTATGAAGCACAAAGGGGGGTTTTAAATGATTTGGTTGGTGAGCTGCTGGGTTGGTCATGAGATCATAGGCTAAGAAAGTAATGGGAGAAAGGAACAAAACAAAAAGATGTTTCAGCAAAGAGGATAGGTCAAGAGAGTGCCATCCATTGGGCTATGGAGTCATGAAAGGTAATTACATGCAATAACTAGCCAAAGCCTTCAGAGGGAAAGTCATCTAATACTAAAGGATATTTTAGATTAGATGGTGGGATGGAACATTAAGGATTGAAAGTGAAAGAAGGAAAGCAAGCTAATTTCTGTCTATAGATCAGGTCAGAGGTCATTTAACTCCAGGCCTGCTTGGACATACTCATGGGCAACTCTCAAAGGAGGGACAAAGGGGCATCTTACAGATCGGACCAGAGGTCATTTAACTCCAGGTCAGCTTTAGCATGCTCCAAGGGAAAAACAGAGATAAGTTTAACAAGAGATCTTGTAAAGGCCAGCTAGTTGCACAAGGATCCTAGCGGACAGGGATAACTCTAATCCCCAGTGTTCCCAAATCTTCTAGCTTAAACCAAACAAGAACATCTAAGAGCTGATCCATTCAATTCATAAATTAGAGAGCAGGCAATAACATTCACTACGCTGGTTAAATTGACTGAAATCAACCCTCGGATAACACATTTAGCAGAAAAAATTAAGGGCAAGGAGAGCAGAGACATAGGGTACCTAACAAGGGTAAATCCCATGTCATATTTCTGATGCAAGCCAGCAGAAAACGTAACAGTATGAAAATGTAATAACAGAGTTAGAGAAAACTTCACCAATAGTAATAGAACAGGATCCTGTGAAATGTTCTTTGATTAATTGATGAAAAACCAGTCACATACACCAAGCTCAATAGTTGTTACAACCCAAACTTCTCCTCCTAGCCTACTACATAAAACTACTCGATACTCAACAAGTGGTTTATCATGTGGATAGAAGGCAATAAATGGTTTTTTCCAAATAGACGCAATACGGTTTAGAGCATGAAATGTGGACAGTGGAAACTGCCTATTTCGCGCGGGTCTCAAAACTTTAAACTCGGCGCCATTAAAAATGTGATATGAATTTCGGGTCGTGGGATCTTGGGCTTGGAGATCAACAGTGCGGAATGACTCATGGGAGTGGTGAGCAAGTTTCGGGAGCGAGGCTCAGGGATAGGTGGCATAATCCCAATGGACTGCGGGGTATAGTGGAATGTGTGGCCTGAAGTTTAAATAAATAAAGGGCAGATGTAGCCTTTTCTATGGTTTGATGGGGGAATTCAGATTAATGATGCGGAGAATGATAGCCATCGGATCAAGGTCCAGGGCTTCAGATCAATAGTGCAAATGAGTCTATCAAGGGTGCAGGTGTGTAATGGAAAGGAGGGGGGCCACATTTGATTTTTCAAAGGTTTGGGGATTTATACAAGGTTTGGGGGGTTAAATAAAATAAAAGGGGTGGAGGTATATTCCAAATGGGAGGGGGCTAAATAGATAGCGGAGGCTGAGGTATTATGTGAGCAAAGGGGGCTGGGGCTTAAGAGAAGAAGGGCTTCAGGCCTATTTCATCAAAAAGGCTGACTTTATACAAAATACAGGGTTTAGAGCATATTTCAAAGAACCCAATAGGCTAAAAATTAACTTTTAAACAATGTAAAAAGGGGGATTTTTTCATTGTTTAACATGTCAAAGGGAAAAATGATGAATGAAGAGGGTTTATGAGGGCTTTGAGGAAAGGGAAAATGGGTTTTTTAGAGGAAGAAGGCCATGAATGAAAGTGAGGTGAGGTGATTAAATGAGGAAAATAGGCCAAATGAGAAAAATCCCTTTTTGCAGTAGTGAGGTAAACTTTAGGAGGTAGAGAGAGGAGTAGATTAGTGAAGAATTTTGACTTAGCATAATGAAGGCAGTGAGATTTCTAGAACTCACAATATTTCTCAAATCTTGTTTCTAGAAATCTAGGATCATAATTTAGTCATATTTTGATATCAGAAAAATTTATTGATGACTAACATGGTATTCGTGGCTTCTATGACCAATGCAGCTCTCTAGACTCGTACCTCAGGCAGAGTTTTTGGCTGCAAATTGGCCTGAAACCCAGCAATATTCTACTCTATCTTGGTCTTGACATTCTGGATCTCAGTCCTAGAAACCTTCAAGGCTACGACAAGTCCCTCAATCTTCACCTGGGGGGTGGTAGAGGCCGGGATGTCTTCAGTCACATCTGTACATAGTCTGTTGATCATACGCTCCAACTCAGCTTGTTGGGCGGTAGCAAGGATGCACACAGCCTGTGCTTGGGATGCCTCAATGGTATTTTCAAAGATTATCTGCTCGGATGTACTTATCTGCTACTACACTCGGCGGTCTCTATGCTAGATTTCCTCAAAGAGGGATGTATGGAGAACCTGCAGCAGTTCGTGTGGAAGTTGAGCCAAGTCCATATGTACTTCTGCGCAGGCTAGGACTTGCGTGCATAAGGTAGGCGGAATGAGAGTGAGTGTTGCGCCTGGAAGGGGGTAGAGGTAGCTCTCAGTCATGACGATCAACTCAGTGCTGGTTGCTGGAGGCAGCCTCGCTTAAACCATGCTCATCTGCAGGGTATCGGCCTTGAGCTGCAGATCTTGGAACTCCGACTGTAATGCGGTGACTGCAGTCTTCTGCTACTCTTCCAAAGTAAGCCATCTGTCTTCTAAGGCAAGGGTGACCACATCTGCGATTTTCTTCAAATCTTCCTCTGTTAAGGTAGCCTCAGTCTTCGTACTAGGCCTCGTAGCCCGTCACTTCGTTCGTCGGCCCTTGAGAGGTTTGGTTGTTCATTTCATACCACGCAGGGAATCAACACCCTGCGCATCCAGACCCTCTGTGTACATGTCCTGCTTCAATTCCTGATCCATGCCCTGCACTACGTCCTTCATTCTCGTGGAGTCTTCTGTGCCACATCCTTCTGCATCCTTGGTGGTATCAGGCAGGGTGGTCTTCAGGACTATGCTTGTACCAGCAGTGTCAGCTGCACTCGATTTGAATCCCAATATCTAGTGTGGTGGCCAAGTGGTGATGAGCTAGTCAATTTCCTCATTGGCGACCATGTAAGGCAGCGACATCCAAGCTAGATCCTTACGACCCCGAATCTGCACATTGTGCATTATGACCTAGAATGCTGCGATGCTCTTGTATTTTTCGTAGAAAACTGGTGACAAGCGTGGTTGGGAGTGAATAGCTGCGATGAGCACGCTCTAAAATAGCACCCAAAAGACTTTTTTCTCCTTAATCCGCTTGTCATCCTTTGAATCCCATAGGTTTGCATATCAGGCCCCTTCACACATGTCTGGTTCAAGCTCAGGGAGGACCGATCCTTTAGGGGCTTCTCGTGCAACCAATTCAATTAAGAGCAATAGCCAAGAGTATCAGAATGAACTCCTGTGGTCCTAGGCCTCGCGCACGTTTTCCAGGAACTCAGTGCGGAGGAACTGCGACCAGTTAAAGCAGACCCCTTTTTTGTAGCATCCTGATAGCTAAATCACATAGGTGAGGACAGTCATGGCCTGACACTTGGACATCATCTTGCAAGCCATAAACAAGGTACCCATGCGCACTCCAGGGTCATCAATGGTGTTTATTATGAACCCTTTAGTGTTGTGCTCGACATGGTAGTCTTTGCGCACCTTTTTGGCAATCTTTTGCTTATTATTCTTTGCGATGCACTCCATGGGAAGACGAGTGATGCGGTGAATTAGGGCAGCATCGAGGGGAATTCCATCCTGGATCCATAGGCTACCGTCATGGATCAGGGCTAGCAGTTTTCACACGGCTTTGTCAGTTACATTGTATCGGCCAAAGTGAGGTATCCACAGCAAGCTCAGTAATCTATATTTTTCTAACCTGTGCGCCCATGGAATTGGTAAGACCCTTAGCATATCATCCTCCATGACACTTTTGAGGTACAGCTTAGGTGTCAGCTCTGGAAAGGCCTCCAGCTTGGCAAGGTCATGATCGTCTAACTTGATTGAGGCGAGCTTGCAGTATGCTTCTCCAATCATGGGGACTTCTCCCAGAATTAGCAGCATTTGCATATAGGAGCACAGGCCCTCAATATTCTTAGGCGTGCACATCAATGGCCTTTGGGGCCGAACATAGGGCAGTAGCCACGTGATTGGGGCAACGAGCCGAGCTTCTTCTTGCGGAGACATAGGTCGCTTTTCTAAGTTAGGCGAACGTGCCTTAGGCACCGTTCAGGAAGATTGCATGTTTCAGGGGGAGTTGTGCGACTTCCCCCCAGCCCGTTTTGTGGCCCTCCCCTACCCTTGCTCCTGTCCCTTCCCTTTAATCTTCTTTTCTTGAACCACCATAGGGCTTACCCAATCTGATTGTTCCATTGGTTCGATGATACCTGCGGCTAGCATTTTGTCAATTTCTTCCATAATTTTCTGCCTTTACTTGGGGTTCAAATGGTAAGGTCACTGCTTGATAGGGCGCGCATCCGGTTTTAAAGTGATGTGCATGACCCCCAAGTCCCCTGTAATACCCTTGAGTTCTGAGAATTTCATAGGAAACAGGTCCCGGTACTCCGTGAGAAGCTTTGTGACTAACAATATCATCATCCCAGTAGTTCCCAATCTTAGCTAGCTTAGGTTATTCTTCTGTTCCAATGTTGACTTCTCTTAGCTTAAGAGGCTTGGTCACATTGACGGTCTAGAGTGGGGGACCAACAACTACGCGTTCACCCTCTTATTCCAGGATAGTGATATTATGTGGGTCTTCGTCACATTCCTCCATTTATAGATTGCGACAGTTAGCAATATCATGCATCTGTGTATCCCAAGCTGGCACCCCATACTCCACACGAGGGCATGATTCATCAAATATTAGGGCATCTATGTCCTGTAGGGCTTCGTATAATGCCTCATTTCTGCCAATCAAGCTAAACATCCTCACAAAATCATCCTTCATGGTCTCCGAGTGGTGGGTACACTGGTGTAGCTCTACATCCAAATACCGTGCGATGGGGATTGGCCCCAAGGCATGAATGAATAGGTGGACCCATTCGTCCTCGGTCCTTTCGCACCACACCTCCATCCATGCTGCCAAGTGCTTGTGTGGGTCCCCTTGGACAAGGAAAGTCTCCACGCATAGGTGAACTAGAGACTCAAACCATAGTATCATCATCTCTCGACATTCCTCCCAATCCTGGAACATCCCCTTATGAGTTTCCCACCACCGTGCAAGTGTCGCATGCATGGCTAGGTTAAGCACTCACATTCTTCGCTCCCTTGGGAATTATACTTCGAATGCTCTAAGAAAATCCCTAATACTACTAGAACCATCAAATTAAGGAATCTCTCGTACCGCTGAGGATATACACTGGAAGCTCTTTGTGATCCTAAGACACCGTAGCGCAGATACATCATGTAACTGATTCTACCAATTTTCGATCTCCCCATCAGAGTTAGAGAGGCATTCACTGTCTTTCTCACAAGAAAGCATGCCATCAGCCATAGGATTAATCCAATCCTCATCCCGGGAAGTTAATTTATAGATATGATCCACATCGTCTTATTTGCGCATAGGTTATGTGTACCGTTCTCCTTTTGCTGGGTCTAGAGGGACTATTACCCTTGTAACCTCATTCTCAAAAACCATGCTCCTTTTCTTCAAGTTTATAATGCCTCACATGTCTATAGCCAAATCTAGTCCTAGGAGCGCAGGATAAGGGTCTGCATATTCTACAATTTGAATTACCTCAAAATCCGCGCGTACCTTAACCCCTAAGATATGTACCATAGTTTTTGACAGTCTCCCCAATGGTATGATATTTTGTTGGTTAGCCATGCGTAGTAGTATAGTAGACCATTCCAGCTTAGGTTCTCCCATCCTCTGCCACGTCTGTTTGGGCAGGACATTCGCATCAGATCCCAGATCCAAGATGACCTGATCCATCTCATAGTCGCAAATATGCACTGTTAGCCTCATTTCCCAACCAATGCATTTCTTATGATTGTACAATTTGTGAACATATTTAACTTCTGTTGGAGGGTCAATTATTTCTGCACAGCTTTCTATCAGTGCTTGAATATTTTCTATTGCCTTCTGGTTGCATAGCAACTTCATACATTCTTGCAGGAATGGTTTAACTTCGGACTCCGATCTTAGGTTTGTTGGAGCCTTGGAAGTAGACGCCTCATCCTTGGTAAAATCTTTGCGAGATCCGATGATTTTTTCTTTCTCCTTTTGTAGGCCCAAGCTTTCCTTTTTTATAGCAAATTTTCATATAAGGGGATCTTCCGTAGCTCTTTCCTTAGCTTTACCAGTAGCCATGCCACTGCGTGTTATGACATTAACACTAGGTCCCTCATCACGGGGTTTCACCTTAAACCTTTGCACATTCTACGTTGGCGTCTGTTGTTTCTCCTGCATTTTCGCTATCATTACTGTACAATCTTCAATCACATGATCCAATTTTCTATAATATCTACAACATTTTTGTGTAGGGTTCAGAAAGTCCCTTGTGAAGTTCCCTACTTCTCCATATTTATAACAGATCAATTTTCCTCTTCCCCGACCTAGGCTTCCACCTCTTCCCCCTCCTCAGCCTCTGGAGGGGGAGCCTCCTCGTCCTGAGGAAGATAGTGGTGAATAAGGGTTAGCCTGTACCCTGTACAAGTTTCCTTGGTCTA
Source organism: Pinus albicaulis (assembly GCA_034641835.2). Taxonomy (NCBI): domain Eukaryota; kingdom Viridiplantae; phylum Streptophyta; class Pinopsida; order Pinales; family Pinaceae; genus Pinus; species Pinus albicaulis. The sequence continues at coordinate 1,519,730,479 of CM076581.1, forward strand.
TCATTAAGTTATGTGTTTGGCAGTTATGTTCGTCATGTCCCATGGATGAGCAGAATCGGCACCATTGTTGCTTCAACTCTAGAAAATAAGCACCATGATGGGGCAATGGTTCGTATCATGTAGTCCAGCTACGCGATAGTCAGCACACCATAACATGGGACCGCTTGGTCCTGCAGCCTCTTTAGGGTGTAGTGGGATGGGGCCCCCAGCCTGCATGTAGTCCACCAATAGAGGGCACTGATCCTTGGTGTGGCCTGATACCCTACATCTAGTGCACCATACATATGGGCTACCTTATTTTCCTCTGTCTTTCCACAAATTTTTGATTTCGAGGTGCATTTCCTTCATCTATCCCTGGATATGTTGTACCCCAAATTGGGTATCATCTCTTAGCACACCTTCTAGCTTCATAGCGATTTCCAAGGATTTCTCTTGCGTCTCAATCGCTTGCTGACCCATAGGCCCATGTAGGTGAGGTAATAGCATGGTGATGGACCATTCCTTTTGTTGTGTATCATCATACTGAAATTCCCCATCTCTGATAACCTTCTTTAGCCACTGATCAAAATCCCATACCGACTCAGTGGGTCCTTATATAAAGTCTCTCAATTCAACCTACAACTAAGTGTAGGAATTCGGCTTCTGAAGTTGTTGTTTTAAAGAATTATTAATATCTTGAATAGATGGATCCACATGCTGGCCTACATACACCATGTACCAATCTAGGGCCCTTCCTTCAAAGGTGAGGGATAGTTGTGCCCTTTTTATAGCATCGCTAGCCACATTCTGCGCAGTCCATATTGATTATGCTATGAACCAAAATTGGTCCATATCTTCATCTCCTACACCCTTGAAGGTGGGAAGCTTCATATGTGCGGCCATATCTTCTTCCGGTAGTGGCAGAGGCATAGGGTAGTTCTTGTATTTATGCTTTCTAGACGATGGTGTAGCCGAAGGAATAGTTCCTTCATGCACAGCCGGCTCCCTTTATGGGCTGTAGACAGATCTATCCCCTTCTTGGTTGAATCGGTAGTACTCACCACTTCTTTTTGTAATCTCACTCTGATCAGAAGTCATTCATTCGATGTGGCTACACAAAATTCCCTTTTCTCACAGTAATATTTTAATTAGTAGTGGCAACGTTTGCAAGAACTTACCTCGGAATCCATTGAAGAATATCCATTCTGCCTCACATTAGGATACAAACTGATCGACTACTAACTCTGTTACAAATCCTCCTAGCACAATATCCACCTAATGATCTACAGTTCGGGTGATTGTGTCGTCAACATTCTCCAACTGTTGAATCAATTCTAGAGTCCACTGCGTAACATGATCGTCTTTCCAACACGTCTGGAATTCTACTAGCCTTGCTAGCCACTCCTGGATCTCGTGCACAAAATTTACACATAAAATTTCATATAATTTGGTGAAAACATATTTTTTCTTCTACTTCTCTGCTGTTAGCTTCATGCTGCGATTATCCTTTATAGAACATTCCTGAATCTATCTTTCAAACCAGTCTTCGAGCTCCAATTTCTCAGGTCTCCAATGTCCTCGTGGCATTACTTGATCTCTCTCTCAAAATGCTCTCAGTCCCGGCAACGAAACCATTTGTTGGCTTGAGGGGTCCTAACCCAGGTTTAGAGTTAAGGTTTTCCAATAAACCCCTATACTACTGGCCCTTTCAGCAATGACCTACTTTCACAAGCCAAGGTCTGTGTTGGAACCAGGTTTCCGCACCCTAGGAGAGAGTAGGTAATTAAGGCAGATTTCGTCGAGTTCTATAAGAGTCACACAGGAACAAGCCTATTATTGATCCCTTAAAAATATAATCAACATGTACACATAAACAAAGCTACTATTATTAAACAGATCTGATCAACACATCTGCATCTACATGGGCATCAGTAATTATCACCGCAGAACATCCTGATCGCAGCTAATTCATATAGGGCAGATACAATCAAAACTTATTCAAATAACATAGAGGTAATCTAGTAATAAATAAAAACAGCTAAGATAGCATAAAGATACTTCAATAGATTCTGCATTCATTAATATCCAAAACCAAGTTACAAACCCAAATCACACCCTATACACACAGCCAGCAGGGTCCATACAGAGCATGACTGAGGATCTCTGCGCACACAGCCAACGGGGTCCGTGCACAACAGGACTGAGGATCTTTGTGCACACATCCAGAAAGAGTCCTTACCCCAAAACTACCCAAAACATATCTCAATAGTTCGTTCGTAGCATTAATCTTACTTTCTTACTTACCCTTAGACTCAAACTACCCATCTATTTATATCATCATAGCTAGCGTTATCCCGTGGTCCGCAAATCATGGTTTGTGGACTCTAGGTCTACCCTTTGACCCATTACAATACATTGGGGGCTGTGACCCGCCCCAAAGCCCCTACGCAAGACCAATTACAACAAAATTATATCAGAAACGTAGCTTTGGAACATATCAAAAATGTAGCTAGGGAGCCCTGTTCCAACTGTATGCCTACCTTTATGATGAGTAATGGGTAGATCTATAGGTAGTTCAATGATATATATATATATATATATATATATATATATATATATATATATATCTAGGTATTTAAGAGAGAGAGAGAGAGATCTATAGGTATTTCAGTGATATATATATTCCTACCTTTATGATGAGTAATGGGTAGATCTATAGGTAGTTCAGAGAGAGAGAGAGAGAAACATGAATTTGACAATTGTGCATCATGGACCATGTAGAATGTATTTTATAACTCACCTTGAATAAAAAAATACATTTTTTGGGGATAGAGAGGGAGAGAGAGAGTAACATAAATTTGACAATTGTGCATCATGGACCATGTAGAATGTATTTTATAACTTACCTTGAATAAAAAATACATTTTTTGGGGAGAGAGAGAGAGAGAGAGAGAGAGAACATTATCCCCCTCAATTTTGGATTTCAAAATCAAAAAATCATATAGTAATGAATCATAACCATAAGCATTATATCATCATCTAGAAAAATGCATCATCAAGCTATCAACATATCAATAACACGTTAATAATCCATCACACCACAAAGATACACAATATTTTTACATGGAAACCCATATGGAAGAAAAGCACACATGTTTTTCTTCATTATATTTAATTTGTTACATAAATTTGCAGCCTATGACCTACTGGAGGAAAATACCCCTAAGATATGCAAGTTGCCACTTGTGGTAGGCTACAACTTGATTGAGGCACCAACATCGATGATGAGTGGGATCCAACCTGATTTAGGCACCAACCTCAATGATGAGAAGGCTCCAACCTACTCTATGCTCCAACCTGATTGAGTCTCCAACCTCGACGAAGGAAACAACCTCCTTCAACTCCTCATTGACCTCTATTTCATATAATTTTCAAACTGGATTCACCATCATCTTCTATAGATATATGTCAATGAATTTTATATCATAAAAATTTTCACAACCTGCAATCATAACCTCCAAGATATTTCACTGAAAAAATTGTCACAATATACAATCATTATCACTATAACATATACAACGATACATTTTCACAATATTCAACCACTACATTGCCACAACCTGCAGCCACTACACTGCAATCACTGTCACTACCACTACCTACAACCATTACACTACCATAACCTGCAACCACTACACTAAAATCACTATCACAAAAGTCATATCAATCATTGTTTTTCTATATCATATTTATTTCCATACTCCGTTCAACTATTTCATCAATGTTTTCACTCAAATTCCTTCACGGAACAAGTTCTTTCTTCCTAAAATCTGGTAGTTTTCTCATAAGCCCTCAAAACATTAAAAAAAAGAGAATTTTATCATCAAATAATTGTTAACAATGCACTCCATGCCTTTGTATGCATCCACATATAATCCATGAACATCATGCTTCTTCTAGAATTCAATTTGGACCAATAATGAGCAAAAAAACCCAAAATAACCATATTAAATAATAGACTTTATTAACCATTCTACAAAATGCCATTTTTAGGGTGCATTAGAAAAAATACTTATTTTCCAATGTAAGTGCTACAATATGCTAATCGAAGATCATTTTGTTTGAAAGAATAAATATTATTATATACAAAAATATTTTAAACCTAAATTTTATGAGGACTCAAACGAGGGTCTTGGTGCACACACTATGACTTAGCCACCACTAATATTCAATGCCAATACTCGAACTAGGGTTTTGGCACACACACTATACCTTCGTTACCAATTGTGACACCATCATAAACTAGGGTCTCAACAGACATACTATGACACTTCCATAAACCAACATCTCATCACACACATACTATGAATTTTCCATCTATAAGGATCATTGTCGAGACTCACACAAGGGTCTTGATGTACCAATCGAGCTATCCCAAAATTTTTTTAAGCCTAATCACCATCGATACTCAAACCAAGGTCTCAGTGTATACACCATGGTTCTAGAAGAAACTGAGATGTTTAATGGGACTTGTCATGTCCTAGGTCCAACCTTGTTTTAATGTGCATGAGCTTTATCATTATAAAAGGCATGGTTTATTTGACCTCGATATAGTTCCAACCTCATTCAATTTTGCATTACTAGATCACTCCAATGCATTGGCATAGGTCAACGTGATAAAATGTGAAAAATCAAACATTTGACCAATTAAGTCAAACAAATCATTGCAATCAAACAAGAACAATATCAACAAGAAAAAGAAATAAGACTTCATTCTCGATGATTTCACCTTCACTTTTTGCTTCTGAATTGTATGATTCCAAAACTCATGTGACTCAACCAAATTGTATATCATGGTTATCATTTCCTAGGGTGGAGGTGTATATAATTTTTGTTGGTGGTCTGAATTAGACAGGTCGACACACATACATAATTTCTTCTCATGACATCTATTATCAAAACCAGTTAGGGTTGATGATTTTCCCTCAAAATCCATGTTATTAAACCATATGAACAATTCCACACCCTTTCCATGTGATTGTTAGAATAATGTAGCCCCTTTATTCCATGTGACCACAACACATGACCTAGTTCTATGTTCATTGGTCATTTGCATGATGTCATCATGCCACATAGTATCCTATGAGGGTTATCATGTGTCATCTATTTTTATTCATTTGGAAAATAAAAAAAAGCCACATAGACTTACCATGGGGTGGCCCTTGGTCATGCCATGTTGTATTGGTTTCCATGTCATACCCTGTAAATGATTACCACACATATGTGTTTCCATGCCAGGGTCACTGTGTAGAAGGATGATTTGTCAACTAAGTCATCATATTTTTCCAATGAAACTATACCACATGTCTTGATTGTATTGGGTCAACCATTTGATTTAAAGACTGTGCACCTTCTTAATATATTTCACCATTTACTTTCACATATAGCTCCTAGAGCCATCCGATTAGAGAAAAGGTAAACACTCTTTAATGTGTTTAAATATCATGTAATTTCTACTAATACATCCCATTGAGGTAGTAAATCAACCATGGATGGGCCTGAAAAATGTTCACTCTTTAACATATCAGTAGTTTGGGTTTTTGTCCTATAGTTTGGACCTACTATTATTGTTTCTTTTCAAATGTCCGTAAATTCCAATATAGGAGGAGTTTTTCAGAGTAGGATATATCATTGCAAAGGTATCGACGAGACCTTCAAAACCATATTATTTAAAGGATATTTATGGAACCATAATGTACCAAAAACTAAATAAAATTCAAACACCTTCAACTTCACTTGATGAAAACCTGTACAAGGTATAGTTTTCATAATGACATTGATGTTGTCTCAAACATCCAATTTGACATCAATGACATATTGTTTTCATCAATGAAAACAAAATGTGCAATAATATTTTGTAGTGTAAAGTTTTTGGAGAAGTGCACCAAAATCCCTTAATTTATAGGTGACTCAGTATAACCCTAACAACACAAGATGGTTTCTTTCATGCTTCAAATCTGCAACAAAAGCATGATAAATACTGTTAGCCACCTATAAGAATTTGTCATACCAAATGGTGGCTAAATCCTTTTTAGACTTCAAGAGATAGTTTCCTTTCAAAAATTATCATATCTTGAAGTCTTATGATGATAATTACCTTTTGATTTAATCTTCACTGCTATTTCACTATTAGTCCTAAGGAACTTGCTATTCACCAAGAGAAAACTGCTTATAAAACTCCATTTTCCATCATTTCACTTTTCCTTTCACTCATAAACAATTCCATTTTCACCCATTTTTCCATTTCGTAAAAACCCTCAAAATACCTTCATTTAGCCTCTAAACCATTCCAAAATCCTTTCAAAACCTTATATCTCCCTTTATTTGGTTTAAAAATCCTCCCTCTAACCTATCAGAACCCTTGGCCTTAAAAATCCTTTCTTTTGGCCTGAAAACACCTTTTTTCACTATAAGTCTTTTACCCTTGAGGGCTTATGGCTTTTAAACCCCGTCCTTCATATGACCTAAAGCCTCGCAATAGGGCGTTAAAGGGCTTAAAAAACCTTCTCCGAACCCCTTTACCCCTTCTATTTTTCCTTTCCCGATGTAATGGTTCTGAACAGATCTAGACCGTTGATCAATAGAGATCAATGGCCATCGGACCACACATCCTCTGCCTTTTTCATCTGTCGTCCCTTCTCCCCCTTTTCAAAACTTCGCTCCATCTTTGAAATCATAATTGTCCATCAAAGAAATCCTACGATCGGGACTTAACCCGATACCACCAATAAAATTGTCCACTACGTGACAAAGGCACTGATGTCATCGTAGACCCCACTACCACCTCTGCCCATGCATATTTCATATCGCATTTTTTCCGCGCCATTGGATCTGGAGCCTCCGATCCAACGGCTGATGATGCGTATCACAAAATTTTTGCGTATAAAGTTTAACACCAATTTTTTTTTGCGAAATAGGCGGTTTTCATTTTCCATGTGTCAAATGATGTATGGAATCGCATTTCTCTCGGGCAATACCACCTACCCCCCAAATGAAACGCGAAAACCACTGCTCGTTTTTTGAAACCACTCTTTTTCAATTCACACCCTAATTCAAATTTCAAACCCTGTTTCGTTTTCCGCCATGATTTTCTCGCTCCCATTACTGCACCCACTCATCCTCACAGCTCCGACCACTTCCATAAACCCTCCTAAGCAGTTCTAAACCAAATTTCGCAGGATTTTAATTAACTTTGTTTTTTTTTTATGCAGGTTTAATGAAGTTTAAGAAACAAACCCTCCTGTAGGCAATTATAGTGTTTTTCTTCGAGGATGACGATCTTCGTGGCCCTAAATACAAGTTAAAAGGGATTTGAGGAATTTGATTTCACAATTTTGGGCTAATAAGTCATGATCATCAGCTTTCTAAAACAAATTCTCCAACAAAACCTCTGCGCACCTGCAAACAACAAACATAGTGGACATCAATTAATTTAAGAGTATCAACGTTGAAGACACAGGATGAAAGTATAATCCGAAGATTAAAATCTCTAAACAAATTTTAAAAGCATTAAGGCACAAATTCGGGAATCAAAGGCCTAATCCACAAATGAAGCAGATAGGCACAGTCAGTAGTTTGAGGATGATTAAAGATAAAGTCTCAAAGTCTGAAATCAGGCATAAACACAACGTTTAAAGGTAAATCAGTGTTTAAGTGAAAGAAGACAGAAACAATGAAGGACACCTCAAAAGCCACATCAAAGGGGCTAATTGAATCCCCAGCTACCAAAGCGCCACCTGCAGCCTCAATAAATCAAATGAAGGCATAGTTGTTGCCCAGTTAGAAGATATTTTCCTAAAAATGGTTGAACAATTATTTCAAACTAAAGAACATATTTTAAACTATCAGTGAAGTTATTTAAAAAGATAAAAAGAGCCTTAAATTCAATTTTTCCACCCACTAAGCCTAAAAAGAAGAAAAAAGAGTTATGAGACAGAGTTCTAAATTGGATGCTTTCCTACCTTATGCCTTGCATGGTTTTCAAGGCTAGGAATTGCATTAAGTATAGAATTAATGATACTCAACTCTAGAAACTCTTCCACCTCCTCATTTTCTTATAAAATCTCCTTGAGGAGCACATTGTAAAGGGTTGGTTGTTGGATTTCTGATGTAATAGTTGTTGTATCAAATCATTGTTGAATGTAAATAAATTCTGAAGCTCTGAAGCTCTGTTAAGTTATTGAAGAAGTTAGGTTGAGAAGAGAAGTTGGTGTTGTACTAAAACATTGGACTTGAAGTATGTAATTGGATTGACAATCAATATACAAGCTGATTCTTGGGATCCTGGTCTATATCATTGGTGAAGTACCTCTTACTGTTATTGTTTTCCTTTCATGTATGCCATTTTGTTAACTTTTATCTGATAAATAATAGCAAGCATAGAGCTAGGATTTACTGTTAAAAGTACCCTACTCTCACTGATAAGCTTTATCTATATGTTTTCTGCTAGTTGTAATATTTGGGAATGACTTAAATTAAGTGTAAACATTATCAAGGAATGTTGGTTAGTCCATGTCTTGATGTGAAAAACTTGAAAGGAAGTTCTTGAATGATATTTTCATTACATTCTAAGTAGAGTTAAACTAAAAAAATTTATGGTTTGCCCTGTCTTGTAGTTCTTTCTCCAAAGTTTGTTTGAAAGTTTCCCTAAGAGTATGCTAAAGTAGACCGTGATTGTAATACATCTAACCTGATCTTAAGTTGCACTTTGTTTTCTTATCTGTTTTCATCCCTTCTGAAAGTAGACTAGTGATATTATTGGATTGTTGTCTAATAAGTTAGCTTTAATACAAGCTTGTCCAAAGAAGTTTATGGTTACTCCTGTCCTTTGGTTGGTTTCAAACAATTTCTTAAAAAGGATTTTCTTGTATGGAAAGTTGATAAATCCTTGTTGAAATTATTGGTTTTTTCCACTTTCTCAACACTTTTAATGTTCCACTCCATCATTTAATATAAAGGATCTTTTGATATAGATGACTTGCCCCTTGGACCACTCTTGAAATTGTTGCATAATTAAACCCTTTTGTGACTCCATTGCCCGATGGATTAAAGCTACTTCACACTAATCCTATCTGTTGAACACTTCTCAATATACTTGCATCTTCACCCTTTGAAAATATTTCATTTTGTGATATTCCATCCAATTAAATATCATACCCGACCAACCAAACAAACAAAAACCCTTGTTCTTAATAACTAGCCTAATATCATACTAAAACCTTAAAAGATAAATCAATATTGAACTTATAGAGAGATCCCCCTCTAGATTCAGGAGGGCTAGATCCTAGAATCCCAAAGTGTTTTTTTGATGTAGTCTCTGCAGTGTTTTTATTTTCCAATCTTGCAAACTACAGAGACCTAACATTTCTGGTGACTCCACTAGGGATTTCTGAGTAAAATCTTGAAAACAAATACTCAATATTCAGCGTAGTATAAGTAGCTTTCTTCAAGCACTACCAACCATGTTGGTAATCATGATAGGACTTGTTTGAATTAGTGACAAACTAAGTAACCCTTAGGATTCTCATAGAGCCTTATCAAACCTTGAAGGAATCAGCTAGCTAAGCCATAAGATTAAACTATGTTTGTCTCATCACCGTAGCTAAGTGTTGAAACAGATTTAGGACACTCTCATAATCCATAGGACTGAAAAAACTCAGAAAACCCAAAAAAAATTCAAATTGGTATTCAAATCAATTAATGGTGGTGGACCATAAAACATTTTACCTTCTAAAAAGCTAAAAATTTCCACCTGGTGACTCCACAATCCTAAACAGACCTAAAGACTCCATTGGGAAACCCTTTATCATAACATCATTTAAACTCAGTAAAGAAACTTTGAGAATTAAGTTTTCTTTATCAATAGACTTGTTTTCCTCTTAAAGATTTTCATATTTGGCTAAACTTTTCTGAATAGTGAGTCTAAAACAAAACACTATGGCTTCAAAAAGAATTCATACTAGGAGCCATCCTAACCCAAATCCACCTGAGATAGTTGATAATCCTGAAAGTATACTTAGGAAATCTCCTAAGGCTCAAGCTTCAACTGTTGTTAGGTCACTCCATAGAGCTAATTCCGTTCCTTAAAACCTTACAGCTCTACAAGATTCACAAGTTGACTTAAGAAACCCATTCAGAACTAGGTCACTTGATGATATAGATCAGATAGATTTTGAGTCTCCACCTTCATCCCAAGATAGAGGTGAACATCTTGATAGCAGAGAAACTACTCCTCCCGATTTCCATTTCATCCATAATTTTGGTTTTTCTCATCCTATATATGCTCAACAATCTCTTGCTGATCCATCCACTTCTACTATCCATACACTCACTGATAAAACCACCCCATTCCATCAACCCCCTCCCATCTTACATCCTCCACTTGTAAACCCCCCACTTTTTCCACAACCTCCTATCATGGCAACGTGGTATGCCCCTCTATTCCTTCCTTTACCTTTAGTCATTCTGCCACAGGACTATCAGTCCAAGATACCATTATATGATGCCAGTGGTACTACTACTGCTTCACAACATGTGGACAAGATGAATGACTACTTTGATAGAAATGAGATTGATGATGAAACTGTCAAAATTAGGTTATCTGCTCAAATTCTAGGGGGAGAAACAAGAAAATGGTTCAAAAGCTTAACCCCTAACAGTATTAATGATCTCCAAGCTCTCCATCAGTTATTCCTAAACAAATGGGAAGTTAGAAAAAACCCTCTCCAAATACTTTCAGACTACAAAAACCTCAAAAGAAACACTAGAGAAAGTGTTCAAAATTATTGCACTAGATTTAATAGTGTTTATAATGCCTTTCCCCCAGAATTAAAACCTCCACAAGGCTTAGCATTAGCCAAATTTCCTGAAGGATTTGATCCTAAAATGGCCTATCAACTGAGAGAGATAGATCCTTTGACTTTAGAAGATATGCAGAAAGGAGCCTTAGCTATGGAACTAAATCTAACTGAGAAAAGAGCCAGGATGAGGAATGAAAAGAAAGTATCATTTAGGGAAGAATCTGCACCCTCTACATCTAGCTCGAAAATGGAAAGGATGATGGAGGAAATGATAAAAAAATATGAGCATACTTGAGAGAGCACAATTTAGAGAAAACCAATCAGCTACCCAAAATAGAAATCAATCTCAAAATCAAAATCAGAACTTTAGGAGAAATCAACCTCAAAACATACAGAGAGAGGATGATCAACAGATAAGACCTCCTTTCCCAGAAAACTATGTAAGTGAGGTTGAAGAAACAATTGAACAAACAGAGGAAGATGACATAAACATGTTGGGAGTAGGTAGTGACCACTTTGATGTTCCTATTAATAGAAAACAAGGTCTATACACACCCTATGATGATAAAAGAACAGAGGATGAACATTATTATCAAGAGCTAGAAAATGTCATCATAGAGACCCCAAAATAATATGATCTTAGGAGTAAAAAGAATCTTGAAACTCCCATAACCAAAACCTCTGATAATTCTACAAAAAACAACCCTATGAGCAAACCCAAAAACATTAAACAAAAAGATAAAACAGTGGCTATAAATTCTAATCAAAACAAAGAGAAAGGCACTCGAATTAATGAAAAATAGAGTGCAGATAATAGCAGCGTTAGCATCTCAGCTAGTGCTCCTATTAAAACAATTTTGACCAATGTAAATAGAGGAAATCAGCAAACGGATTTTGCTGATAAAGTAGTGATTAACAAGGCTGAAACAAACATTGTAAAAAATCAGCTTCCTTTTAGTTTGGAACATGAAATTTCCAAGATTAAAATCTCTGTTCCCCTTACTGAATTAGTCACCCAAGATGTATATAGATCACAAATATTGAAAGATTTCAACATAGAAGAAAATAATGACACTGTTAACCTCAATGATGACCAACCAGAGCTTTTATTTTGTCCTAATATTGAGGGAAGATACCAAGAAGGGCCATTTCCTCCATTCTATGTTAGTTTGAAAATTCATGACAAAATTTTACACAATGCTATGCATGATTCAGGGGCCTCTCACAAATTAATGCCCAAAGCAATAATGGAGTCTAGGCCTTGAAATCACCAGACCATACAAAGATCTATATTCCTTTGACTCCAGCAGAGTGAAATTTTTAGGCTTGATCAAAGACCTTTGTGTCAACTTAGCTCAAATTCCAGCCAAGTGTTTAATGATGGATATTGTAGTGGCTGATGTACCCCCCAAGTATGGTATGTTGTTATCAAGATCATGGGGAGCTAAGTTACAAGGAACAATGCAAATGGATATGACATATGCTACCATTCCTATTTTCAATCAGACTAGAAGAATTTATAGGGAATGTCACATGCAATACATGGTCAGTAGCCAAGAGAGACCGGAAAACTCCCCTCTTTATTTTGTGCATATAGGCCTTGACTCATTTATTCTCTTCAATCATGAAACATTTAATGAGCAAGAAACCTTAACTGACTTAGTGGCCACCGCTCATTGTAACATAATGGCAGATACATAAAAGGAGGAATATAAGACAAAAGTATCAAAACAGTCTGCCAAATCAGAAAATCACAGTAAACAAATCACAGGTCTAGAGCTACAAAACAATCATCCACTGTTTTTCAACCTTGAGAGTCAAGAGAAGACTCCTCAACATAATGAAGAACATGAGGAACTAAACCAATTTCAACATAATGTTGACTTACAAAAGTAATCTAAAATCACACAAGATAAAGAGGAGGGTAGCCAAACTAGTAATTCTGAAAATAGTCCTCTTTGGAAAATGAATTTTGATGGGTCTTGCACTAAGAATAATGTCGAAGCAGGCATATAGATACAAAACACTGAAAACAATCATGCTGAAGGGAATTCCTATAGATTAATTTTTCAATGTTCAAATAACATATCTGAGTACGAATCCGTCCCCTTAGGCCTACACTTATTGAAAAAATTAGGGGCCAAAAGGATAAAATTTCATGGGGATTTAGAGTTGATTATTAGGCAAGTGAATGGGGAATATAGTGCCAAACACCCCAGACTTAGAGCCTATAGAAATGATGTCATGTACTTATTAAAAACATTTATTGAATTCCAACTTATCTTTTTCCCAAGAAACCAAAATGACTGTGCCAATGGTTTAGCCTTTGCTACTAGAACTTGTATAACACCTTATAAAACCAAGAAATGTACCACCCAAGTCAAATTTAGACCAGTTGTCCCAAAAAACGAAAAATACTAGTAAGTGTTTGAGGGAGATAAACAAATAGAAGACTTCTTACAGTCCAAAAATGAATTTGAGCCACCAAGTTCAGATTCAGAGTATGACCATGACTGTCCTATTGAAGAAAATCCACTTGATGAAGAAGCAAAGTCTCCAGAGATTGCTGATATAAATCTGTTATCTAATAAACTTGAACATACCACATAAGTTAGTACAGATTTAGAAAAAGGAGACTTAGAAATGCTGCAATTTAACACTCAAAGCTTTCCAAAAGGACTAGTCCCATTAGAAGAATTGTTTGATTTCAATGATGTTTCCAAAAAACCAAAACTGGAACCTGTTAAAACTGAAGTAGAAGAATGTAACATAGGCAGTGAACAAAAACCAAAAATGATCAAACTGTCTAAAACATTTCCAGCTCACATCAAACTGAAATATATTGAGATGTTTAGATAATTTTCTGATGTATTTGCATAGAGTTATGAGGATCTAAAATCATATGACCCAGAGATAATTCAGCATAAGATACCCCTCAAATAAAACTAGAAGCCCTATAGACAAAAATTGTGTAGAATAAACCCTGTTCAATTACCCCTGGTTGAGAAAAAAATTAAGAAAATGTATGATGCTAGAATTATAGTCCCTGCTCGATATTTGGATTGGGTATCTAATATTGTGTCAGTTAGGAAGAAAACAAGAGAAATAAGTCTTTGTATTGATTATAGGAACTTAAACAGAGCCTCATTAAAAGAAAACTACCCTTTACCCAAGATGGATCACATTTTACAAAAGGTAGTTGGTTCTAAAAGGAATTCTTTGTTAGATGGCTTCTCAACTTACAATCAAATTCTTGTACATCCTGATGATCAAATCAAAACAGCCTTTACTACACCTTGGGGTACTTTCATGTATGTGAAAATGCCCTTTGGTTTAATGAATTTTGGTGCTACATCTCAGAGAGCCATGGACATTGCATTCTCAGAATAATTAGGCTTCTTCATCATTATTTACCTTGATGACATCACTGTTTTTTCCAAGACAGATGAAGAACACCTTAAACACTTGAGAAAAGTCTTTGAGAAATGCAGAACATATGGGTTATCTTTAAATCCAAAGAAAACAATGTTTGGTCTCCAAGAAGGCAAACCACTTGGACACATCATATCAGAAGAGGGGATAAAGATAGACCCAAAGAGGATTGATGGTATATTGCAAATCAACCATCCTAGAAACATCAAGGAACTTCAATCTTTCATTGGGAAGATTAATTTCTTGAGAAGGTTCATACCCAATCTAGTTGAACTCCTTAGAAACATAACAAACATGCTGAAAAAGGAAGAATGAGTTAAATGGACCTTAGAAGCAAAGAAATCATTTGAACTGGTAAAACAAGCGTTAAACAAAACACCAGTTCTCATTAGTCCTGATTTTACAAAGGATTTCTTCATTTTTTCATTTGCATCAGAACACACTATAGATGTTGTCCTATTAAAGAAAAATTTGAAGGGACAAGAGCAGCTAATTGCATTCTTTAGTAAGGCATTAAGAGATGCACCTTTGAAGTACAATATCATGGAAAAACAAGCCTTTTCCTTAGTCAAAGCCTTAAAGGACTTCAGAGTTTACATTTTACATTCCCACATAATTTCATTTGTGCCAAATTCAGTTGTAAAATACATTTTAACCCAGGATCCAGATGGAAAAAGAGGAAAGTGGATTGCTGTGATACTTGAATATGATTTAAAATCAAGCCCACTAAGCTCATAAAATGCCAAGGACTAGCAAGATCAATGGCTGAGTGTAATTTTGAAGCTCTTGATATAAACATGTTAGAGGCATTAGATGAACAGGAGGAGTTGTCAGCTCCCATTATTGAAGATCATTTTCTGTTTTAATCTTGGTATGCTGATATTTTATATGTTTTGCTCAACTTAAATACACCTCCTGGTTTTTCTAAAACAAAGGCAATATTTTTAAAGTTGAAAGCTGTTAATTACTATATTTTGGATAAATGTCTATATTGGAAAAATGCTAGTGGATTATTGCTTAAATGTTTGCCTGAGAATGATGCAGATAAGATCAAGCACGAGTTCCATGAAGGAGAATGTGGAGGCCACCTCTATTGGAAGACAACTGCCAATAAAATCCTTAAAGCTGGTTACTATTGGCCCACCCTCTTTCAAGATGTCCACAAAATGATTATGGCTTGTCACAAATGCCAACTCTTTGAAGGAAAAAGAAAATTGCTTCCCTTACCCTTCCATCCAATCACTGTTGAAGCTCCTTTTCAGCAGTGGGGTCTAGACTTCATTGGGGAAATCTATCCAGCCTCATCTGCCCAACATAGATGGATCCTCACTTCAACAGACTACTTTACCAAATGGATAGAAGCCATTCCTTCTAGGCAAGCCAATGACTCTATTATCATAAAATTCCTTGAAAATAATATCTTATCTAGATTTGGCTGTCCTAGGAAGATTATCACTGACAATGCTGTTGCATTTGGATCCAAAAATATGGTTGAATTATATCATAAATATCAGATTACATTGGGCCATTCCACTGCTTATTACCCTCAATGTAATGGGTTGGAAAAATCCTCAAACAAAAGTTTGGTGAATATAATCAAAAAGTTGCTAGAAGACAATAAGAAATCATGGCACAAAAATCTAGTACATGCACTATGGGCTGACAGATTAACACTTAAGAAATCAATTGGAATGTCACCCTACCAGCTAGTTTATGGAGTAGATGCAATTTTTCCAACCAGTCTAGGAGTGCCAGTCATGAAGCTGATCCAAGAAGTACAGTCTGAAGAAAATGATATGATAAGGAGAATACATTAGACTATACATCTTCAACAAACCAGAGAGGAAGTCTACAACAGAGCACTACACAAGTAAGAAAACATCAAGAAGTTGTTTTATAAAAGAACCAAAGCAAGTGATTTCAGCATTGGTGACAAAGTTTTGAAGTGGGATTCCAAGAGAGAAGATAAGGGAAAACATGGAAAATTTGATAACTTATGGCTAGGCCCCTATCTCATTCATTCTATTGCTGGTAACAATGCTTATTTCTTACAGGAAGTGAATGGAACTGAACTTTTTGGAGGTCTTGTCAATGGCAGGATGCTCAAACATTATTTTTCTTAACTATACCGGTTTGAAGCTTTTCCATTTTTCTCATTGTAAATATCATATTTGTCACTACTTTCAAAGTTAGAAAAACAAAAATACAAAAACAATAGAAAAGAAAAGAGGGCAAAGTGTAAAACAAGAAAGGTGCAGCCCCATACCAAAAAAGAGAGATAAAGTCTGAAAGTGTGCAAGCTCAAAAGCCACTCCTAAAAACACACTTCTAGTTATTCATACAACCTAATCATGACTAATTAGCTTTTCAATTTACTACTGATAGGTTAGTGAATTAGATCATCCAAACAACACAATATTGGCTTATCAGTAAGGTAGATTAGGATAAAAAAACAAAGGTTCACACAAAATCAAAATCTGAACCTATGAGTTTCAAAAGAAGAATGGCTCTAATCAGTTTAAATCTTGAGCCAATGATAGAAAAAAAACTGGTTCTAAAAAGCTCAAAACATGAACCAATAAAGAAAGAGGAAGTAGCTCAAACAAAATCAAAACCAGAGCTGAAGAATAATGAAGGATGTTTTTTATTTTCAGATCTTAATCCTTCACCATTTTGTTTTATTTTTCTGCAAATTTTTAGTCTATGTGCAACTTTTTTTTATGCCATAGATCACCAGCAAGTTAGACTGTTTAATCCTGGCTTGGCTGCTTTTAAATTTCCTGTTTTAGAATTTAGAGAATAAAATTCTGTCAGACAGTCTAATCCTGACATAAGGTAGTTAGGTAGAGAATTTATGAACTCAACTGTTTAAACTGATTTCATGGAGGAATAAGATTAGACTTAGATTAGTTCCCTGTTTTTCAAAAGAATAAAATGTTGATGAAGAGATTTTGCTAGTCCAAATGCACTCTGAAAGAAGAAAAAATGTTAGGATCATTAGGAATGGGTAGGTAGAGAAGTTGTTTTGAAGAATTTTCATTCTTCAAAATTTTTGCGGAGATTATCAAATCAAAGAAAGGTCAGCTAAAGGAAAAGAAATTTTCTGCCCAATGGATAAGGCACTGGTTTACTGAAAAGCCAGAGATTAATAGATGAGGTTCTGGATACCTAAAGAACCAGCTGTCCTCCCCATGTGGAGCCACTGTTAGCCACCTATAAAAATTTGTCATACCAAATGGTGGCTAAATCTTTTTTAGCCTTCAAGAGATAGTTTCCTTTCAAAACTTATCATATATTGAAGTCTTATGATGATAATTACCTTTTGAGTTAATCTTCACTGTTGTTTCACTATTAGTCCTAAAGAACCTGCTATTCACCAAGAGAAAACTGCTTATAAAACTCCATTTCCCATCATTTCACTTTTCCTTTCACTCATAAACAATTCCATTTTTACCCATTTTTCCCTTTCGTAAAAACCCTCAAAATACCTTCATTTAACCTCAAAACCATTCCAAAATCCTTTTTAAACCTTATATCTCCCTTTATTTGGTTTTAAAATCCTCCCTCTAACCTATCGAAACCCTTACTTGGCCTTAAAAATCCTTGTTTTTGGCCTAAAAACACCCTTTTGCACTATAAGTCTTTTAGCCCCCGAGGGCTTATGGATTTTAAACCCCGTCCTTCATATGACCTAAAGCCCCACAATTGGGTGCTAAAGGGCTTAAAAAACCTTTTCCGAACCCCTTTGCCCCTTATATTTTTCCTTTCCCGACGTAGCAGTTCTGAATAGATTTGGACCGTTGATCAATAGAGATCAATGGCCATCGTACTGCCCATCCTCTGCCTTTTTCATCTGCCGTCCCTTCTCCCCTTTTTCAAAACTCTACTCCATCTTTGAAATCATAACCATCCATAAAAAAAATCCTACGATCGGGACTTAACCCGATATAACCAATAAACCCATCTGCTACGCGACAAAGGCATTGACATCATCGTAGACCCCACTGCCACCTCCGCTCGTGCATCTTTCATATCGCAATTTTTCCGTGCCGTTGGTTCTGGAGCCTCCGATCCAACAACTGATCATCCGTATCGCAAAATTTTTGCGTATAAAGTTTAACACCAAAAATTTTTGCGAAATAGGTGGTTTTCATTTTCCACATGTCAAATGATGTATGGAATCGCATTTCTCTCAAGCAATACCGCCTACCCCCCAAATGAAATGAGAAAACCTCAGTCGATTTTCCGAAACCACTCTTCTTCAATTCGTGCCCTAATTCAAATTTCGAACCCTGTTTTGTTTTCCGCCATGATTTTCTCGCTCCCACTACTACCCCCACTCATCCTCACAGCTCCAACCACTTCCATAAACCCTCCTAAGCAATTCTAAACCAAATTTCGCAGGATTTAAATTAACTTTGTGTGTTTTTATGCAGGTTTAATGAAATTTAAGAAACAAACCCTCCTGCAGGCAATTATAGTGTTTTAGTTCGAGGATGACGATCTTCGTGGCCCTAAATACAAGTTAAAAGGGATTTGAGGAATTTAATTTCACAGTTTTGGGCCGATAAGTCATGATCATCGGCTTTCTAAAACAAATTCTCCAACAAAACCTCTGTGCACCTGCAAATAGAAAACACAGAGGACATCAATTAATTGAAGAGTATCAGTGTTGAAGACACAGGATGAAAGTATAATCCAAAGGTTAAAAGTTCTAAACAAAGCTTAAAAGGATTAACCCGCAAATTCAGGAATCAAAGGCCTAATCCACAAATGAAGCAGATAGGCATAGTCAGTAGTTCGAGGATGATTAAAGAGAAAGTCTCAAAGTTTGAAATCGGCCATAAACACAGTGTTTAAAGGTAAATCAATTTTTAAGTGAAAGAAGACAAAAACAATGAAGGACACCTCAAAAGCCACATCAAAGGGGCTAATTGAATTCCCAGCTACCAAAGCACCACCTGCAGCCTCAATATATCAAATTAAGGCATAGTTATTGCCCAGTTAGAAGATATTTGCCTAAAAATAGCTGAACAGTTATTTCAAACTAAAGAACATACTTTAAACTGTCAGTGAAGTTATTTTAAATGATAAAAAGAGCCTTAAAGTCAATTTTTCCACCCACTAAGCCTAAAAAGTAGAAAATAGAGTTATGAGACAGAGTTGTAAATTGGATGCTTTCCTTCCTTATGCCTTGCATGGTTTTCAAGACTAGGAATTTCATTAAGTATATAATTAATGATACTCAACTCTAGAAACTCTTCCACCTCCTCATTTTCTTATAAAATCTCCTTTAGGAGCACATTGTAAAGGGTTGGATGTTGGATTTCTGATGTAATAGTTGCTGTATCGAATCATTGTTGAATGTAAATAAATTCTGAAGCTCTAAAGCTCTGTTAAGTTTTTGAAGAAGTTAGGCTGAGAAGAGAAGTTGGTGTTGTACTGAAACATTGGACCTGAAGTATGTAACTGGATTGACAATCAATATACAAGCTGATTCTTGGGATCCTGGTCTATATCATTGGTGAAGTACCTCTTACTGTTATTGTTTTCCTTTCATATATGCCATTTTGTTCACTTTTCTCTGATAAAGAACAGCAAGCATAGAGCTAGGATTTACTGTTAAAAGTACCCTACTCTCACTGATAAGCTTTATCTATATTTTTTCTGCTAGTTGTGATATTTGGGAATGACTTAAATTAAGAGTAAACATTATCAAGGAATGTTGGTTAGTTCATTTCTTGATGTGCAAAACTTGAAAGGAATTTCTTGAATGATATTTTCATTACATGCTAAGTAGAGTTAAACTAGAAAAGTTTATTGTTTTCCCTGTATTACAGTTCTTTCTCCAAAGGTTGTTTGAAAGTTTCCCTAAGAGTATGCTAAAGCAGACCATGATTGTAATACATCTGACCTGATCTTAAGCTGCACTTTGTTTTCTTATCTTTTTTCATCCCTTGTGAAAGTAGTCTAGTGAGATTACTAGATTGTTGTTTGATAAGTTAGCTTTAATACAAGCTTGTCCAAAGAAGTTTATGGTTAGCCTTGTCCTTTGGTTGGTTTCAAACAATTGCTTAAAAATTATTTTATTGTATGGAAAATTGATAAATCCTTGTAGAAATTATTGGCTTTTTCCACTTTCTCAACACTTTTAATGCTCCACTCCATCATTTAATTGAAAGGATATTTTGATATAGATGACTTGCCCCTTGGACCACTCTTGAAATTTTTTCACAATTAAACCCTTTTGTGACTCCATTGCCCAATGGATTAAAGCTGCTTCACACTAATCCTATCTGCTGAACACTTTTCAATATACTTGCATCTTCACCCTTTGAAACTCTTTCATTTTGTGATATTCCATCCAATTAAAGATCATACCCGACCAACCAAACAAACAAAAACCCTTGTTCTTAATAACTAGCCTAATATCATACTAAAACCTTAAAAGATAAATCAATCTTTGCACTTATAGAGAGATCCCTCTCTGGATTCAGGAGGGCTAGATCCTAGAATCCCAAAGTGGTTTTTTGATGTAGTCTCTGCAGCGTTTGTATTTTCCAATTTTGAAAACTACAGAGACCTAACAAATACCTTGCAACATAATAGATCTTGCAAATAGAAACATATAACAACATAAAATAGAAGTGTAATAAAAAAATTAAGGACTTGAAAAAATGATAATTTTATTAATGAATACACCTGGTGAGGAGGAATTACAAAATGGCTATGTAGCTCCCCCTCCTTGGGATGCGTCCTTTCTTGTCCTTATGCTTCAGCAATGTGCTTCTCTCTCTAAATTTGAAATGGGTAGAAAAACAAAAAGGTTCTTGAACTCAAGTGGGAGCTAAAATTCTATGAGGCAATAATGTTGACGATGAAAATGGTCATGGTGAAGACTAAATAGAAAACCCTCTATTTATAATAAAGTATTGAGCCAAATTAGGAATCAGAAAATAATAAAACATTATTTACTAAATTAAAGTCTAGCCATTGTGAATACTTTATTATATTTTTTGAGAGGGAAAAGATATTCAAAATGGTACAATATCTTTATTTAGAAAGTGGTTGAAGTAGTTAACAAATAAAAATGATTTATTAATCGCTTTGTGAGAATTAAGAAAGAAATAGTTATTAAATAGTGGTTTAATAATTATCTCATAAGGAAAATAGGTGATAAATAAGGAATAATAAATATAAAATGGTTTATTTAATTATTCCAAGGTGATTAAGTCAAAAGTAAAAAGAAATAATTATTTAATAATTATTTCTAGAGAATATTAAATAAATAATGATTTACTCAATCATTCTCATGGGGTTTTTTTTTGGATTTTAATAAGAAAAAATTTAGAAAAATGGTTTACTAAATGATTTCATATGGTGAAATTTGGGTTTACCATAGTAAAATTAAACCTACATGGTGTATTTTGATCCACGTAGTAAGAAATGGATAGGTGAATTTTTTTTGGGTGATAACAAATTTCCCCCCAACGTAAGAGTGTTAAGAGAAAATCATATCACCAAAATACATTGTAGGTTTCACTTTCATGAGACACTGAAGGGGAGTCAGAGAGAGAGAGGGAGAGAGAGAGTGTGTGTGTGTGTGTGTGTGTTGAAGCAATGTAAGGAAGGATTGAGAATTTAAGTGGAGAGACTTACTTATCTAATAGAAGTCTTCGTTTATTGGTAAGTACATAATCTCAAATGAGGCGGGGGAGGCATACCCATGCCCATTGAGATAACTGAGTACAAATAATGATGGTTTTCCCAACAATGTGGGTTTGAGAAACAAACTACTTGATACATGACATGATGGCATCAATGGGCCAAAACGTGATACAATGATATAATGAGTATCACATACATAATGTTCCTAGAAAAATAGAGCCTGTGACTAAATACAATAACATTTGTTGATATGAGTACATGAGACATAATTCCCCCCCAAACTGAAAGGATGGGGGGAGATCAGAACCAAATAAGTCCTACAAAACAGGAAAGGGATCTAAATATCTAAATGGACTATCTGAAGGAGACATGCATGTTGTGGGCACTGCAAGAAGCGAAAACTGAGCCAGTCAAATCTACATAACAACATTAGATATTGAATCATAATATGTTGTCACTCGTGCATGTGGGGGGATACCTAAATGACCACCCCCTCATGAGGTATGGAACATCTCACACAAACCTGGGAAATGCTAGTAAAATCTACTGGATCACTATAACACCAAGTGTATGATTCTCGATCGTGTAATAATGGGCTGGAGTCGAGCATGTCAGAAAATACCAAGTAAAAGGGCAATGATGATTCCCTTTGCTTGATATGAGGCACTGAATACTTATGAAGGTTGGGACCAAGGTACACCACCCTCTAATCCACTCTCCTAGAATAAATATGTTGAAGTCGACAGATAAAGGCCACCATATTTGAAGGAATGAGGATTCCTCAACAAAGGCATGAGGATAATAGTAATTTGAGTAAGAGACTGACACCATAGATTATGATGGAGGAATAAGATCAGTGGTGGACTAACAAATTCCTTTGGCAGAGCATAATATGCATGGTTGACCTGAAAACGACTAACTCAACTCTAGAGGGTATGGTAAATTACTCAAATGAAGGATTTGCAAAGACAAAGTAGTATAGTTGGAGGCCAAATATAAGTGAAATGGGATGAATGTGATTTGACGCTGAATTATTTACTATAGCAGGAATCAATGGGACTCATAACGAACTCCATGGATGCAAGGGTGACTCATATTTGATTCTTTGATCAAGGGTGAATCGAAGTTTCTACCACACATGGGGGAGGCTCGAAGGGGACCATAAACACATGAGTAAATAATGGTTACTCACAATGAAACTCAAGAGATAAGTCAACAAGTGCAAAGGAAAAGTGGTACAAGAGTACAAGTGACTCATATGAAGATATCTATTTTTGATAGGTGACAAAGTGAGACCTCATGGAAAAAATGGCTTCCTAGTGAAGTTTAAAATTATCAAAAATGAAGAAAGAAAAATTATAGAGATTTGTCATAGCTTTCCAATAGTGTTAACAGTTTGTCAAACCGAGCTATATTTTTCTCGTAATGGTCAACAGAAAAACTAGGGTTTTCCATATAAAATGGCTTCTTTCCAACAAATCCAATTAATTTTCATAGTGATTTGTTAGAGAATTTTGAGAGGGGGAGAAGGTCCTAAATCCCTATGAGTTTATAGCAGATAAACCGGTCATAAGAATCCAAATCCCTTACATTCCGGGAGGTGGCCTAAACCTACTCATCATTCTCTATTCTTTAGATTAGGGCTTTAGTTTGTTGGGGGGAACCCTTTCTTTTCCTCATGGTTGCAGCACACCTATTTAGAAAATTTCTGCATTTTTGGTTGCAGGAAATAGGATAAAAAGTGTACCCAATGCAGTTTTTGGTGGAAAAACTGTGTTGTGGACCTAAAGGGAAAACATTGATAGGGGTGTCCTGGAAGCTGAAGCTGAGGCTTGAAAATTAATTTTATGACTCTGATCTAAAATATATGATGTTTTTTGGAAGATATGTCAGAGCTAAAGATGGTATGGTGAGAACATTACTTTGATGATCTTCCCACTAAGATTCAGGGGAATCTGGTTGTCAGAGGGGCTCTGGCACAATATGGGTTGCTCAATTTCTTTGAGAACCCATTGATGAAAGTTGGTGAACCACTTATATCTTGGATTTTTAGCTATTGGGATCCACATTAGGAGGCCTTTGTGACATAGGGACATATAATCATGATCACTATTCGTGACATATAATTTTTTTGGGTGGTCGGAGAGATCTATCCAATTCTACCTCATGGGAGGCATATTAGAGAGTTTGTGGATCATCATTGTGTACCAAGTACTCGGGTAAAGGAAACAAATATCTAGATAAATGGCGATACTTGAGACACGAGATATAGTCATAGAAATGGTGCATATATTGGGTAGCCATGCCTTCCACCACATTATTGGAGATCAGATGATGCTAGTGGAGAGTGTACTGGAAGTAACCTACTAAGGGTGGGCCCAGATGATGTTGACATCATTGAAGCATCAATTGGGTATATATAGGTAGAGGACCAATGATAATCTTTCATTTGGGATAGTTTTGTCCCCATTATTCTTTGATAATATCCCTACTACCTGATCACATGTGCATATCTGTGATGGGGGCCCACAAGAGCCTAGGATGCACTACTTGGGGAAGCTATTGCAACATGATGGAGGAGGAGGAGTCGTACATGCGTTCTGACCTGGTTTTTTTAATCATTGGGATCAAATACCACTCTACATACACAACTATCCATACAATGGTATGAACTTCCAAGGGAATCTTGATCTACCACTTCTATCAAGGCGATCATGGGGACCAGATGGTAAGTGATAGTTGCTATATTTTGGTTACATGTATAGTTTAGAAAATATATGTATTTGGTACTTCCTTTCAAAAATTTCACATGAAGATATAACTCCGGTGAAACTGACAAGATATGTAGGCCAAACTGCAACACCTGGGGCTACATATCAGAGGAAGTAGACATCACAAAAAATACCAGATAGTGATGCATTACTAGGGATGTGTGTCGTAGACTAGACTTAGAACCGACTGGGGTGACAGAGTGAGGATGGCATGAGTTGTAATATCAATACAAAAATGTGTGTATCAGTCTTCCCTCTAGGTGGCGAGCTATCTTGAGGTGTGTGACTATGGACGAGCAAGCAGTGAAAGACTTGCGAGATGGAGGAGTAGCCCCATTAGCTCAGAAAACTACAGAGGATCGTAATTATGCATAGGGATGTGTGGGCCCCCATTTTTTTATGTAACATGTGATGGGCATGTCATATGTATTTAGAGTAGTGGACTCCAAACACTGTATGATGGATATTATGATACATTATATGGTTATGCATCTTTTTTATATGATTCTATTCACCATTTGTTTATTTTATAGATGTATTCTTGTATATGCATGTGATAAATGCCAATCTATAATGTTGTTTGCAATGTTATCTACATAGTTATTTTGTGCTTTAGGAACATGATTGAATAAAATGGATTCAAATTCATGTGCCAAAATATTAACTCGTCGTTATTTTCTAAATAGGACAAGAATTTTCACATGATAAATGTCATTCAATTGCAATACGAGTAGCAAGGAATCAAGAAAAACATGGAGGTGAAGGATGTGATGATCAAAGGAATTGGCTAACAAACATATCACTGCATCATATTTGTCATGATTATTGGTGGTAGATACGATGCAACCATCGTTGGAGTGGACTAATGAATGCAAAGGGGTGAAAATGGCCCAAGCTACTAAGGTTAGATTCTTGGAGAAATGACTCGAACCCAATGTAATCGATATATGGTGTGGATTATGGATCCATATGAAAGGCACAAGAATATAATGAAGGAGATGATGGGGAATGCGAGCTACCTAAATATAGAAATGAAAAAGAAAAAACATGTATTTCAATGGGAAATTTAATGGGTATAATTTATTCAATTAAATTGTATTGCGTAGGTTGGGAATAATTTCTCCTTCTCGACCCCTCTAAAAGGTATGCCCCTTTCCCAAACACATACAAATGATATAAAGGACCGTGCCATAATTTTTCAAAATTCCCATTTCCCAAGACATTGCGAGATTGGTTATAAATGAGAACAAGGCTGCCTTCATGAAAGCATGTGGGTGGACTTTACGTTCATACTAAGCTTTAGTGTGATTTTTGACCGCTTCAATTGTTTTCAAGGAAACACAATGGTCTTCATTGGCATGCTCAACCATGATGAGTCTTTATTCTAAAGCTTTGTTGTCGAAGGAGTTTGATAGCATGGTGGAGGGAAGGGATCTAACACTCGAGTGGAAAGACTGCCTCCTATCCATAGACAAGGTGGAAAGGAGTGAACCTGGTGACAATTTTGATAGAATTTATGTAGGTCCACAAAGTAGGGAAGAGCATAAGGTTCTCGTTGATATTTTTTATATTCATCATCCACTGAAGCATAGTTTTAAGTATTTTATTGATAGCTTCAACTTGTCCATTTCCTTCAAGGTAATAAGATGATGAATATTGGTGTTCAAAACCCAAGAATGAGGATGGCTCACGCTAGATCTCATCTTCAAAGTGTCAACCATGGTAAGAAACCAATTGTTTCAGAACCATGAATCGAGTGATAACATGTTTAAAGAAAACTAAGCCTACAGTATCTATGGTTTTATTGAACGTGGGCATGGCTTTGGCCCATTTAGTGAAATAGTCGACAACCATGATAATATGATTATGCTAATTAGTAGATGGAGGTTTGCACTATATAAATTTGATGGCCCATTTACATAAAGGACCGATTGCGATGACATTATGGAGGGGAGAAAGTGGAGCGTAAGACTTTCAAGTGTATAATTGACAATTGGGACAATGCTTAACTGCCTCAATGCAATCTCTAAAGAGAGAAGGCCAAAATTATCTGGTATGCATGGTTTTCTAGGAAGAGGCCATTCCAGAGATATGATCACCACAAAATTCATCGTGACAGACAATGAGCACTTGATCATCTTTACCTTGGGTGAGACAATGATGAAGGACAATGTAGAAAATGTAAAAATAAAGATCATCATAGATGAGGAGATAGTGAGGGGCTTGAAATTGAATATATCATCGATCGTCACGAGTGAAATGTTGGGGGGTGGGGGGGATTTTTGGGTTCATAAATAGGTGAGGATGTCACCATACCAAGAATAATTAGAGGTTATAGCAAACAAATGTTCATCTGGAAGGTTGTAATTTACCAGTGGATCAGGCGCACTGGTAGGAAATTCAGAGATGAATTCAGCAAGGGTTAAGCCTTTATTACTCTTCAGTGTGACAATTTCCAAATCAAATTATTGGAGGATAACGAACCAATGGGAATAATTCATATTGATGATCTTTCTTCTCAAAATAAAACCATGGGGTTAGAATTAGTCACAACCTTGGTGGTATGCATAAGGATATAATGACAAAGTTTATGAATAGAGAACACAACAACCAAGGCTAAATTTTATTCACGGGAATAGGACATAGGGGTGAATTTTGAATTTTTACTGACATGATAGATGACATGCTCATTTCCAGTTCCATCTTCCTATATTAAGACCCCAACAACTGAATAGGTGGAAGTTGAGACATACAAGATAAATTCCCTCTCGAAGTTAGGTGGGTTGATAAAGGGGGAAGAAATGAGGGCACACTTGAGGGAATAAAAATTGTTGAGCTTGATCATCCCATACAAATTGAATGTAAGATCGATGGATTCTAAGAAACTAATGTTCAGTGGTGGCATAGTCAATAACAAACCAACAAAGAAAGTTGGCTTTGCCTTGGAGGCTTTGTAACTAGCGAAGAGTGCGAGGAGGAGAAAGTTCGAGAATGGCTTGAACTTTAAGAGGGACAAGGTTGATACCATCTTTGGAGACATTGAATCCAAAAATCCTTCCAGAGGGAACACAAAAGAAACACTTAAGTGGGTTGAGGTGAATTTTATACTTGCGACATCGAAGGAAAAGGGTATACAAATAATCAAGGTGTTGCGATTAGAACTTAGAACGAGCAATGAGATCATCTATATAAACAGGGATAATTTGAACCTAGTTGTGAAAATAATAAGACATTGCACATTGAAAAATGGCCCCAACATTCCTTAAACCGAAAGGAATATACCCTATAGGAAAAATGTCCCACAGACTAGTAAAAGAAGCTTTAAGTTGATCGGCAAAGCAGATACGAATCTAATTGTACCCTAAGAATCCATCCATGAAGGAAAGGACTTCATGTCCCGCACACTTTTCAATGATTTGTTCTATGAAGGGTCTGGGGAAGTTTTCTTTGGGACAATATTTGTTTATATCACGAAATTTCATGCAGACACGAATGCTACCTTCTTTCTTTAGAATGGGAATAGGGTTGGACACCCATGTGTTGTACTCAATGGGATAAATGAAACTAGCTTGCTTGAGCTTATCGATTTTTCCTTTAACGTAATTGTGCTTGGAAGGATGAATTGGACTTTCTATTTTGGAGGATGGTATGGCCTCAATCCATGTTTTGATATGGTGTTCAAAAATGGAGGGATCAAGTTGGGGCATCTCATAATAGGACCAGAAGAAAACATCACGGAATTCTTTTAATAAATTAGTGTAAGCCTCAATTTCTTATGGGGTGCACTGTAACCCCAAGGTGATATTTTATTTAACCCATAGTTTATTCAAAATGTTAATTTTAATGGTATCGGAAATGTTAGCCATATTTCCTTCTTCGAAATCATCTAGTGCAACAATGGGTTTTTTGAACCAATCAATCTCAGAATGGATAAATTCTTTGGACTCCATAACACATTGATGATTTGTTTTCTATGGAAGGAAGTACGTATGATGGTGCATATCATTCCAAGGATAATCAAGGGTCATCATGGATTCCATGATTTCTTCATCAGAATGGAAAATGGGAGGACAGGAGGAAGAGGGACCACATGACAAAGAAGCACTACTTGAGGAAACTTCATTAGAGACAAGGTTCACATGTGTATCAACATAATGGTTGGACGGATGACTAGTAGATTTGAAATATACCAATGTTAACACCAAAGTGTCTTATGAAGAAGGTTTTAAAGAAGCACAATAGGAAACTCCTAAAGAGTTTGAATATATCGATCCCATGGATGACGACAGGTAGAGAATAGGGTTGAAACTATTCATCAGGAGGGAGAATCAAAATGAGAGGTTGATAAATCTCCCATCCTAGAAAAGCATTAAGGCTAGGACCCACAGGTAGAGGGGAAGTAGAATCACTACAAGCGACATCTAACTCGTGAAGCACTTTGAAGTGTATCACGAAAATATTTGAGATAGGGACAGTGATCAGGAACAATATTTTTACTTATCACACAAAGCCGAAGGGTGATTTGTGCATAAGATTTTATTCTTAATGGAGGACTTCATTAAGATAACATGGACCTAGGGAATGTTAGGGTCAAGAAAATTACCAGAGACCACATTCCTAATATGAGGGAGCTCAAGAAAATTATTGGTGGCATTCCCAACAACATCACACAATGAAAATGGAGGAGAAGGCTTTGGAGGTTTAGGAGGAGTGGGATTTTCTTAGGTTGTCTTGTATTTGTTTCCATTTTTCTGGGCTTTCCCCCCTCAACAGATGTTTTCACAATAGGATTTTTTTCCTATTGAGTTTTTTGTGGAACTGAAGCAAAGGAAGGAGTTGTAGGAACTGATTGAACTAGCGTCAAAGTTATAAAAGGTTTAAGTTGGTCAAGAGGAGTGTTCGTGGGAGGATCAATGTACTAGATTTGGATCCTGAAGGTGATGTTAGGAAGACTCAACGTAGCCATAAAAACATTAGCAAAGATTATTGGTGGTAGGAATATGAAAGTTATCTATCCAAAGGGATAATGACATGGAGGAATTAGTCCAGGATGGGTAAGATCTGGAGGGACGATTCCTGGTGGAAAAGGACCAGGAGAGATACTAACAAGAGGGAAATGATCTCAAGGAATTGTATCAGAAGGATAATTTTAGTCTTGAGCAGGGGATTATGGAGGAGACCACTACTGGGAAGACATACCAGGTCAGTTTCCTCCAGCTCGTGATGCATGAAGAATGAAAGCACTCGAAGAGCTAGGATTAGAAGGGGTAGGCAAAGGACCATAATAAGCCCCAAGAAGCTTGGAATATTTATAGAATCTAGGGTAAATAGTGATAATGGTGGTATTGGTATGGTTTCCCACCATCGATGAGATGGTATTGTAAGGAGATGTTTGTGACTTAGGGTTGTAGTACGTAAGTTGATAAAAAATAATGATATTTCCATTATGGGGAAAGTAGATCTTGTGAAAGACATAGGATGCCACAACTAACATGTAATAGGTGTAACTACAACCAAAAAGAGGTTATAATATAAAGGGGCATCGATGACTTTGATATCGATCATGATCGTCTTGCCAACAACAGTGATGGGGAAATTCTGATAGATACCAGTAGGGTGTGAGGCGTGACCATCCAATGCACAGAGGGTGATGGTGAATGGTGATAGGTTAGGGGAACCAAGCTGCTTCCACACACTAGTGGACATCACATGTGTGGAGGCACCTTCGTCTATTATACACCTCTAAACAATGGCATTTTTTATGGAGACTAGTATCTCAAAGGAAACATATGAAGGGGGTGGGGAGGGGGGTGGAGGTTCCTTTTTATCATCATCAAAGACAATAAAATTATTGTAAGAGGGATCCATAATTCATAAAGTCGATAGTAGAGCTTTCCGTTGGGATGGGTACATCTGGAGGAATTCCAACATTCACATGGTGGTAGGAGACTGTGCCAATAAATCTACTATATTATAGGTATGGACGAATTTAGAAGAAGCAACATTTTAATGTAATGTACCTTTGGTAATATTGGGGTGAACTGCTACCTTGGCCTGAGGGATATATAAGGTACCATTTGATGACAACATGGGCTTAATGGAACTTTTGGTTGGGAATTAGTCGCTAAATTATTGGTAGGATTTTCATATTGGCGCGACCGAGTTTACAGGTTGATTTCTTCGGCATCCATCATGAGAATCTGGCAATTCCCATTCCCAAGTTGTGAATGTTGGCAGGCTGAATTATTTTGGCTAGGTTGGGAAGCCACATATCCTTGATGATCAAATGGATTTGTGAGTATAACTGGTTGTGATGAAGAGGGAGGGGGGGGGGGGAGGTGTAGCGATGGGTTGAGGTCCTCTAGAGGAAACTTCTTGAGCTTCCCATACCTGACGCATCTAAGGTAAAAGGGGAAATTCATGAGTATAATGGAAAAAAACTCCACAATAAGCACAAGGTTTATTGGTTTTAGGAGCCTTGTTCTTCTTTTGTTTTCCATGTTGTTGCTGGTTTGCAGGATTAGGCTAGTCACCCTTAGGGGCATTAGGTTGTCAACCCTGATTTCCTTGGTTACCTTGAGTTTGTTTATTCTAGTTAACCTCCCCTTTATTCCTTCTCATGGGGGTTAGGGGGATTGGTACTTATATGCTAAGAATACATTTTATTCTTTGGCAGTAGTTGTTATTGTGGCAAAAGAGGTGGAGGCATGGAAGGTTAATGGGTTGGTGTCAGTGAGTTTGGAGCGTTAGGTGATGCATAAGGATAGTAAGGATTCACAACAACATTTTGATAACCAGTTTTAGAAATGAATGCCCCTAGAATCAACTAATGCAGATGGGGAAATACATATGATGTGCTTGTATCTATGTAAGAGTGGACATGCGAATGATCGGGAGGAGGATAGGTTTAAGTGGAAATGTTCCCCCTAGGGTTGACCATAACTCATAGCAATTTAAGGATATGGTGATGGTTGAGGGTGAGAATAGATCCAAAGATATAGTCAGCAACATGAGATGCCTGTACTGCATTAGAAACACCAGGCCGAGGTAGATTGAGGAGGAAAGTATAAACATAACTTGATTTGGCATATATCAGATCAGATTTTAAGGCTATATGGAGAGCTTGTTACTCAGTCTGAGGGAAGTTAGAGGCGACTTAATTAGCTATGGGGTAAAAAGGGTTCTTAAAAAAAAACTATATATACATGGTCTTGAAACTGAAGGGCTCTACACATTCTCCTTCTTCTACTCCATTCTTGTATGTGGCTATAAAGGAAGGTGGAAGAATTTTGATGAAAATAGGTCAATATTTCGGTACCTGTGTCATATGAGAGAGATAAATAGAAATATGAAAGGAAATATTTGGCGAGAGTCACAAATTTAGAATGAGAGACATGCAGTTGGTCCACATACCATTTGGCAGCAGCTCCAGTTAGGGTCTGTTGGAAGAGATGAAGACAAATGGAGTCTTCCCTAATGGAATTTGATAAAATCCACATGTAAAAATAGTGGACATGATTGGTGGGGTCTTCTATAGGATTTCTTTTAAACTTAGGAATGTCTAAGGGGAGTTTGGTGGGAATGGGAGGCCAAATTTGGTCATGAGGAATTGGATCATTGATAAGTTGGCTGAAATCAGGGAGGCTCAAGTCAACCATATAGGGAAGTAAGGGAGGATTAGTGGCCATCCCTACAGAATTTTCAAGGAGTTTTTGCTTCGTGATATAGTGTCTAATTATATCACCATAAAAAATAAACAATACCAATGAAAAAATAAAGGGATTAGAATCGCAAATGATCATCCATTTAGCAATCAACATGTTTTATGTTATAAAGAAGAGAGATTGCACATGGCCTCCTAGAATGTTGGGGAAGGGTTTTGATCTCGGAGAAGATATTGTGCTCCACTCAAGTGATCTATCATGTCCTCACCTGATCTCTTATCCCTACATGCAATCAAAACCAAATGGAGACGATAGATGATCCTCCTCAGAATATCATTAGATCAAAAGCAACAAAAATTGATTATAAGATTTGTTGAATACACAATCATATATGAAAATGAACATGAATTTTCCTTAATCATATAAAATAATACAATGCTTATACCTTCGCCTCAAATATTCCTCTCCTCCAACTTGTAGGATGCTCTCCTCTCCCAATATAGCATAGCTCTCGCCTTATATTTTGGATACTCTCTCCTTACACCTTTTCGTCTTGGTGATATTATATAGGCTCATTCCATCATTCGAGAGAATGTATCTAGATACCTAGGGGCTTAAGAAGTTATGAAACTGCTATAATAATGGACCCCTAGCCAACTCATACACAAGTGGGTCAAGTTGATCTCCTTGGGAATGGGAAACTCTAGAAACCATTTTCACAATTATGAGCTTTTTCTCAATTATCTCAATTATGAAATAATTATTATATAATATTTTGGAAAAATAATTATGATAAATTCCTCAATTATGTAATTTCATCCTTTTATCATGGGATAAATCTCACATAAGTAAAATAAAAGGTGAAAAGGGATGCATTTTATCCAAACAACTTAGGTTAGTTGATATTGGGTTTCTCTCACTATAATGGAGTGGTAAATAGGGTTATAAAATATGCCCCCTAATGCATGAGGTCAGAAGAGAAACTGGTGGCTGAAATGCATTACAATAATACTCAAAGTTCAGAATGAGAGGAAAGAGCCAAGAATAAGAAGCTGGATCAGAGGAACTCAAGTGCTGAAGTGTCCACTATGTTGATAACATCCACTAGGTGGGCATACCCATGTTCAATCATAAAGAGAGACTGGACATGGATGTCATAAAATACACTGTGGATCTATCAAATGAAATGTTATAACATGGTCATGAAGACATACACAGTGGATCCAATATGCAACTCAAAAGATAGAGAATAGCCACCAGAAAATACAATGTGGATCTATGTCATAGTATACATCAGTAGGGATATGGACACGTGACAGACATAGAAGTGTCTCAAGATAGTCCTCAAAGTAAATAAATTATACATAACTCCAACATAGCCTGGGAAGTATGTCATATAAGAGTGAGATGTCCCTAACCTAGGGTCTTCAACATAACCCTGATGGTATGAATCTACACATGTGAATAAATGTGCTGAGGTCGAGCATGGTAGAAACCTCCTGATTACCAGCCAATAAGGTAAACTAGTAATAGACGCAAGGGAATACAGCAATGAGGGAAATTGACCCCAAGATACATAGTACAATCCAATAAGTGTGAATAATTGAGTTGACGTTGAAAACCATTGAACTCAACCAATCAGGAGCGAATGATGTAAACCCATTGTCGATTGTGAGGAATCCTGCCAATGAGGTTTGCAAGCTCCAAGGTACTACTGGTTCCTAGATGAAGCTCCTGGATAATGAGCTGAAGTTGACAGGAGAAGATCTTTTGAAGGAGGACCTTAATGTATCCACCATCAATCGACACGGAATAGACCAAGATGATGTAATGTATGGATGATGGAACGAAGTGATGAAGTACAACTAACACAGGGATGGCCGACTCAAAAAGGTCAAATGGCTACTGCAGATGGTCGACGCAGCCTCAGACTTACCTTGAACACATAGTGACATGATACAAGAGAGACTTGGTAGCATGACTTATGAGCATCATATGATACCATACAACAACACAAGAGGCATTGAGGCATGCTCCATATGACTGGAAGAGTAACCATCCATAGGAGTAAAGAGACTCATATGGAATGTATAGCTCCTAGGCAAGCTAAAACCCAACTATGAGATAATGAAGAATATAGGTTCCATGTTCAAGGGAGACTTTAATAACGCTACCATTTTATGGCTAATGGAAATAAATTTTCCATCCCTTCTCTTTTTATAAGTTCATTTTTCGTAAATTTTTTCCCCCGAGCCCAAAAAAGAGATAAAAGTATACAAGGGGGAACCTCCTGGCCACAGTAGAATAGTATAGTCCCTTATTTTTGTTAGTGTAACCCCCTTATTGTTATTATTTTACCCTTGTGACCCCCATATTGTTAGTATTTTTCCCTTAAATTATTATTGTTAGGTCGGCTAGGATTACATTGTGGCCCCATTAGGATTACATTGTGGCCCCATGGACTCCTATATATAGAAAGGAGGTTTTGTAATTTGAATCATCCAAGAATTGTTCATTCATGTAATTTATTTGAGGTTTCCCCATTGAAGTGGCTTATTTATAAGGTGTTGATATCTCTTTTCTTCTCTTTTTGGAGCTGGTTTCACAACATTTGGTATCAGAGCTTTGAGATTCTAGGGTTTCGTTGGTCCAAACAGTTCATCATGGAATTTTCGCTATAACTGTTTATCTATGAAGGTTCAGAATCTAAAAATTTTAGAGTGCGAATCCCAAATCCTGAGGAACATCGTTGCAAAATTTCAGAGCTTGGTTCACAATATTTTCAGAGATATGATCTATGCAAGTTAGGTCATTTTTCAAGCTCTTGAATTTAACCTAAACAGGTTATCGTGGTATTTTCGTAATAATTTTTTTTCTACAAAGATGCAGAAGTTGAAATTTTTAGAGTGCGAAGCCACAACCTGAGGAACATCGTCACATAATTTCAGATATTCGTTCGCAATATTTGCGGAGATATGATCTGTGGAATTTAGGACTTTTTTAGGCTTTTGAATTTCATCTCAAAGAGGTGATCGTGGGAAAATATTCATAGCTCTCTCTCTGAGCATCGGATTGGAATGTTGTAAATAGTGATTACAAGTACACAGACTGTAGTTTTTCTTCTATCAATTTTAGGGCTAAAGGAGGAAACAGTGACACGTGGCAAGTCTTACAAGTTCGCTCTACTGAACCAGTCCAAAATTGGGTCATTGTGGGAGATTTGACATAACTTTTCCTTGAAGAATCCAAATCAGATCAGACCTGTGGAATTTGAAAGAGGCTTCAGAGGGTTACTACAAGGATAAATTTCAGATATTGAGGATCCACAATTATAGAGATAATTCAATTTCAATATCGAGCTCCTCAAAAGCAAGTAAAAGGTGTGTATTTTTTTTTCTTCGAATTGCATAAGTCTTGTTTGAAGAATCAAGTTGAATTGATTCCAAGGGCATATTGATATCAGTATTGGATTCTAAAATGGCCCCTAAAAATAATTAAACACCCATTAAGACTTTAGAAAGCTCTACTATGACTCATGAAGACGAAGAATGGAAACATGACATATCAAAATTACAAGAGCAAGTGCAACAAATTTTTCTCTCGCAAAGAGCAACAAAAAATGACATGGAAGTTTTGAAGAAAGGCGTGGAATCTAAGATGGATGGTTTGAAGAATGGCATGGAATATAAGATATATGGCATGGAATCTAAGATAGATGGCATGGAAGCTGGCATGGAATCTAAGATGGATGACATGGAAGCTAAGATCGATGAGAAAATGGAAAACATGAACAATGATCTAAAGAAGACATGGAAGGTTTGACAAAGTCGATACAAGAAATTTTTCCTAATGGTGAAAAGATGGTAGAGGAAGCTTATGATGAGAAAAAAATAAATGTTAATTGTGATTTCATAAAATCTAATTTTGGCGGGAAGAACCACCATATTCCAAAAATGGATATGAGGAAGTTTGATGGAAAGGATACTGTAACATGGATACTACAGATGGAGCAATATTTTGATCTCCATAATGTGAAAAACACACAAAAGGTACGCATTGCAGCTTTACATTTAGAACAAAATACATTTGTATGGTATCGATGGCTTTGCTCCCATAAAAATATTGTCACTTGGTCAATTTTTATGGAGGAAATTATAGCACATTATGAGGATACAAAGAGAAACACCTTCTTTAGCCAATTGATAAATATCAAACAAAAGGGTTTAATGGGGGAGCACATTGAGGACTTCCAAAAATTGAATATAAGGGTAACTAATATTCCAGAGGAACATAGGATTGATCTCTTTATAGGTACTTTAAAGGATAACATCCAACATGAATTTTTCATTTTGGAACCTGATTCATTGGAGAAGGCATTCAGGTTGGCAAGAAAAATTGAATGTAAAATTATGGCGACACGGAAGCCTACCACTCACTTCTATAAAGAGGGAAGTGTTGCTACTTCTATATTTCCACAACCTACAAGGTTGACACCACAACAATTGGAAGAAAAAAGAGAAAAAAGGCTTTGCTACAGTTGTGATAGAAAATACACTAAAGGTCATAAGTGTGCTGAGAAGAAATTATTTTACATAGATTGTTAAGAAGAAGAAGAAAATGAACAAGAAGAGGATATACACCAGGAACCAACCCAAGAAGAGGAAGAAATGAGTCCGACCATATCATGTAATGCATTGGCAGGAATTACCACTCCTCAAACTCTCAAGATAGAAGGACATATCAAGAAGAAAAAGGTGTTAGTGTTGATTGATTCAAGTAGTACCCATAATTTTATTCATTGTAAGGTAGCCAAGGAATTGAATTGTTTCCTATACCCAGCATCAGAATGTCAAGTGATGGTTGCAAATGGAGGAACTATAAATTACTCTTGAAAATGCCATAATATCAAGCTAACCTTGGGGGAATATGTATTGAATAGTCCAATTCTTTCCATTCCTATGGTAGGTGTTGATGTTGTACTAGGAGTACAATGGTTACAATCTTTGGGGACGGTAGCTTTTAATTTTCAAGAACTTTTCTTGAAATTTTTTTCAGAAGGAAAGGAAGTCGAATTACGAGGTATTGCAAGGAAGCTAGGAAAGATAATAAACTATAA
Source organism: Pinus albicaulis (assembly GCA_034641835.2). NCBI lineage: Eukaryota > Viridiplantae > Streptophyta > Pinopsida > Pinales > Pinaceae > Pinus > Pinus albicaulis. The sequence continues at coordinate 1,519,767,968 of CM076581.1, forward strand.
TGCCATGACAAAGCTTCTAAATAAAGAATAACGAGGCATAATTGCACAATTATGCTCACTAGAAGTTCCAACATCAAAATCATCTATTTCTATAGATCTCCAAAAAGTATTGGACAATCATTCCAAGGTTTTTGAAACTCCAAAAGGAATCCCACCTATTTGTGATCATGATCATGCTATTCATTTGATTCTAGGAAGTGTTCCTCCAAAAATCAGGCCTTATAGATATCCTTATGTCCAAAAGAGAAAAATTGAACATATGATTGCAGAAATGTTAGAGGCGGGTATAATTCAACCTAGTCAAAGTTCTTTCTCTGCTCCTATAGTATTTATACACAAGAAGGATGGATCATGGCGCATGTTTCCGGATTCTATTGAGCTCAATTAGCTCACCATTAAAGATAAATTTCCCATTCCTATGATTGATGAATTATTGGATGAATTACATGGAGCAATTTGTTTTACCAAATTGGATCTTCGTTCAGGGTATCATCAAACTAGAATGAAGACTGAATATATTCCCAAAACAACATTTTGAACTCATGAGGGTCATTATGAATTTTTAGTCATGCCTTTTGGCCTTACTAATGCACCTTCTACATTTCAAGGGTTGATGAATTCCATTTTCAAACCCTTAGAAAATTTTTGCTAGTATTTTTTGATGATATAATAATCTATAGCAGGTCTTGGAAGGATCATGTTCAACATGTTGACAGGGTGCTCAAACTATTGCAGGAGAAACAATTATATGCAAAAACATCCAAATGTTTCTTTGGAGTACAAGAGGTGGAATATCTGGGTCATATTGTATTTCACGAGGGTGTTAAGGTAGACCCTAACAAAATTAAAGCCATTAAGGAATGGAAAGTCCCCACAACCATAAAGCAGTTGCGAGGATTTCTCGGGTTAACAGGGTATTATCGAAATTTTGTTAAGAATTATGGGAGAATAGCAGCACCTCTAACAACATTATTGAAGAAAGATGCATTTTCATGGACTCCTGAAGCAACTAAAGCCTTTGAACATCTTAAAGAGGCAATGTGCCTAGCACTGGTCTTAGCTACGCCAAACTTCACAAAAACCTTTATTGTGGAATGTGATGCCTCAGAAAATGGAATTGGTGCTATTTTAATGCAGGAAGGAAGACCCATTGCTTTTGAAAGTCGTCCAATCAAAGGAAAGTATTTACAGAAACCTATTTATGAGAAGGAAATGTTAGCAACACTGCATGCACTAAAGAAATGGCGAACTTACCTAATGGGAAGACACTTCAAGGTAAAAACTAATCATGATAGTCTTAAACACTTTTTGGAACAAAGACTATCTTCAGAAGAGCAGCAAAAATGGGTCACAAAGATGTTGGGTTATGACTTTGAAATAATATACAAAAAGGGAAGCTAAATGTTGTTGCAGATGCACTCTCAAGAAAGAATGAAGAGGTGGAAGCATTGCTTTGTGCCATTTCTATTATCCAACCAGATTGAATAACCGAAGCAAGAGATGAATGGAAGAAGGACAAAGATGTATGGACACTCATTCAAAAGTTGCAGCAAGATCCTAGTACATCTGATACATTTAGTTAGAAAAATGATTCCTTATGGTACAAAGATTGCTTATATCTTTGTAAGAATTCCCAACTAAAACAAAATATTCTTTTGGAATTGCACACTTCTCCTTTAGGAGGACACTCAGGATTTTTAAAAACTTACCACAGGGTGAAGAAAGAATTTTTTTGGGATGGCCTTAAATCTGATATTCAAAATATTGTGGCGGAATTTTTGCTTTTCCAACAGAATAAAACTTGAGACAATTAAGACCCCGGGTCTTCTACAACCTTTATCCATTTCAAGTCAACTTTGGGAGGAGATTTCAATGGATTTTATCACAGGTTTACCTAATTCTGAAGGAAAGAGTGTCATCATGGCGGTAGTTGATAGACTTACCAAGTATGCACACTTTTGTGCATTATCACATCCATTTAAAGCAAGTACAGTTGCTACTACATTTATGGACACAATTCAAAAGCTGCATGGAAACCCGAGGGTTATTGTGAGCGACAGAGATCCCATTGTTACTGGAAATTTTTCGATGCAGTTATTTTCTTGTTTGGGTACTCAATTAGCTCATAGCTCATCTTATCATCCTCAATTCGACGGTCAAACTGAGATAGTAAATAAATGTTTGGAAGGTTATCTTCATTGTTTTGTATCTGATAAACAAACACAATGGGTCAAGTGGTTACCTCTAGCTGAATGGTGGTATAACACTTCCTTTCATACTGCAGAAAAAATGACCCCATTTATGGCACTTTATGGATATAATCCAACATCCATCACATCATATTTAAGAGAAAATTTGAAGGTTAAAGTAGTGGAAGATCACATCGAGCATCAACAAGAAGTTCTCCAACTCTTAAAGGACAACCTGAATTTGGCACAAAATCGTATGAAACCACATGTAGATTAACATCGCAGCGAGAGAATTTTTGATGTATGATACTGGGTATTTTTACGGCTAAAACCATACAAAAAAATGTCCCTCAAGCAAGCTAAGAAGGATAATAAATTATCGCCAAAGTACTATGGTCCTTACAAGGTGTTGCAAAAGATTGGTACTATGGCATACAAATTGGAGCTTCTTGCTTCTTCATGAGTGCATCCAATTTTCCATGTTTCATGCTTAAAGAAGGTTATAGGTGAAAATCTTCCAGTTCAAACAATATTTCCAGAACTTAATGAGGAAGGAAAAATCATATTGGAACCTGAAGTGGTCACGGAAATAAGAACTCGACAGTTACGGAATTGATCAATTTAAGAGTATATCATCAAGTGAAATAACTTACCCACTGAAGTGATCCAGGTGGATATCGGTGGCCACCCATCTATTCCATTTGGATCCACACCATCAATTCTTGCAGCTTTTCACAATCAGCACCACTTACTATTTTTAGCAGGTTTTCGAGTCCTGCACTCTGGGAGCTGTTTTGGGGCCTTAATGATCCAGGTGGATATTGGTGGTCACCCGCTTATTCCACTTGGGGCCCCACCATTGTCTCTTTTAGTTTTTCAGTTTCGGCACAAATTACTATTTTTAGCAATTTTTTGGGTCCTGAACTTCCGGAGCCGTTTTGAGGCCCTAAATGACGTTTTTTGGGCATCGTTCCTCCATCGAATATGATTCCGTTATGGAATTGATATTCATGGAGACATTTTTATTCCTCGGATAGATATTTATAATGATGTATCATGTGCGTCAAACGAAGATAGTATGCCAAAGTTATGTCCCCGGGAAGTTGAAACACCAATTTACCCAAACAAGGCCCATAGTTTTGGTGCTTCATCTCCTAGGGTTAGGTTTTTGGACGTTTAGAGTTCTCCTTTGTTTCTCCATAATAAATAGGCCCTCGAGCCTCATTGTAACACAGTTCAGAGGTCTGTAGCCACCACATCTCTTCTCAGAGATTTGCTACCAACACCTTAGCTATTTTATTTCCATTATGTCTGTAAGCATATTTATGTTATTTGATATTAATGAAATGATGCATTATTTCCGCTGCATCTCTATGTTTATGGTTATTTCTATATTCTGTTACGTTCCTGCATAAATCCATATCATGAAGATTCTACATGGGAGGATGAGAATTTTATACAGAAGCACCCAGAGCTACTCAAGCGTTGAGGACAACACTTTTTTGAAGGAGAGGGGCATGTTAGGTCCCTATATTACTATTATAGTCCATTATTGTTGTTAGTGTAACCCCCTTATTGTTATTATTGTACCCTTGTAACCCCCATATTGTTATTATTGTGCCCTTAAATTATTATTGTTAGGTCGGCTAGGATTACATTGTGGCCCCATGGACTCCTATATATAGAAAGGAGGTTTTGTAATTTCTATCATCCAAGAATTGTTCATTCATGTAATGTATTGGAGGTTGCCCCTCGAAGTGGCTTATTTCTAAGGCATTGATATCTCTTTTCTTCTCTTTTTGGAGCTAGTTTCACAACACTAGGGTATTCCTTTTTCATAACTAGTCTATCCCAGTCGAGAAAAGGGTTAAAATTATACTGGGTATACGACCCGTCAGGTAGTTTTACGAACATGAAAGAGACAAGTTCAATCTATGATCTTTTCTAATTTAAGGAGTCTGAAAATAGCTTAAAGAAAAATCCTCTTGGAGGAACAAGTGGTATAATGGGTATAAATTGGTTCCGGTAAGGGTGGAACTTATCATGACATAAATTGGACAATAGGTTGGCTAATAGGACCACTTATGGAAGCAGTTCCTCCAAGAAAGGGTAAAATACCAAGTGAAAGTGAATGGTAGGCCAAGAAAATGGTGACGATGGAATTAACAAAATAAGGCTCAAACTACAAAAATACGTTGATAAAAAGTGGAAATCACAAGGGATAAAAACATGGAATCCTCCTGGGGTATGGCCAGAAAATAGATGAAGAAGAGGAGATGAGGCTCGAATTCTAGGTCATGGCGGGTCAGAAGGAGGGATTCTGAGATATAATAAAAAATAACTATATGCACACCAACTATGGTATCCATGAGCAGGTAAGCTCTACCACTAGGCTACGACATACATATAGGAAGTGGAAAAAGTCACAACTCGACATGGTCAGACCTAAGGCATAAAAATAGTGCTAGCAGTCAAAATGCAATATTAGTGAAAATGACCTACCCCTATATGCCAGTAAAGGAAATATACCTAAGGTTAGATGGATGTTGCAATAGAAACAACACCCTGTCCTATCAAAACAATATAGATATATTAGACCCATGGTTAAATCACATAATGAAATAAAAAAGCATGGATAACGTAAAAACAAGACCATATACTTTTGGTTTTTTGAATTTTTGGTATAAATAAGGCATGAAAAATACTTGCATCACACACCAAACCAAAAATAGATAAAGCATCCAACTCCTATGTACAATATGTACAAGTGCAACTGTTATGAAAACAACTCCAAAAATTGAAGAAAAGAGATATCAACGCCTTAGAATTTAGCCACTTTGAGGGGGAAACATCCTTTACATTACATAAATGAACAATTATTGCATGAAATAAATGAAAAAACCTCCTTTCTATATATAGGAGTCCATGGGGTCACAATATAATCCTAGCCGACTTAACAATAATAATGTAAGGGAACAATAATAACAATATGTAATATCCCAAAGGGGAGAATGCAGTAATACTAAAACAAAATACAAGAACTGCAACTAAGTAAACAATAAATCTCAAGACAACATCATAATATACAGAGAAGCTAAGCCATTTTATTATATTGGAGAAGATTCAATTACACAATGTACAAAATATGAGGAGATCTAGCAAAAGAGATGGCCTAGAATCACCCAGAAAACATGCCACAATAGGCACTACATAACTGGAGAGCCACTGAAGAAAATAATGTGCTATCCCTTCAGAAGAATATGAATATATGATTGAAGGCTGAAAATAAAAATGTAGATCTACTAAAATCTGGAGCTCAGATGATGCTAAGATTCAAGATCTGACCAATGTGATGGATTCCCAAGATAACCCAGAAAGGATTTTCCAGATCTACAACTTTGGAAAATCACCCTCCTAGGATTTGATCCTTGATCTGCTGGGAATTACAAATCTGAAGCTAGATATGTTAAATAGATGGCTGAAATATGTCACAAGATCAGATCTAAGCTTGAAGGGTTGATCCCTTCTTCATATATAGAAGCTAGAAGCTCTAGATCTAGCTTCTCAATCCTCCAATGATGATTATAGCTGCTACAACACAACTGCCAATAGAAACTGCGCTGTGAGGGAAAGAGAGGCCTCTTGCCTATTTAAATATGCTTCAATAAGCTCTAGGGTGATGGAAATACTGATGGCAAGCTGAGGGAATGATCCCTCACAAGATTACTAGCTAAAATGCTAGCAACTTCATTCCTCCTTTTGGATCTGAAAAATGGACAGCGTAATTCCTGAGGGTATTACTGCTGCTAGGAGGTCAATAAATTTTGGCCTGATGCCAGATCTGATATGAAGCTTTGGGAATGCTAATATTTAAGCCCAAGGTGATAGGAATAAACCCTCACCAGTTCTCCAGCTGAAATACTGAAGACAACCTCCACCTTCCAAACTGATCTTTAGAAATATGAAATTTTTGAATATGAATGTTCTACAGAAAGTAGGAAAATATATATGGCACCAATGCCTAATATAGAATGAAGTACAATACTCTTTCTAGAGCTACTATAATAAATATTTGGGATTTCCGACCAGGAACACCTTGTGTTAAACAACATTTGCAATCTATGCTAAACAACCCAAGAAAGCAATGGAATGTCACATGACAATACCATATCTAAACAGATCCACAACATCAATAAACTCAAGCATGTCTTCCATTGTTGCCTTCATCCTATTTATATAATTTTTGAGCCTTCCCATTCCTTGGCCCTCATCTAGACTGTGTTGTGTATGTGGACAAGATCCTCCATGTTTGACTACGTTGTCTGACCAAGTCATCCATCATGTCTAGGTGCAATGTACACCCTCTCCATCATGTGTGCATTAATTGCACAACTTCCTCCATCATCTTATCATGAATGCTTCATGATCTTCTGTTTGAAATCTTCAAGATCTTAGTTGACTGTATCAATCTCCATGATATTTTGTTTTATCTCTTCCAAGATCTTAGTTGACTATGTCAACCTCCATGATCTATCTCATTAATGAGACATGATATCCAATTTCATTCACATTAGTAGTTTCTCAACTACCTTATTATGTAGATCTAGACTTAATTAATCCACATTCACACACAAAAGTGGATATTTATTCATATTGAGGATTATGGGTCACTCCACCCTTTTATTTACTTAATTCATTACGAAAGTTAAGAACTCTAATATTCCAAATATCAAGTGAAAATTTGGGAATATTATAGTCCTCCTCGGAAAAATGTTTCTTTTCCTCAAGCAATTGCAAAAGTGGATGCTACAACAAACATCCTCCCTCCAAATGGCATCCTCATGTGGAAGGCCTTCCCATCTGTCACAATGTGTCATGTATATCCAACTGAAAAGTTAGATACCCTTCCTTATCAATGAATCTCCAAGTGGCAACCAAATGATGACCAAAATTCTCCTCTATACATGAGATACATAAGATAAAGTGGTTAATTCCCAAAATGGAAAGTCCCAATTCATGAACTATCTCTCCAACCCATGATACATAGAGTAGATTACATACATCAATGGCCTCATCATTAGCCATGTAGGAATCAAACATCACATCATCATAGTGAAAAGCAAGAAGTAGAGACATATGGGAAAACATGAACAATGTCAAACCATATTCTCCTAATAACAAAGAACGCAACAAAGCCTTCTTCTTCCATGTTAGATCATCATGAAAACAAGTAAGAGAGCCATACTCTCTCAAAAGAAGCCACCTCAAAAATTCTTCTTGTTTCCATGCCAAATCATCAATGAGAATATGAGAGCCATACTTTCTCAAAAGTAGCCATCTCAACAATTCCTCTTGCTACCATACTACATCATCATTATACCAATTGTAGTGACCATATTCTCTCAAGAGAAGCCACCTTAACAAGGCATCTTGCTGCCCCATTACATCATTATTATACCAAGTACAATGACCAAAATCTCCCAACAGAAGCCAACATTGTAAGGCCTCATGTTGCCATCCTCCAACCAATTCATGCAATGTATGGGAAGAATTCAGCCCATACTCTCCCAATAGTACCCAAAGCAACAAGGATTCTTGCTGCCTCCTTGCATTAACATGATGCAAGTCATGGAGCAACAATAAAGAAATGGACATGTGAGATGTCCCATCAACATAATACAAGCAAGCTCCTCTATGCCACATCATGTGAGAGTGATACCTGCTCCCTGTTATTGCCCAAATCCACCTTAGGTTGAAGGAAGGCGGGATTCAGGGTAACATCATACCACACTCAGTCTGGTAGCTAGCCCTACCAGAATAGGAGAGGACTCTCTCCAGGTCAATCTCAGGAAAAATGTATCAATAGGGCTTGAGATGACTGAAATGAGTGCTAATTTTAGGCTAGGTATATAAGTAGGAGGGTTTGATTGAAAATTATGGGTTGAAAAGAGCAAGAGAAGGGACTATTGGGCTATGAATTTGGGGCTAGTTTCTGCCGAAAAACTTGGGGAAAAGTAAGTGCAATGTACAGCCAAATTAAAGATGTAATGAGAGAAGAAAATAGGGAAAATACCGCTGCCCTGTAGGCATCAATCAGGGGATGGATCTACAGTGACAACTTTAGAAGAAAGAGAAGCACCAGGTTACTCAACAGAGCATCTAACAGAGGATGGATTCTGAAAATATAACCACTACATCAAACAACATAATCATTGTGAGAGGAGCATCGTGCGTGGATGGATTCCTAACACTTCCCTTAGAGAATGATGTAAACAAATTAGCAGAAAAAACAAAGCTTGGAATTGAATTTACAAGAAAAACATGCTGCACATTAAACACTGTGATGAATCCCAAATTTAAAGAGCAGAAAAAAGCTTTATTAAAATAATATTCGAGGAAAACTTTACACAATCCAATAGCAGGCTCCCTCTGCTGCAAAAATCCAACATCTACACTATGAAATTCATAAAATATATACATTTTATTAGTATGAATCCTTTGTCGAAGTGTACGAAAAAGGACCACTTTAGCTATGCATAACTAATAGCCCTAACAACAAAAGTGGCTGCCAATATCTTCAGATCTGCGGTTAGTTGAACAAGAAAAGAGCTACAAAAAACCAGATCTATGCATGGAAAGAAATTAAGCAGTAAAAACAAGGGTTTGCTCCATATACCAATAGACAAGACAAGAACAATTTTTGAAAGAATTTTTGTATTAATTGGGCACCTAGGAGGAAAACAAGAAGGCGTATCCAATTCTCCTTAGTGGGATGGGTTCTTGGAAGTCCTCAGCACTTCAGATCTAAGATTTCTCTCTCTTGTTGGTGTAGAAAACCCAATGCAAAGAATAGAGCTCAATGGGAGCTCACACAGCAAATGATGGAAAAATGGGACCAAGTGTATAGATCCGGAGTGATCTAATAGGCAACAAAAGGTGAAGAATGGTAGGAAAAACCCTCCTATTTATAGCAAAATATTGGGTCATTCTAGATCTTGGTGCATGATTAAAATAATGTTAACCAAATCTAGATCCACCTTTTATGGAATATTTTATTATATTTGTTGGAGGGAAAAGGTATTTGACTTGGGTCAAATCCCTTGATTAGTCAAGAATAAATAAATAAATAATTTATTTATCTTTTTAAGGAAGCGGTTAGAAGATAATCAAATAAATAATGATTTATTTAATTATTTAAGGAAGTGGTTGAAAGATAATTAAATAAATAATGATTTATTTAATTATTTGTGGGTGATTTGGTCATATTTAACAAAGAATATTATCTAAATAAGATTTAAATAATTATTCCTAGAAAATAATAAGATAAATAAAGGTTTATCTAATTAATTTCTTTGTTTTTGGGTTAAACATGACTGGGAATAATAATTAAATTATGATTTAATTAATTATTCCATGAGGAAAATGAAACAAATATAGGTTTATTTAATATTTCCTTTTGGGGTTTCCTGTTTGGACCATAAAAAACCTAATAAATGTGGTTTATTAAGTTATTTAACATAGTGAAGGAAATTTTACTTAGGGTAAAATTGGTCTTACATGGTGTACTTGGGTCCATCTAATGATAATAGGTTAGATGACCAAAAAATGGTGTAACAGATTGCCCCCCAGCGTGCGAGTGTCAGGAGCAAATCGTATGACCGAAGCACGTTGTAAGAACTCAATCACCAGACAACAAAAGGGAAGTCAGAGAGAGAAATGCAAGGTAGATAGTGTGCTGAAGAACTAGACCCTGAGGAGACGAGACTCGCAGGTGCAACAAGTCTCTTTTTATGAGAGGGTACTTGTGCTGAAGGCGACGGGGGAGGCATACCTATGCCCGTCGAGACAAAGTACAAAAGAATAGTGTGTCTAGTAAACAAGGGACCGAACCATAAAGTACAGCTGGCATAATCATGAGCCAGATAAAAATACAATGAGGAATCCCATATACATGTTGTGCCTGGGATAACAGCCAGGACTTGTACAATAATATCTGAGTACATGAGATACAAATACAACCCAAATGCCCCCTGTAAATGGGGAAGGGCTCACAAAATATGACTGATACATGCAAATCAAAGAGGCGCTGCAAGTGGCTAAGGCCAACATCATCAAATATCTGGAGCTGCATCGAAGGCTGCAAGGAAGAGGTCATCCGGGCATGTGGGGGGCTACCTGCAGGGCCACCCCCTCATGAGGGTTGAGACATCTCACACACACCCAGTAATCATCAAGAGCTACTACTATATCACTAAACCATCAAGTATACGGATTTCGGTCATGCTGAAAGGAGCTGGAGAAACAATCAAGTCAAAGGGAAATGAGAGATCCCTTTGCCTGATCCGAGGCACCGAACAAGAGTGGAATCTAGAACCAAGGTACACCGCCCTCTAGACCTGGCTTCTGGAATGAATGAGCTGATGTCGACAGAAGGAGGTCCGCCACAGGTGAGGCAATGAGAAATCCTCAACTAAGGCACGGGAGAAAATAGTAGAGTGACGGACAGACTGACACTAATGATGATAGGGAAATGGAAAGGATTGAGTAGCGAATGGACGACTTCCCTTGTTAGAGCATAAAGGGCATGAATGACATGGCAGCTACTGACACAATATCATAAGGGATAGGGGACAATGGGACTGAAGGTCATAATGTGCGACACAAGAGAGAGACCAAGCAATGAAGGATGGAGGGCTATGGCGGGGTACAAAGGGACTCAGGATAGACTCCATGAATGCGATGATGACTCAACTTGGATGCGCTAAACAAGGGTGACTCGATGGTGCTGCCACATAGTAAAGGCCCAATGGGGGACCATGAAAACATGAGTACAAGTTGGGAACTCATGACGAAAATCGACACGAACATGGACAAGTATGGAGGCGAAGTGGTGCCCCAAGTACAAGTGTCGTAAGTGAGGAAATTCGATTTAAAGTGGATGTGAAGTGGCCCTTCTTGGACAAAATAGGTCCTGGTGAAGGATGAAAGTACAAAAAATATGTTGGCTATCTAACAGAAAATAAAACACGCATCTCAGAAGGGAAATGCTAAGGGTAATATTTCTTAAGATAGAGTGCATTGCGAGGATTAGGAAGAGGATTGCCTTCGAAGTCCTCTAAAAAGTATGCCCCCTTACCAAGATCCTTACTGATGACGTAAGGGCCTAGCCATAATGAATCGAACTTCCCGTGACCAAGGACATCATGGGCCTGGTCATATACTAGAACAAGGTCGCCTTCGTGAAAAGGACGAGGCTGGACTTTTCGGTCATATTGAGCTTTGGTGCATTTCTTGGCCGCTTCTATGGTTTTCAATGCAACACGATGGTCTTCAGAGGCATGCTCAAGCAGGATAAGTCGTTGTTCTAGAGGTTGGGTGTCAGGGAGAATTTCAACAGCCAGATGAAGGGAAGGGATTTTACACTCGATCGGTAAGACAGCCTCCTCTCCAAAAACGAGGTGAGGAGGGTTATGGTTGAGGGGCATGGGTGCCCCCGAGCATGGTGTGGTCATGCCAAAATGTATTTAGAAAAAGGGTAATCTAAACACATTTTAATGATGTGGTGTGCCATTTGTTCTTGTTATGGTTATGTAGTTTGAGAAAGGAAATGGAGGATTACCAATCTCTTTTGGTACTACATATAGGGATCAAATGGACTTTAAGTTTCCGAGTTGGCATACCTGGTGTCACTATCCCAAAAAGAGGATTTGGAGATAATGAATTGATGCTCTCGTAGAAAAGCTATAGGTTGGTCAACAATAATGTCTAAGAGACTGGGTTGCTGATGTAAGATGAGGGAACGATAAGGGGTATCATCCCTAGAGTGATCTGAAGTGATATGGGACTCTAGAGGTTCTTCTAAATGTGGAAGAATAATGGGACTAAAGTCAACACGACCAGATACACTAGGCGAGTGGTGGAGAATTGCTTCTCTTGGTCTCTCAAATGTGGGTGCCCCCTTACCCAAACATTGGGTTTCAATGTAATGGCCACAAGGTGGATGTGGTGTGAACGCCTAGGTTCGATGTAAGGGGGAATAGATAACGTCAGGGGTGGGTATTTTTTCCATAATGTCGTCATCACGATAGAAGATGGGGTGACTGGTGGAAGAAAGACCACCTGACGTGGTGAAGTGACCTAAATCATCATCATGAGAAGAGAGGTTCACATGCACATCGTCACAAGGGGTGACCGAAGAGTAAGTAGATAAAGGATCTACCGATGTTGAGCCCAAGATGATCGCTGAAGGAAGGTCAAGCGAAACAACAGGGGAGGATTCATATGGAATGTTCCCCGAGGGTCTCATGGATGATGATAGGTAAAAAATGTTGGACGAAGGCTCCGTCATCTCGACATCAGGAGGGGGAATGTCAATGGGAGCAGTCATATCTGGTAGTTCTGTTGAAGCAGAATGCGTAAATAGGGGAGAGGTGGACTCATTGCGCTTGGCCTTGAATTGGTGGACCGCGGCGATAGAGGTGCAGAAGTCCTCGAGGCGGGGACAAAGATGGGTGTAATGGCCATGGAGATCACACAAAGCACAGGAGTGGTTGGTGTGAATATTCTTGGGGTTCTTGGCCGCGATCACAGAAGGAACAGAGGCTTCTGGGACCGTGGACTTAGGGAACGTGACATTAACCATGCGCTTGAGATGAAGCAATTCAGGACAGGTATGGGAGGCGTGACCAAAAACATCACACAAAGCACATGGGATGGTATGCTTTGGAGGCTGAGGAGGAGCAGGGTTTGTCGGGGCAGCCTTTTCCTTTGATGCCCCCTTACGAGCTTTGCCCTTCTTACCCGAAGCGGTCGCAACAGGAGGTGGTTCCTGTTGAGGTGACTGAGGCATTGATGCAGCGGGAGAAGTCATGGGGACCAGTTGAACCAGGTTCAAAGCAATATAAGGTTTGGGTTGACCAGGCAAGGTGGGGGCTGGAGGATCAAGGTACCAAACGGGAATCCCAAGGGTCAAGTTAGGAAGAAAGAGGGTGGCCATGACCGGTACCGTGTACACTCCTGGTGGGGGAGCTAGGAACGGTATCTGACCAGAGGGGTAATGGCCAGGTGGGATGGCTCCTAAATGGATAAGGCTTGGAGGAACCATGCCAGGAGGATAAAGAGGCTCATGACTACCAACTGCAGGTGAAGGGCTAGGAGCAGGTTGCGGAGGGCAAGGTTGCTGACTAGCCAAAGCAGGTTGCTTGAGAGCAGCCCGAGACGATTGCATCATGCAAACATTCGATGAGCTGGGGTCAGAGATAGGAGGAGGAGGAAGACCAGGGAAGGTTTGGAGAAAAGAGGAGTCTTTGTAGACAGCAGGAGAGACACTGGTCAAGGAATCGATGGTTTTCTTGTTGGCTATAGAAGAGATGGTCGTCTCAGGTGAGGTTTGAGATTTTGGCTCATGATATGTCAACTGGTCAATGGTGACTATCTTTCCATTATGAGGGAAAGACATCTTGCGGAAAACCGCAGATGGGACAGCAGACATAGCATAGGTGTAGCTTCGCCCCAATAGAATGTTGTAGTCTAGCGGGGCGTCGATGACTTCGACGTAAACGCAAACAGTCTTACCGGAAATGGTGATAGGACAATTACAGAAGAGGCCAATGGGCTGGGAGGCGTGGCCGTCCCACGCTCGAAGGGTGATCGTGGAAGGGGCCAGCTCAGGGGATCCGAGTTGCTTCCAAACCGAAGCGGACATCACGCAGGTGGATGCCCCCTCATCAATTATACACCAGGAAACGTTGGCGTTCCGGATTTTGAATGGGATTTGGAAGGCGACGGAAGGAGGAAGAGGAGGATGGTCCGATTGAGTGGCGTTGAAAATAATCATTTGGTCATCAGCAGGATCTACAGCACCCACGGCAGATAGTAGAGCCTTCTTTTGGGAAGGGCACGACTGGAGGAGTTCCAATGTGGAAATGGCAGTAGGAGATTGCGCCAAATCATCTACTATGCTATACGAATGAGCAGCTCGACCGGAAGCAGCGTTTCGACGTAATGGTCCCTTAGGAATTTTGGTATGAACCTCAACTTTGGGTTGAGGGATATGTAAGGGGCCACTGGATATCGAAAGAGGCTCTGTAGAACTTGAAGAAGGAGGCTCGGGGGCAGACTGAGCAGGAGGCTTGGGGTACTGGCGAGACCGAGTTTGAAGGTGAAGGTCGACGGTTGGGAATGGATCAGAGTTCATCATGAGGATCTGGTAATCGGAAGAACCAGAATTGGAAGGTGGAGTGGAGACCCGCCTATCAGGTGGTTGGGTAGCCACGAATCCTTGCTGAGGGAAAGGATCAGTAAACACAACTGGTTGAGTAGAGTCCACATTAGGGGGAGCATGAGGGGAGGCATGTTGTCCTCGCAATGTGGCTTGATACTCCCACATCTGCCGCATCTGTGGTAAAAGGGGACAATCATGGGTGTAATGACCGTAAACACCGCAACACAAACAAGGCTTGTTAGTACGAAGAGGCCTGTCTAGCTTGGTCTGAGTGCCCTGTTGCTGGTTAGCAGTGTTAGGGTCAAAACCTTGAGGATTGGGTCCACGAGTACCAAGGGCAGATTGATTTGGATTGCCTCTCTGCCTTCTTTGAGAAGAAAGGGGATTAGTCGCACCCTGCTGTGCAAATACTTGCCCTGAAGGGGGATGTAGGTGCTGTTGCTAGGGTTGAGGAGGCAAGGGAGGTGGAAGCGCATATGATGGAGGAGCTGGCATACCGGGCTGCAGATAAGGGTAATGGTTAGGTTGGGAAACATTGAGGTAAGCAGGAGGTTGGGCAAAATGACGAGGCATGTCGTATCCTGGATACATGCTACCGGGAGGGGGAAGAGTGCTAGAGGTGCTGGCCCCTCCGAGAGGGAGGCCGTAGCCCATAGGAGGTTGAGCATACGGATGGGAAAGGGCTCCAACGATACCATTGGCGGAATGAAATGCCCCCGAGGCGTTAGCACCACCGGGCCTAGGGAGGTCAGGAAGGATGGTATAAACATAACCAGACTGGGCGTAAATCAGGTCATATTTCAAGGCTATTTGGAGGGCGGCTTCTTCAGTTTGAGGGAAATGGGAGGCGACATCTTTGCCAATGAAAGCTAAGAGAGAGCAAAGGAACCAGTCCATATAGATCCGATCTTCGAAGGGGGGAGCTCGACATAAGCTGCGTCTTCGTCGCCATTCCTGAACATGGGTAGAAAGGCAGGTTGAAGATGTTTGCTTGAAGGAAGTCAAGAGCTCCGTACCGGTATCGTATCAAAGAGGGAGCTGGAAGTAAGATAAAAAGGCTTGGGCAATGGTCGCAAAGGTGGTATGGGAAGAGGTGGCTTGGTTTACATACCATTTAGAAGCTTCGCCGGTAAGCGTGCGTTGGAACAAACGAAGACGAATGGAGTCATCGGTAATGGAATTGGAGGAACACCACATGTGGAAAGATCGGACATGATTGGTTGGATCTTCTCCAGGAAGGCCTTCGAACTTAGGGATGTCGGAGGGGAGCTTGGTTGGCATAGCAGGCCAACCAACATCGTGGCGGATAGGGTCGTTGATCAACTGATTGAAATCGGGGAGGCTGAGGCCTGCAATGTACGGCAGCAAGGGTATGGCCGAGGTAGTTCCTGTGGCGGTTCCGCTAGTAGTAGTTCCGGAGTTAGGGCCTGGAGCACCACTATTGTTAGGCCCTGGACCAAACATAGTGAAGGTGACAGGGGGAGAACCAGAAGGAGAAGGAGAACCCGATGAATCAGGAGAGGAGTCGGAGTGCAGACTCGGAGGAGGACTGGCTCAACGACGGTGGGGCGGAGCAGGTTGATCGACCGGAAACTAAGGGTGAAGGCCAATAAGTCTCCGGGAAAGGCGCCTTGGGGGCGCAATGACGACGAGAAGAAGGAAACCGACAAGGGCAGAAAGGGACAGAATCAAGTGAGGTCAAGGGCAGAAAAGGTGCAGTGACAATTGATTTTAGAGTCTTTTCTAGGCAGTGTTAACCAGGCGCTTCTTCGCTTAGGGTCAGTGTGTGGCATGCGTTAATTTTAATTTTTAAACCCTTTCCGTTTTGAGAGCAAGAAAAAAGTGTGTTGCGTAACTGAAAATAAATCTGCAGAGAACAGTATATAATGCTGAAATAACATAAAATTAACAGCTACTTGTGCATCTATCTAACCCAAGAAGGCGGGTCTCTCAAAACTAATCTAAAAAAGGGGAGAAATCTAGGCAAAACACACGGAAATGAGGCCAAAAAGGGACAGGGATCTAAAGGATAAAGCTGCTGAGAAGAGGTGCAAATCACAGCTAAGAGACAGAGGCAAGGTGGCTGGAAAAAGGGAGGAAATCAGCAAAAAGCAGAAAGGACAGGGAGGAGGTCCTAAAGGGAGGTCCAAACAAAATGATAAGAGGTGATTTGAAAGGAAGAAAGGCTGATTAGAAGAGGTCTGAAAAGGAGGTATCAGATCTGGAAAAAGAGGGGCTGAAACTCTGAAAAAACAGATCTGCAACAGATAAAAACTCTTGCACGAAAAGTGGAGGGTACTGAAGCCCTAGGGGGCTATGTTCCCACTTAGATGAGAAAAACAGATCAGAAACATGTCGAATCGGGCTGAGACAGAGGCTGGAAAACCCTGACAGAAGCTTCAGAAAAACCCAGAAAAATTGCAGAAAAACAGCTGAAAAATGGGCAGGTCGCAGTTTCTGACCTGTTTTCAGTGCAGGTCGCAGAAAAGAGGCTGAAAAGTGCGACCTGGAGGTCCAGGTCGCAGTTTTTGGGCCGAAAAGTGCGACCTCCCGTTCCGGTTGTCTCGGCGGCAGATTTTTGGAAAATTTGTCGTCTCAGTTGCGGCTGATGTCTGTCACCTGCGCAATAGGGCCAGAAACACGCGGAAGTTAAAAAGTTTAATGTTTGAGGGTTTTATGTGAGAAAAACAACATAAAAATAGGAAAAATAAACAACTGAAAAGAAACCCTAGGGTCTGAAGTAGCTGGATATGCAGGAATATGAAAAACGACAGCGGTTGTAATTTAAAACCCGTGTGGAGTCGCCATTTGTTAGTATGAATCCTTTGTCGAAGTGTACGAAAAAGGACCACTTTAGCTACGCATAACTAATAGCCCTAACAACAAAAGTGGTTGCCAATATCTTCAGATCTGCGGTTAGTTGAACATAAAAGAGCTGCAAAAACCAGATCTATGCATGGAAAGACATTAAGCAGAAAAAACAAGGGTTTGTTCCATATACCAATAGACAAGACAAGAACAATTTTTGAAAGAATTTTTATATTAATTGGGCACCTGGGAGGAAAACAAGAAGGCGTATCCAATTCTCCTCAGTGGGATGGGTTCTTGGAAGTCCTCAGCACTTCAGATCTAAGATTTCTCTCTCTTGTTGGTGTAGAAAACCCAATGCAAAGAATAGAGCTCAATGGGAGCTCACACAACAAATGATGGAAAAATGGGACCAAGTGTATAGATCCAAAGTGATCTAATAGGCAACAAAAGGTGAAGAATGATGGGAAAAACCCTCCTACTTATAACAAAATATTGGGTCATTCTAGATCTTGGTGCATGATTTGAATAATGTTAACCAAATCTAGATCCACCTTTTATGGAATATTTTATTATATTTGTTGGAGGGAAAAGGTATTTGACTTGGGTCAAATCCCTTGATTAGTCGAAAATAAATAAATAAATGATTTATTTATCTTTTTAAGGAAGTGGTTGGAAGATAATCAAATAAATAATGATTTATTTAATTATTTAAGGAAGTGGTTGAAAGATAATCAAATAAATAATGATTTATTTAATTATTTGTGGGTGATTTGGTCATATTTAGCAAGGAATATTATCTAAATAAGATTTAAATAATTATTCCTAGAAATTAATAAGATAAATAAAGGTTTATCTAATTAATTTCTTTGTTTTTGGGTTAAACATGACTGGGAATAATAATTAAATTATGGTTTAATTAATTATTCCATGAGGAAAATGAAACAAATATAGGTTTGTTTAATATTTCCTTTTGGGGTTTCCTGTTTGGACCATAAACAACCTAATAAATGTGGTTTATTAAGTTATTTAACATAGTGAAGACAATTTTACTTAGGGTAAAATTGGTCTTACATGGTGTACTTGGGTCCATCTAATGATAATAGGTTAGATAACCAAAAAATGGTGTAACACATTTTCTCATCCTTGTACTAAGGAAATTGAGCTCAACCATTTTCTTAAAAATAGAATCAGTTGCATTAAACTTAGGTCGAATTTCTGAAAATAGGTGTTGAAGATGAACTCGTATGTCCTAAACCATAGCACCTGTTACAAAACTGAAAGAGGTTTTTGTAGATAAGGTCATGTTGGAGAAAAACCGCTCTCAAATTTTGGAAATTCTTGTCCAGTTGCTCGAAATATGTTCCACAAAATCATCTCTAAAACAGAAAATCATTAAAAATTTAAATCTGTAAAAATGAGCTATAAAGATCTAGTCACATATCCCAATTCGTGACACCTTTGAATAAAATGAAAGAGGTTTGTGTTATATGGCTCGTGGTTAACAAAAACCTCCTTGGGTTGTTCAGAATTACTTTCCATCTGTTGTAAAAGGGCCGCGCACTAAATGACTAAAACAGTAAAAAATATGAAAATTTTGCTTTGTTTTAATGTAGGATCCAAATATCACTGTATATATCCCACATAGTAGCACCTGTGCATAAACTGAAGGAGGTTTTTGTTATTTTCTATGTGATGAACAAAAATGTCTTTCACTTTTGAAAAATTCCTTACCATTATTTCACAAACTGATTTTGTACTAAACTTGTCATTGTGTGCAGCAACTGACCTCAAAACATGCATAACCAAGAATCACTCATTCATTTTGATCATATCTTCTAATCCGGGAGCTAGTTATGGGAGTGTGATATACCGTTGGAAATATTTTTCCAAGCTTCTTCTGATGGACACACTTGTGACATTTTTTGTGCTGAACATCATGTGCAAAACATCTAACAAAACCAAACATAGTAAGAGTTCATGTTGATCTCTGGTGATAGGCTACGAAGACTGGAACTAACATTGGATCCAATGGGGATGGTAGCTCCTTGGAGGTGCCAAGAACAACAGATCTCTGGGAGAGAAGAAAAGTGCCTTCATCCATTGGGTAATGGAGTCAAGAACTGCAAACCCAAAACAACTCATACCAATCCAAAACATATACATACTGCAATATGTACATAAACCAATACCAGAAGCTGAACTGCTGCCTTAGGCAGCTTATTTATGCACAAACCTACCCTACTTTGCAACAAAATTGATAGATCAAGTAATGTTGTAATGCCAGATCAACCAATCAAGTAACTGTGACAAGGATGCTGCTTGGAAGTGCTTGAACCAGGACACAACTGGAAATGCTGACAACCATACATGCATAAAAGGAGTCTGGCTATGTAAAAGAAAATTTGATCTATCATTCAAACTGAAAAAAATTTCCATGTACATTGCAATAGGATCGCAAAATCCAGACTTTGTTTGCTGCCCCAACTCCACAATACATGCTTCTAGCTGCAAACTATCAATGCAAACATCCACGGGCAGCTCTATTGTTTCTTGTTTTGAAGGAGGGAGAGTTTCCAAGAACTTTTTGGGATCTTGGAATTCATATGATTGGATCTGATCATTTAAATACTGAATCTCCTTCTAAAATTTTTCAACAACTAACTCAAAGAAACCAGTTTTAGCTTCAGGAGGAAACTTGGGAGATCTCAAAAATTGAAGCATGGCAATGAAAAATACTTCATCAATTTCAATATCCACTAACTGATCTCTAACTTCTTTTAAAACTTCACAAAGCGCAAGGTTTGCCACATACCCTACCATTTTATTTTAGTGCATGAATGGATCAGTGAGCACTGGAATCTCTGGAGTGAGTTGGAGTCGCCAGTTGAGTGTTTCAGCCTTCATATGTCTCTGACTGTTGTCCACCATCAACAATCAGATCTGAACTTGATACATGTTACTGAGGAAACCAGATGTTCAGTTCATAAACTAGACCGGAGATTGACTGAAGTAGCATTCATCTACTTTCGCTAATGCAAAGCAAGAGCGTTTCGAAGGCTACCTGGCTAACTTCAGGCTCCGTCTGTAGTTTATAAAGCAAAAAAAAAACTTTTCTTCCCCAGTATGGTCGCCACTATGTTAGTGCCTAAATCCACCTTAGGCTGAAGGAAGGCGGGATTCAGGGTAACATCATACCACGCTCAGTCTGGTAGCTAGCCCTACCAGAACAGGAGAGGGCTCTCTCCGGGTCAATCTCAGGAAAAATGTATCAATAGGGCTTGAGATGACTAAAATGAGTGCTAATTTTAGGCTAGGTATATAAGTAGGAGGGTTTGATTGAAAATTATGGGTTGAAAAGAGCAAGAGAAGGGACTATTGGGCTATGAATTTGGGGCTAGTTTTTGCCGGAAAACTTGGGGCAAAGTAAGTGCAATGTACAACCAAATTAAAGATGTAATGAGAGAAGAAAATAGGGAAAAGACCGCTGCCTTGTAGGCATCAATCAGGGGATGGATCTACAGTGACAACTTTAGAAGAAAGAGAAGCACCAGGTTACTCAACAGAGCATCTAACAGAGGATGGATTCTGAAAAGATAACCACTACATCAAACAACATAATCATTGTGAGAGGAGAATTTTGCGTGGATGGATTCCTAACACTTCCCTTAGATAATGATGTAAACAAATTAGCAGGAAAAAAAGAGCATGGAAACGAATTTACAAGAAAAACATGCTGCACATTAAACATCGTGATGAATCCCAAATTTAAAGAGCAGAAAAAAGCTTTATTAAAATAATATTCGAGGAAAACTTTACACAATCCAATAGCAGCCTCCCTCTGCTGCAAAAATCCAACCTCTACACTATGAAATTCATAAAATATATACATTTTCTCATCCTTGTACTAAGGGAATTGAGCTCAACCATTTTCTTAAAAATAGAATCAGTTACATTAAACTTGGGCCGAATTTCTGAAAATAGGTGTTGAAGATGAACTCGTATCTCCTAAACCATAGTACCTGTTACAAAACTGAAAGAGATTTGTGTATATAGGGTCATTTTTGAGAAAAACCTCTCTCAAATTTGAGAAATTTGTTTCCAGTTTCTCGCAATCGGTTCCACAAAATCATCTCTAAAACAGAAAATCATTAAAAATTTAAATCTGTAAAAATGAGTTGTAAAGATCTAGTCACATATCCCAATTCGTGACACATTTGAATAAAATGAAAGAGGTTGTTATTATATGGCTCGTGGTTAACAAAAATGTCCTTGGGTTTTGTAGAATTACTTTCCATCTGTTGTAAAATGGCCACGTACTAAAATGACTAAAACAGTAAAAAATATGAAAAGTTTGCTTTGTTTTAATGTAGGCTCCAAATATCACTGTATATCTCCCACATAGTAGCACCTGTGCATAAACTGAAGGAGGTTTTTGTTATTTTCTATGTGATGAACAAAAACCTCTTTCTCTTTTGAAAAATTCCTTACCATTATTTCACAAACTTATTTTGTACTAAACTTGTCATTGTGTGCAGCAACTGACCTCAAAACATGCATAACCAAGAATCACTCATTCATTTTGATCATATCTTCTAATCCGGGAGCTAGTTACCAGAGTGATATACCATTGGAAAGATTTTTCTAAGCTTCTTCTGATGGACACACTTGTGACATGTTTTGTGCTAAACATCATGTGCAAAACATCTAACAAAACCAGACATAGTAAGAGCTCATGTTGATCTCTGGTGACAGGCTGCGAAGACTGGAACTAACACTCCCAACCCCAAGTACATACATGAACATGAGATACATCCCAAACAGAAATACATGTAGATATATGAGACATACCCCAAAAAATATTAAATACATAAGCATGTGATGTCCAAACTCTCTTCTTAACAAGAAAAGTAACCATGCCTTCTTCTTATGCATTCTATCATTGAGACATAATGCATGAGACAAGAAAATATGAACCTTTGGGTAGTAACCATACTCACCCAAGAGAAACCAACGCAACCATGCTTCTTGGTGGCCTGTATCATAGATCTGCAAGTGGTTTGGAAACCCCTTGCTCTACTATCAACCATTCATCCCAATGTGGATGATGGATCTCATTATGAAAATACTTGGTATCCTCCCATGGTATGACACCAACCTCCTCAAAATGTTGAATAACCTTGTAGCTCATGAAATGTTGAAGTGCACCTCCAATGAGATCTCTTGATGAGATCTTCTTCTCATCCATGGCCTTCCAAAAATAATGAGGTTATGGATCTGCTGCAGGTAGAAGTCTCTCTTTTAGCTGTGTGATACTCATTGAGAAAGTGTCATCAAGAAAGGAGAAAATATTTCTCATATATAGATGTCTACCATTAATCATATTATCCTCCATTGCTTCATGAGTGAAGCTATCTTCATAATTTTCCAAGAATAATGGGGCCTCATCATTATCACTACTACTAAGTGACAGTATTGTAGATCTGCAAGGTAATACATCTACTATCTCAAAGCAAGGTACAATACTGATCTCATAACTAGTCATTGTACATAGGATCATTCTCATCCCTTCTTCTAAAACTCTACACTTAAACTCAAGAGGTTGAATGTAGTCCATCCATGACAAACTGGGATAAATTTTCATCTCCTCCTTGATTAGATCAAGGGTCCTCTACGTTGTGATAGTTTGTTGCTTCAAATCAACATTTTTTTCTAACCCTTGGTTATGCATTGGACCTGATGGCATGTCCCCATAAGTTTCAGTAAGATCTACTGAAACAACATGTGATAAATGTGTATGCATACCTTGGATCATCTGATATATGGGAACCTATTGACAGAAAACAATAGTTCCTCCAACCGGGATAATGGTGTCTCCAACTGCTGGTAAGGATGATGGCTGCTCTTCTACCAATGTACCAGCACTAGAATATTTCTCCTCTTCCTCATGCATCTCTTGAATTATGCATGGGACTCTATGTGTCAAGAGCTCAAGACTACCTTGCAAGGTTGCAAGTGTCTCTTCTCTGAATATAAGTACTTCTGCAGCTAGTGGTGAATGTGGTGACCTCTTGTCCAGAGTGACAAGAATGACATCCTCCTTTTTTTCCTTAGGAAATGTCTCTTTGTGGCACATATCTATCTTCTTCACATCAAACTTCTTCCTCAACTTGTGAAAGAAATATGAATATTTAGTCACCTTTGCATGCTCCATGTGACTAAACCACCAAACCTTAGCTCCGCCTAAAAGATGAAGTGCTGCAATTTGGACAGCCTCTTTTTCAACCACAGGATGTAGCCTGAAAAATGTATTCAACTCTCTCCTCCAAGCCTTAATATTGCTTGAGGAAGATCCATCAAATGTAGGAAAATAGAATCTATTGTGCCTCTTCCTTCTATTGTTGCTATAGGACCTTATTTCTTCTTTGAGTTCAAAGAATTCTTGGAGAGTTAGACTTTCCTTGAAGGCTTTAGACTGCTCCTTGTACTCCTTAAGATACAAACTGAGAGTCTCATGAGTCTCAGGTTCTCTTCTTTCTTCATTTCTATACCCATCACCTTCTTCAAAGAAAGTGGTCATAGTAGATCTATGAGGAGATCTATGATTCTCCAGTTTTCTTTTCTGCTGATAGGATGTGCTTGGACCTTCCTCTTCAAATCTTCTTCTTGGATCCTTCCTTTGCCTTTCCTTATTCATTTGATAGATCTCCTTGGAGAGATCTTGCATAGATCTAAAGAGAGGATTGGAAAAATTATCCTCCTTCATGATAGAACATATCTATTTTCTCCTTCTTTTGATGCAAAAGATGAAGTGTCCACAAGCTGAGCCAAAGATCATGCTCCGATATCACTGTAATATCCCAAAGGGGAGAATGCAGTAATACTAAAACACAATATAAGAAATACAATTAAGTAAACAATAAATATCAAGACAACATTAGAATATACAGAGAAGCTGAGCCATTTTATTATATTGGATAATATTCAGTTACACAATGTACAAAATATGAGGAGATCTAGCCAAAAAGATGGCCTAGAATCACTCAGAAAACATGCCACAATAGGCACTGCGTAACTGGAGAGCCACTAAAGAAAATTCTGAACTATCCCTTCGGCAGAATATGAATATATGACTGTAGGATGAAAAGGAAAATTCATATCTACTAAAATTTGGAGCTCAGATGATGCCAAGATTTAAGATCTAGCCAATGTGATGGATTCCCAAGATAACCCAGAAAGGATTTTCCAGATCTACAACTTTGGAAAATCACCCTCCTAGGATTTGATCCTTGATCTGTTGGGAATTATAGATCTAAAGCTAGATATATCAAATAGATGGCTGAAATATGCCACAAGATCAGATCTAATCTTGAAGGGTTGATCCCTTATTCATATATACAATCTAGAAGCTCTAGATATAGCTTCTCAATCCTCTAGTGATGATTAAAGCTGCTACAACACAACTTCCAATGGAAACTACACTATAAGGGAAAGAGAGGCCTTCTGCCTACTGAAATATGCTGCAATAAGCTCCAGGCTAATGGAAATACTGATGGCAAGCTGAGGGAATGATCCCTCATAGGATTACTAGCTGAAATGCTAGCAACTTCCTTCCTCCTTTTGGATCTACAAAATGGACAGCGTAATTCTTGAGGGTATTACTGCTACTAGGAGGTCAATAACTTTTGGATTAAGGTAAGATCTGATATGAAGCTCTGGGAATGCTGATCTTTAAGCCCAAGGTGATATGAATAAACCCTCACTGGTTCTCCAGCTGAAATACTGAATACAACCTCCAGCTTCTAAATTGATCTTCAGAAATATGCAATTTCTGAATATGAATGTTCTACAGAAAGTAGGAAAAGATATATGGCACCAATGCCTGATGTAGAATGAATTACAATACTATTTCTAGAGCTACTCTAAGAAAGAGGTGGGATTCTTGACCAGGAACACCCTATGCTAAACAACACTTGCAATCTCTGCTAAACAGCCCAAGAAAGAAATGGAATGTCACATAAAAATTCCAGATCTAAACAAATCCACAACATCAATAAACTCAAGCATGTCTTCCATTTTTTCCTTCATCCTCTTTATATAGTTTTTGAGCCTTCACATTCCTTGGCCTTCACCTAGACTGCGTTGTGTAAATGGAAAAGATCCTCCATGTTTGACTATGCTGTTTGACCAAGTCATCTATCATGTCTAAGTGAAATGTACACCCTCTCCATCATGTGTGCATTAATTTCACAACTCCCTCCATCATCTCATCATGAATGCTTCATGATCTTATGTTTGACATCTTCAAGATCTTAGTTGACTGTATTGATCTCCATGATCTTCTGTTTGATCTCTTCCAAGATCTTAGTTGACTATGTTAACCTCCATGATATATCTAATTAATGAGACATGATCTCCAATTTCATTCACATTAGTTGCTCAACTACCTTATTATGTATATCTAGGCTTAATTAATCCACATTCACACACAAAAGTGGATATTTATTAATATTGAGTATTATGGATCCCTCCACCCTTTTATTTACTTAATTCATTAAGAAAGTTAAGAACTCTAATATTCTAAATATCAGGTGAAAATTTGGGAATATTACACAATATGGAGGTTACAGGGGTATAGTAATAACAATAAGGGGGTTATACTAACAACAATAAGGGACTACACTAGTAATATAGGGACCTAACATGCCCCTCTTATTCAAAAAAGTGTTATCCTCAATGCTTGAGTAGCTCTAGATTCTTCTGTATAAAATTCTCATCCTCCCATGTAGAATCTTCAGTGGGTAAGTTCTTCCACTTGATGAGATACTCTGAAATTGATCGATTTCGTAGTTGTTGAGTTCTTGGTTTTGTGACTGCTTCAGGTTCCAATATGATTTTTCCTTCCTCGTCAAGTTCTATAAATATTGTTTGAACTGGAATTTTTTCACCTATAACCTTCTTTAAGAATGAAACATGGAAAACTGGATGCACTTGAGAAGAAGTAGGAAGCTCCAATTTGTCTGCCATAGTACCAATCTCTTGCAACACCTTGTAAGGACCATAATACTTTGGCGATAATTTATTATCATTCTTAGCTTGCTTGAGGGACATTTATTTGTATGGTTGTAGCCGTAAAAATACCCAATCTCCTACATCAAAACTTCTATCGCTGCGATTTTGATCTGCCTATTGTTTCATTCGATTTTTTGCCAAATTAAGGTTATTCTTTAAGAGTTGGGGAACTTGTTGTTGATGCTCAATGTGATCTTCCACTACTTGAACCTTAGAATTGTCTCTTAAATGTGATGTGATGGAGGGTGGATGATATCCATAAAGTGCCATAAATGGGTTCATTTTTGTTGTAGTATGGAAGGAAGTGTTATACCACCATTCAGATAGAGGTAACCAATTGACCCATTGTGCTTGTTTCTCAGATTCAAAACAGCGAAGATATCCTTCCAAAAAAAAATTCACTATCTCAGTTTTCCCATCGGATTGAGTATGATAAGATGAGCTATGAGCTAGTTGAGTACCCAAACAAGAAAATAATTCCATCCAAAAATTTCCAGTAAAAATGGGATCTCTGTCACTTACAATAATATTTGGGTTTCCATGTAGCTTTTGAATTGTTTCCATAAATTCAGTAGCAATTGTACTTGCTTTAAATGGATGATATAATGCACACAAGTGTGCATGCTTTGTAAGTCTATCAACTACCACCATGATGACACTCTTTCCTTTAGACTTAGGTAAACCTGTGATAAAATCCATTGAAATCTCCTCCCAACGTTGACTTGGAATGGATAAAGGTTCTAGAAGACCCTCAAACTTTATTGTCTCAACTTTATTTTGTTGGCAAACCAAACATTCCACCACAAAATTTTGAATATTAGATTTAAGGCCATCCCAAAAAAATTATTTCTTCACCCTGTGGTAAGTTTTTAAAAATCCCGAGTGTCCTACTAAGGGATAATTGTGCAATTCCAAAATAAACTTTTCTTTTGGTTGGGAATTATTACAAATATATAAGTGATATTTGTACCATAATGAATCATTTTTCCAACTAAATGTATCAGATGTAGTAGGATATCTCTGCAAATTTTGAATGAGTGTCCACACTTCTTCATCCTTTTTCCATTCATCCCTTGCTTCGGTTATCCAATCTGGTTGAATATAGAAATGGCACAAATCAATGCTTCCACCTCTTCATCCTATCTTGAGAGTGCATCTGCAACAACATTTAGCTTCCATTTTTTGTAGATGATTTCAAATTCATAACCCAACATCTTTGTGACCCATTTTTATTTCTCTTCTGAATATAGTATTTGTTCCAAAAATTGTTTAAGACTATCATGATTAGTTTTTACCTTGAAGTATCTTCCCATTACATAAGGTAGCAATTTCTTTAGTGCATGTAGTAGTGCCAACATTTCCTTCTCATGAATAGATTTTTTTAAATACTTTCCTTTGATTCGACGACTTTGAAAATAAACAGGTCTTCTTTATTGCATTAAAACAACACCAATTTCATTTCCTGAGGCATCACATTCCATAATAAAGGTTTTTGTGAAGTATGGCGTAACTAAGACCGGTGCTAAGCACATTTCCTCTTTAAGATGTTCAAAGGCCTTCGTTACTACATGAGTCCATGAAAATGAATCTTTCTTCAATAATGTTGTTATAGGTGCTACTATTCTCCCATAATTCCTAAGAAACTTGCGATAATACCTTGTTAACCTGAGAAGTCCTCGCAGCTGCTTTATGGTTGTGGGGACTTTCCATTCCTTAATGGCTTTAATTTTGTTAGGTTCTACTTTAACACCCTCGTGAGATACAATATGAGTTTTTTGCATATAATTGTTCCTCCTCCAATAGTTTGAGCACACTATCAACATATTGAACATGATCCTTCCAAGACCTATTGTAGATTAGTATATCATCAAAAAATACTAACACAAATTTTCTAAGGAAGGGTTTGAAAATGGAATTCATCAACCCTTGAAATGTAGAAGGTTCATTGGTAAGGCCAAAATACATGACCAAAAATTCATCATGACCCTCATGAGTTCGAAATGTTGTTTTCGGAATATCTTTATTCTTCATTATAATTTGATGATATCCTGAACGAAGATCCAACTTGGTAAAATAATTTTCTCCATGTGATTCATCCAATAATTCATCAATCACGGGAATGGAAAATTTATCTTTAATAGTGAGATTATTTATCTCCCTATAATCCGGACACATGCACCATGATCCATCCTTCTTGTGCACCAATACTGCTGGAGCAAAGAAATAAATTTGGCTCGGTTGAATTATACCAGCCTCTAACATTTCTACAATAATACGATCAATTTCACTCTTTTGGACATAACGATATCTGTAAGGTGTGATATTTGGAGGAACACTTCCTGGAATAAAATGAATAGCATGATCATGATCACGAATAGGTGGGAGTCCTTTGGGAGTTTCAAACACCTTGGAATGATTATCCAAGACTTTTTGGAGATCAGGAGAAATAGATGATTTTGATGTTGGAACTTCTAGTGAGAATAATTTTTCAATGATGCCTCATTGTTCTTTTTTAAAATATTTTTCATGACATTAGAGCTTATTATCTTTCCCGTCTTCCCTGCGATACCCCATAATTAAAATTCCTTTCCTTCCAAAAAAAGTTTCAAGAAAAGTTATTGAAAATTAAAAGCTACCGTCCCCAAAGATTGTAACCATTATATTCCTAGTACAACATCAACACCTCCCATAGGAATGGAAAGAATTTGAATATTCAATACATATTCCCCCATGGTTAGCTTGATATTATGGAATTTTCTAGAGAAATTTATAGCTCCTCTATTTTCAACCATCACTTGACATATTGGTGTTGGGTATAGGAAGAAATTCAATTCCTTGGCTACCTTACAATGAATAAAATTATGGGTACTACTCGAGTCAATCAACACTATTACCTTTTTCTTCTTGATTTGTCCTTCTATCTTAAGAGTTTGAGGAGTGGTAATTCCTGCCAATGCATTACAGGATATTGTTGGAATCATTTCTTCTTTCTCTAGGGTTGGTCTCTGGTGTATATCCTCTTCTTTTGAAGTTTGTTGTTCATTTTCTTCATCCTCTTCACAATCTATATAAAATAATTTCTTCTCAACACACTTATGGCCTTTCATGTATTTTCTATCACAACTATAGCAAAGCCATTTTTATATTTTTTCTTCCAATTGTTGTGGTGTCAACCTTGTCATTTTTGGAAGTCTAGAAGTAGCAACACTTCCATCTTTATAGATGTGAGTGGTAGGCTTCTTTGTCACCATAATTTTACGTTAAATTTTTCTTTCCAACCTAAGTTCCTTCTCCAATGAAATAGGTTCCCAAAGGCAAACCTCATGTTGGATGTTATCCTTTAAAGTCCCTATGAATACATAAATCATGTGTTCCTCTAGAATATAAGCTACCCTTATATTCAATTTCTGGAAGTCCTCAATGTGCTCCAACATTGAACCCTTTTGTTTGAGATTTATCAATTGGATAAAGAAGGTGTTTCTCTTTGTATCCTCATAATGTGCTATCATTTCCTCTATAAAAATTGACCAAGTGACAATTTTTTTTACAAGATAAAAGACATCGATACCATAAAAATGTATTCTATTCTAAATGTAAAGTTGTAATGTGTATCTTTTGTGTGTTTTTCACATTATGGAGATAAAAATATTTCTCCATCTGTAGTATCCATG
This sequence comes from Pinus albicaulis, assembly GCA_034641835.2. Lineage (NCBI taxonomy): Eukaryota > Viridiplantae > Streptophyta > Pinopsida > Pinales > Pinaceae > Pinus > Pinus albicaulis. The sequence goes on from CM076581.1 coordinate 1,519,797,931, forward strand.
TTAGGGGATCCTTGCCATAAAACTTCCTCATATCCATGTTTGGAATATGGTGGGTCTTCCATCCAACATTAGAATTTATTAAATCATGATTAACATTTATTTTTTTCTCATCATGAGTTTCCTCTACTATATTTTCTCCAGTAGGAATAATTTCTTGTATCAACTTTTCCAAACCTTCCTTCAAACCTTCCATGTCTGCTTTTAGATCATTCTTCATGTCTTCCATGTTTTCTTTCATTTTTTCATCGATGTCATCCATCTTAGCTTCCATGTCATTCATATCAGCTTCCATGCCTTTCTTCAAAACTTCCATTTCATTTTTTGATGCTCTTTGCGAGAGAACAATTTGGTGCACTTGCTCTTGTAATTTTGATATATCATGTTGCACTTATTCCTCTTCATGAGTCATAGTAGAGAATTATGAGGGTTTAATGGGTGTTGAATTATTTTTAGGGGGCATTTTAGAACCCAATACTACTATTTATGCTTCAATATGCCCTTGGAATCACTTCAAACTAATTTTTCAAACAAGACTTATGCTATTTGAAAAAAAATACACGCCCTTTTCTTGCTTTTGAGAAGCTTGATATTAAAACTGAATTATCCTTGTTTTTTTGGATCTTAAATATATGAAACTCATTCCTATAGAAGCCCTCTACATATTCTCAAATGCCATAGGTATGACCTAATTTGAATGCTTCAAGACAAATTTATGCCTAATCTCCCATAATGACCTAATTATGGACTGGTTTAGTATAGCGAACTTGTACGACATGCCACATGTCAATGTTTCCTCCTTCGGCTCTGAAATTGATACAAATGAACTAAATTTAGTGTAATTTTGGCCACTTTTTATAGAATTATAATATGATGCTCAAAGAGAGAGTTATGACAATTTTCCCAAGGTCACCTCTTTTAGATGAAATTCGGGAGCTTGCAAAAAACCTAACTTCCATAGATCATATCTCAAAAAATATTGCAAGCCAAGATCTGAAATTTCTACACGACGTTCCTTAGGATTTTGGCTTTGCGTGGTAAACATTTCAGCTTTTGAAACTTCATAGCAAAGCAATTATAGTGAAAATTCCACGATGACCTATTTGGAGTAACAAAACCCTAGAATCCAAAGCTCTGATACCAAATTTTATGAAACCAGCTTCAAAAATAGAAGAAAAGAGAGATCAACGCCTAAGAATTCAACCACTTAGAGGGGGAAACCTCCTTTACATTACATAAATGAACAATTCTTGGATGATAAAATTGACAAAAGATCCTCTCTATATATATGATTCCATGGGGTCACAATATAATCCTAACTGAGCTAACAATAATCATGTAAGGGCACAATAATAACAATATGGGGGTTACATAGGTACAATAATAACAATAAGGAGGGCTATAATAACAATAATAAGCAACTAAACTAGTAATATAGGGACCTAACAACTAATCAGTCTATTAGGTTATGCTAGAGTGTGCCCACAACTGGACACAGGCCAAGGGTTTCTATACCAAAACTCATAGAGGGAAAGGGAACCATATTTCTTACCAAAGTGGGGCCATGCCAAATGAAGTCAAACTTCCCAATCTGAAAAGGTTGACCATTCCAAGGATAGTCTAACATAATCATGCTCTAAAAATTATCTTGAAGACATAAGGGAGGATTAAGAAATAAATATGGTACAAGACCCTCATCAACAAGGGGTAAGAAGTTGGAAAATTCGCTAGAAATTATGGTAGTAGAATCCCAAGACTTGACTCGGTCCATGGGTGGAAATGCCAAGGAACACTAGGAAGGTGCCCCCTAGGTCAATTCAATATTTAAAGTGCCAGTATCAACTCATTCCACCTTAGGTATATTATAGGCATAAATAGGCATAACTTCCCCAATACTATCAATGGAGTGATCCATGACTATCAAGCTGACTAGCCGAAGGTGTTTGTCTACAAGAGAGTCAGGTGGGACAAGAGGAGTGGTGACCCATATGGGCGAAGGATCCTGATCATATTCCATATTATGATGGATTTTCTGACCATCTTTAGGAGGGATTAATGGGACTTCCGAAGAGTAAATATCTTCCACAACAAGTGGCGGAGGGTGCTCACTAGGTTTATCATATTCTATAATAATAAGGTGACACCACCTATGGATCAAAAGGTCTATGGGGTCCATAGGTTCCAGAAGAGATCATATGGATAGGATTAGTGGCAGGATTTGAAGGAGTGTTGGGTGATGTGAGTTGAGGAAAAACCCCCATAAGAGTATAAATTTTAAAAATTCCAATGCCAACACTCTAAAATTGACTACAGTGTTCTCCCAAAAGTGGTACAAAATTCCCTATGGTGAAAATTTCGGCCGACGACACACAGTAGTCAAGCTGATCGATGGTGAAATTTTTTCCTTTATGAGGAAAGAAAAGTACGCAAAACAAACGAGATGGTTGCATTCATCGCATAAAATCAACTACGACCAAGAATTAGGTTGTAATATTATGAGACGTTGACAACTTTAACATCAACATATACATTTTTTCTACCTAAATCAATGGAAAAATGTGGAAGGAACCCCTTGGGTATGAAATTATGATCATCAAAGGCTTGGGGACTAGTGTTGGAAGTCACGATTGTTAGAGAGTCCAGAGCCTTCCAAAAGGATATTGATAGGACACATGTGGATGAGCCTTCATCCACCAGAGTGCGATGGATATTCTTCCAAAAGATCCGCAGAACAATTTGGAAATAAATCTGATGGGAAAGATGAGGATCAACTTTCTCTACACTGAAAGCGATGGGACTAGTGCTAGGTCCCTATAATACTAGTGTATCCCATTATTGTTGTTAGTGTAGCCCCCTTATTGTTATTGTTGTACCCCTGTAGCCCAAATATTTTTATTATTATGCCTCATAAAAAGGCACTATTGTTAGTTTTTTTCCCTTACATTATTATTGTTAGGTCGGTTAGGATTACATTGTGACCCCATGGACTCCTATATATAGAAAGGAGTTTTTTTCATTTGTATCATCCAAGAATTTTTCATTTATGTAATGTTAAGGAGGTTTCCCCCTCGAATCAGCTTATTTGTAAGGCATTGATCTCTCTTTTATTCTATTTTTGGAGCTGGTTCCATAAAATTTGGAATTAGAGCTTTGGATTCTAGGGTTTCGCTGCTCCAAACAAGTCATCGTGGAGTTTTCTCCATAATGTTTTTTATACGAAGTTTCAGAAGCTAAAATTTGTAGCACGATAAGCCAAAATCTTGAGGAAATTCGTGTAAAAATTTCAAATCTTGGTTCACAATTTTTTCAGAGATATGATCTATGGAAGTTAGGGATTTTGTAGGCTCTCGAATTTCATATAAAAGAGGTGAACTTGGGAAAATTGTCATAACTCTCTGTTTGAGCATCAAATTGGAATTCTGTAAAAATTGGCCAAAAGTACACATAATTTGGTTTCATTTGTATCAAATTTAGATCCTAAGGAGGGAACAGTAACATGTGGCATATCATACAAGTTCTTTCTACTGAACCAATCCATAATCAGGTCACTATGACAGATTGGGAAAAATGTTACCTTGAAGAATCCAAATAAGGTTAGACCTATGGTATTCAAAAGAATTTCCAAAGGGCTACTACAGGACCAAATTTCAGATATTGAAGATCTGAAATCACAGAGATAATTCAGTATCAATATCAAGCTCCTCAAAAGAAAAAAAAAGGTTTGTATTTTTTTCAAATTGCATAAGTCTTGTTTGAAAAATCAGTTTGAAGTTATGTCAAGGGCATATTGAAGCATAGATATCAGTATTGGGTTCTAATATGCCCCCTAAAAAGAACTCAACACCCACTAAGCCCTCATAAACCACTACTATTATGCATGAAGAGGAAGAATTGCAGTATGAGATATCAAAATTATGGTACCAGGTGCAAAAAAATTTGATCTTACAAAGAGTAATCAAAGACGACATAAATGGTTTAAAAGAAAAAATGAAGGCTAATTTGGACAGTTTTAAGGATCAAATTAAAGCTAATATGGATGATAAAGTAGTGGAATATCACATCGAGCATCAACATCAATTTCTCTAATTCTAAAAGGTTAACTTAACTTGGGTGCAGAATCGAATGAAAAACAAGAAGATCAAGATCACGATGAAAGAAGTTTTGAAGCAGTCATAGAAACAAGAACTCTAAAACTACCAAATCGATCAATTTTAGAGTATCTCAACAAGTGGAAGAACTTACCCATTTAATATTCCACATGGGTGGATGAGAATTTTATACAGAAGCTTCCTGAAATAATCAAGCATTGAGGGAAGCACTTCTTTGAAGGAGAGGGGCATGTTAGGTCGCTACAATACTAGTGTATCCCCTTATTGTTGTTAGTGCAGCCCCCTTATTGTTATTTTTGTACCCCTGTAGCCCCCATATTTTTATTATTGTGCCCCATAAAAGCCACTATTGTTATTGTTGTGCACTTACATTATTATTGTTAGGTTGGCTAGGATTATATTATGACCCCATGGACTCCTATATATAGATAGGAAGTTTTTTCATTTGAATAATCCAAGAATTGATCATTTATGTAATGTTAAGGAGGTTTCCCCCTCGAAGTGGTTGATTTCTAAGGCGTTGATCTCTCTTTTCTTCTATTTTTGGAGCTGGTTTCATAACAACTAGAGTCAGATAAATCAACTCCACCGATGGAAGACAAAAAAGCTTTCTGATGCTAAGGATAGCTTTGCAATACCTCCAAGACATATATGGCACAAGGAGCCTATGCAAGATCTTCAACAATACTGTAATGTTGAGCATTTATGACATAAGGGTTATGTGTTGTCTTACATAGAACATCCTTGGGGGGCGATAGACAGGTTCTAGAGGCTTATCCAAAGTGAGAGGTCCAGTGGAACTAGGTGGAGTTGGTGAGTCTCTAGAAGGGGAACTTGACTCAAAAAAATCATAGGATTTGGCTTGCGTAAGCATATTTACATCTTCCTTACACATAAATACGGATGAATTATGAGGGGGATGGGATGGTACCCCTCGTTTCCCCTTTGCTGAGGTCGAGAAGGTTGAGCAACCATCTGTTTTTTAGAATGTGAAAGGAATGGATGAGTCAAAAAAGAAAGTTTCTAAATAAACGGTGGTGAAATAATCCTATGGATTTCATCCATTTAAGGACACTCATGAGAAAGGTGACCGCCTTGAAAACTTTTACAGGGAAACTTGACTTTTCGACGACGCTCATTGGTGGCCCCTCCCTGAGTCTAAGGATTGGTTTCAGACTCATGGGTAGGTTGATTTTGTTGTTTATTTCTCTTGTTATTTTTGTTTTTCTTACCACATGATTGAGAATTTTTCTTCGGTTGAGTGGAATTCACTGTGAGAACATCAGTGGACTACACGGAGGGGGTTCTTTAGCAGTGTTGGGGCTTGAGATGTAACAATCATTTGTTGAAGGTGGGAAGCAAGTTTTTTCATGGAATTGGAAATAGACCCAATCACACCATTAGTATGTGGGTTAGGAACAGGTTGAGGAGGGTCAATAGAAGGCCTAGGGCCATTCGGAAATACTTCGTACAATGTACCCAATTGTGAATAGATGAGGTCCAACTATTGGGCAACCAAAATATCTTTCTCCTCGGTAACAACTTGAAACATGGAAACATCCTTGGAAATCTGAGGTTGGAGAGATCGAATGAACCATTAACGTAAAATATCATTGGGTAACTAGGTTCTCACTAACCTCTTGCGATGATGCCACTCATGAATGTAATTAGAAATTAATGTGTCATCATCTTGTTTAAAGTTTGACAAAAGGTCAGAGTTGAGATCATACCAAGTAGGTGTTGTGGAGGTAAATCCCCTCTGTGGAAATAGGCGATCCCACTAGCCCTAGAGTGGGTCTAGTAACAATCAAAACACACAAAGCTATTGATTCCTAGTTACAAAAGATAGAATCGTGATAGATTGCTTACCATGATTCCTTCACTGTAGTTGTCGAAGAATAAGTGGCGCTTCCATTCCTAGATGGACAGGTCACGATCCATGAGATTGTTGCATCCAGATACCTGTACACATGCAAAGAAGAGAGAAAACATGCAACGTAATATTTCACACTTTATAACTATCTATTAGTCAGAGAGGAATGAATGAAATTGCATTATATAATGGACAAACACAATCATGGAACCAATAGCAGAGTCATGTATATTAAGATACGAGAGAAAAATTACAACCAGTGCTCTGACGTCATGATATTTCTTCGACAGGATTCTAGCGAGACTTGTCTCACAAATCTCGTTAGGGGTTTGAAAAAACTCTCTCTCTCACAGGGTTCTCCTTAGCTCTACTCTTGCTTTTCACTTATCTATAATTTCCTTCCCCAAAATTTGAGCAAGCTAGCAAATGGAGAGGGCAGGCTTTTATAGAGGGAGAAGGAGAGGTTAGGCTCCCTATAATCATGGGGGAGAGTCCTATCTCTTAGGAAGGTTCCATGAGAGGTGGAAAACCTCTTCCTAAACAAGGAGATCCGGAGCCAAACAGCCCAACCTCTTTTTGATGATTCATTCCTGAGGTGGTTAAAGGAAACTTCCACCTCAATTTGTTAAAAAACATTCCAAAACAAGTTGGCATGGGCACAACACAGGGATAGAGTGCTAGTTGGTGCACCCACTAGTGTATATTTTCCCCATTGGCACGAGGGATGAACTGAATACTTGTGCCAATGCCAAAACATGGGTTTTTGGGGCTTTTCTGAGGAAATCTTCTCAAGGAGAATTATTGCCCTTATACAGAAAGATGCCATCAAGGTGTTTTTAAGACATTTTACTATTCACAGGTCATGGGAATAGTCTTCCAATGTATGGGATGAGGGATTGCAGGGACAGTGACAAAATTTTGTGTAACAGATGCCCCCTAAAGCATGAGGTCCGACAGAGAGGGAGGGGTGAAATGATTTATGAGAACGCGTCCAACTGAAAACACTGCCGTCGAAAGACCTGCAAATACAAATACAACTGATATCTTTAATACATGATATGTGGTATGGGCGTAGCCATCCATAATAAAGTGTACAAAAACTGGGATCCATCAGACAAAATCTAGGGTCTTGCACTCCATCTCGACCCGAACAAAGTACAAGTTCGAGCATGTGAATATGTGAACTGAAGTCGAACATGCAAGAATATCATCTGATTACTAGCCAATGATGAAAACTATTAACAGACGCGAGAGAAACCACCAATAATGACAATGGATCACAAGGTACAAGAGGTACAATCCACAGAATGTGAATAGGGATCTGGAATCGAACACCCATAGAATCATCCGATTGAAGGCCAATAATGAAAACCTTGCGTCGAATGCGAAGAATCTGCCATTGAGGCATGCAGGCTCCAAGGTACCTGAAGGGAATCTCTAGATCAACTTCCTAGATAATGAGCTGAAGTCGACACGAAGTGACCTTGATCGAAGGTGGGCCATGATTTTTCCCACATCATCGACATGAGACAGAGGGATATAATGTTTATGAATCAAGACCAATAGAGAATCAGAGGGAGGTTGAAAACTGTAGAGGCAAACTTCTCTTGAACATATCAGCAGTACGACATTAGATTTGGTAGTATTTGACATCAAGGGATCTGAGGTCATGGTGACGTGGCAAAGAGTAGATGAGCAGTCAAAAGAGATTACCCAAACCCATGGAGACAAGGAGATAACGAGATGAGATGTCCCCAACCTGACACAAATGCAGACAAGTGACATACTGCCAGTACGACTATAATATTGGTTCTATTTTCCCCACCATTTCTAGTGAGTACCCCAATTTTTTTTTGAAAACAAGCTTGAAGGGGATAGCATATGCTTGCGATGTAAGTTTGTCCTTCCAACAAATCCAGCCTAGCACATTTTACGAGCCCTAGGGAGGAGTAAATCGAGTAACATCATTGTGACGAAATCTAATGTCATCAGTTTTTAACGAGTCTGACAAAGGAATAACTCGACGTATTTTCATGTTTAGAGAGTTTGAAAAGACAGTGGAAAAGAAAACTCCAGCAGTCCCTTTTCGTAGGTAGTCCCACAGATCCGAAAAGGTAAAAAAATATGTCTAAGAGAACATCCTAGTCGTGATAGGCTAAGGTATTCCTTTTTCATAAATAATCTATCCCAACTGAAAAAGGGGTAAGCTTATACTGGTTAGATGTTGTTTTGCAACCAATTTAATGAGTTCAAAAGGACAAGCGACTCGACGATATTTTCAGTTTTAGAGAGTCAGAAAAGAGCTGAAAGGTGACTCCTCCTGGAGGAACGAGTGGTATAAAGGGTAGCAATTGGTTCTGGTAATGGTGGAACTGCTCAAAACAAATAAAGGTCAAGAGGTTGGCTAACAAGACCACTCATCTCAGTGGTTCATTAGGATTGGGTAAAACAATCAAGTGAAGGCATATGATCGGCCAAGCAGATAGTGACGATGGAGTGAGAAAACCAAGGCTCATCTGGCAAAATAGGCTGATAAAATGGTAATCACAAGAGGTAAAATGGGAATGGTTTCATTTTTACACAAGCTTGAAATTAGGAAACTCTGCTTGAAATTGTTTTCATTTTTACACAAGCTTGAAACAAAGATAATTTGTGCTTGAAACCGGTTTCATTTTTACACAAGCTTGAAACAGAAACAAACTATGCTTGAAAAAGTAAGAATTCCCCCACAATGGTGACTCAATGCAAGGTACATGCCCCCCAAGTTTTAGTCCATATGGAAGGCAGATGGAGTGAAGGTTCAAATTACGAGATCAAGAGAAAGACTCGATTAGGATTTTACGAGATCTTATCAAAGATTCGAATTGAACAGGAATGTGTTTCATTGTTTTAATGAGGTTGACACACTTAAAAGAACTATCCTCAAGACCTAATTCATTTTTTAACGAGGTTGACATAGAAGAAGAACTATCCTCGGACAATCTTGTTTCATTTTTTAAGGAGCTTGACATAACGAAAGGAACTATGCTCTGACAATCTTGTTTCATTTTTTAAGGAGATTGACACAAGAAAATGAACTCTGCTCTGACGACCTTTCATCATGATGAATAAAAAGTCATGGCTTCCAAGAGTTCCACACCGGATGGGAGAACAACATCTCGGAAATCAAGACCCAATGCCCCCAACACTGGATGCACAACGACACTATCATTGAATGCGGGCATGAGACAGGTAGCCACATACTTAACTTACGGTGGGGAAGATACAACCGGTAAATAAATACCCAAAATGGATGATGGTGGACTGGATGTCATGTTAGGACCAAATAATGAAAGCTGATCAATGGTCATGATCCAACATTTCTGTGGAAAACACATCACATGAAAGAGGGAAGAGACAAGAACACCCATGACATAAGTATAGTCACACACCAATAGTAAATTGAAATCCAAGGGGTCTAGAACCACCATCACTTCCATATGGATGGTTTTCCCTCCCGAAGTAACAGGAAAGTTCAGAAGGATCCCTAACGGTTGATTTGTTCCTCTGTTAAAAGCCAACAGATTCTGGGTAACAAGCATAAGCGGTGGAGAACCAAAATATTGCCAAGTAGTTGAAGACAGAATACTGATATATGCACCTTCATCTATAATAGTGCTGGGTGTGACCAGATCAAATTTTTGTACCGTTATCTCAAAAGGCACATAAGACATAAGGCGGTATCCGGAAAATCGACTCCAATCGAAGGAAGCGACCAAACTACTTGGGGCGCATACCATTGAATTGAGACGGTTTTCCCCTGATGTTACCGGAGCAAGAGGAGCATCCTATGAGACGTACATCATGGGAGTAGGAGGAGCAGTTTCTTGGACTACAGGGACGGAAGAATATTTCTCCGAGTCCGAAGAATCTAATGAAACAAGAAGAACATGAGGGGAATGAGACCGACTCTCAATGTAAAATACCTGATGCACCACAGATGGGGTCAGATCAACTGATTCCTTGGCCAATGGTTGGTCAGGAACATATTCCTGAACTTGAATTTTCGTGGGAGCAGGATCAAGCAAGGATGACGCTTGACCGATCGTGGAATCAACTAGTGGAGGACTCAAAGAAAGCGTCTGATAACCAACAGGAAGGAAGGGTGCAAAAACAGTGGAGTTGTCCAACACTCTTTTGGCTTCATCGATATATGGAAAAAGGTGAATGGGATGATGCGCTTCACACAACCTACAGGGATTGGTAATCTTGCCCTGTTTTTTATGAGTCTTACGAGAGCTAGTCAAAAATGTGTTATCAATATGACTTCCAGAATTCAAAAGAAATCGCAGACGGCCATTAGACCATGCATCAAGTACCTTGGGAATGCCAGGGCAATCTCGAAGTAGATGGTTACCTTTGCATAGCATGCAAGGGAATTTGACTTTCCATGGAAGTGTGGATGGTTCTGCAATGAACATTTTTTTAAGCGCAATAGCTGCAGCCTCAGCCTCTCTCTTATCAGACTTCTTCTTCTTTGTCTTCTTCTTCTTATTCTTAGCCACCTGGTTACTCGAATCTAGACTTTCAATAGGCGAAGTAGAAGAGGAGGACGCAGAAAAAGGCAAAGAAAGGGAGAGGTCCACCTTGGAATCAACATGGCATTGTTCAGGCGGAGGAACTGATTGAACAGTAGCCGGGACATTCGGGACTACAGAGGTTGAAAAAAACCAAACGAGCAACCCAATAGTTAACCCAGGAAGGGAAAATGTTGCCATATAAGGAGCACCAACATTTCCAAAAGCAGGAAAAGGACCAGGATTCCAATCGGAGGGGATTCCTTGGTTGGTGAACTCCGAAAAATTTTCCATTGGAAACGACCTTGAAACCAAACACTAAGGACAATTACTTTTAACCAGGAATATTTCGTGGGCAGTTAATTTTATGACATTGAAACCAGAAATTCACCGTTTCATGTTTTAAGAGTCGAGAAATGAGTAAAAGATGACTCTATCACTTTCAGTTTGGAAACAAGAATGAAAGGACAAGCGCTTGATGATGTTTTCAAATTTAGGGAGTCAGTAAAGATCAAACATGACTGCTCAGGTAGTCTAGGTAAAAGGGTGTACCATATATTTGTGAACTGCCATAAACACCTTGGTAAAAATGAAAGAAAAATCAACTAAGGACTTAATGTACGTGCAAGTAATCTCCCCAAATGCTGTGTTCAGTGTATCACCGGTAAAATACGACAGAATCAGCTTCCTACAGATAAAAGTATTGAAACCTAATGGGGTATCCCTTTATATACATGACGGTACGAGGAGCACAAGTCTGTACTAGCACTGTCTGTAGCCAGATGGTGAGCGACAACTACTAGGATTAAATATGCCGAAACACGTCTCTACCTTAGACTTGTAGATGTTTCGTTAAGTTTCAATGTTGCCTTAGGTTAATTCAGTAAATTTTAAAGTTGATCTTCAATTTATGTTTCGATTTCAAGGCCCTATCGAATGTTGGATCTCATAAAACCTCTAGATGCAAACTACATGCCACAAAATATCATTTGTTCAATGAAGAGCTATCTACGAGAGATTTTAGAGCTTTCAAATGATAGCGAAATGAACACACAAAAACATACACTACCAATTTCAATGCAAGCTAATGAATCTGGAGTAATTTTTTCTAGAATTATACAATACTAGTAATGCGAAAGAGTTTTCGATTTTCACTATGCCAATAAAAAATGAAAAAGATTTTTTTTTATATTTTTCAATATATTAGAGCAAATGCACTAAATAAATGAAAAAATAATGAAAACGTCAATTTGAGAATGATAGAGAGAGAGCTGAAACAAAACAAGTTCACTCAACTCAAACAAGCACAATCAAGACTCAAACCGATGACGAAATCCCTTAAAGCGAAGAAGAATCTCGAAAGAGACTCAAACAAATTGTGTGATCTAGGCTTGGAGCAACACAAAGAGAAATTGAATGAAGGAGAGGACAATCACTCAATAAACATAATGACTCAATTGGATTCAGCAAGATGAATTCAAAGAAGAAGAAACAAAGTTGACTGGGAACGCACAGACCCAAAACTCCCATGGGAGGCTCAACACACTGAATCGCCTAGAAGCCCTAGGGCTAAAATGAAAAACTGACAGAAAAGGGCAAACAACTGGAGGAAAAGGGCTAAACACAGTAAAAAATGACTTCAAAGCACTCAAACAATCAGGAAAAACAAACCAGGACCAAAACTCAAGCTCAGAGAGTCCAAAAATAGGCAAACCCTAAAACCTACCAGGGTTGGCGCGCCTGTCTGGCTGTAATCTGCGCCAAACAGAGGATGGCACAGGTGCCTAACTAGCAACTAGCACCCTTCGGCATGACTGTCAGAGGGATAACCGCGCCAAACAAGTTTACCCTAGAAAATTACGAAAATGAATGAATAGAGGCTAGATCTGGTCTTCTGGGGGCTGAACAGGGTTTTAACACCAAGGAAGGTGAACCAGAAAAGCAGACTAATCAAACAAAAAGCCAAAAAACAACCCAATGGAGGAAGGAACAACTCCCACTGATCTCCAGCGGAGTCACCAAATTTTTGTCGCTTCCATTCCTAGATGGACAGGTCACGATCCATGAGATTGTTGCATCCAGATACCTGTACACATGCAAAGAAGAGAGAAAACATGCAACGTAATATTTCACACTTTATAACTATCTATTAGTCAGAGAGGAATGAATGAAATTGCATTATATAATGGACAAACACAATCATGGAACCAATAGCAGATTCATGTATATTAAGATACGAGAGAACAATTACAACCGGTGCTCTGACGTCATGATCTTCCTTCGACAGGATTCCAGTGGGACGTGTCTCACAAAGCTCGTAAGGGGTTTGAAAAAACTCTCTCTCTCACAGGGTTCTCCTCAGCTCTGCTTTTGATTGTCACTCAGCTATAATTTCCTTCCCCAAAAGTTTAGCTAGCTAGCAAATGGAGAGGACAGGCTTTTATAGAGGGAGAAGGAAAGGTTAGGCTCCCTATAATCATGGGGGAGAGTCCTATCTCTTAGGAAGGTTCCATGAGAGGTGGAAAACCTCTTCCTGAACAAGGATATCCGGAGCCAAACAACCCAACCTCTTTTTGATGATTCATTCTTGATGTGGTTAAAGGAAACTTCTGTCTCAATTTGTTAAAAAACATTCCAAAACAGGTTGGCGCGGGCACAACACAGGGACAGAGCACCAGCTGGCGCGCCCACTAGTGTATATTTTCCCCATTGGTGCGAGGGATAAACTGGCTACTCATGCCAATGCCAAAACATGGGTTTTTGGGGCTTTTCTCGGGAAATGTTCTCAAGGAAAATTATTTCCCTTATGCAGAAAGATGCCATCAAGGTGTTTCCAGGACATTATATTGTTCACAGGTCACGGGAATAGTCCTCCAATGTACGGGACGAGGGATTGTAGGGACTGTGGCAAAATGTTGTGTAACAGTATAAAACTGGAAATGTATCAAAAAGGTTTGAGTTAGGGAGGAAAATTCACCGTAGAATGTAGTGTCTAACTCTATATATCACTTTGTAGCAACCCCAATTAACGTTCATTGGAAAAAGCGAAGTTTAATAGAATCATCCACCAAATAATTTTATGAGAACCATAGATGATAGGTGGTAATGTGAGTGAATGGATTCTCTCCAAACTTCTCTTCAAACTTGGGAATATATAACGCTAACTTGGCAGGCATGGGTGCCCACCAGCGATCATGATGGATAGGATCATTAATCAATTTGGCTAAACAGATTAAATCGAGAGAATATAAAAATGAATTGTGGATTTCACTAAATGGGTCATAGGAAGGAGAAGCTCCTCACCAACCTTGCGATCCCCCCATATATGGATTATAAGGATATACTTGCTAGTGTAGAAAAATATTCACCCCAATAAAAGGTTGATGTGACCCATAATAACTCGTAGATTGATGTTGCCCCCTAGGGTAGGAACCTTCGGAGAGGAATGGACCCCCAAGAGCATGACTTCTTATGGTTTGTGCCCAGGGTTAAAATAAGGTCCACTCTACACAGTAGGATCGACATAAGGAGGATAACCTAGATGTAATATGGTAATGAAAGTGGGGTTACCCCTAGGTAAACTATCCCCTCCATTAAATGTATTGGTAGGTGGTGTCCCTTCAAAAGTGAACTATACTAGGTATGTGACATGCTAGAAGAAAAATTACCCCCAGGATGACTAGGTACAATTGATGATCCCCCCCACATATTTCCAGAAGTGGCTATGCCTAACTAAGGAAGAGGAACGGTTGGTTAGGAAAATCTCAGTGAAAAAATTCCTAGACCTATCACTTTACTAGGTTGACATGCCATAGTCGGCATAGAAGATTGTTTGGGCATGGAAACATTCGGGAAATTAGTAGGATCCATCGAAAAGACTAGTGGAATGCCCTAGGAATAAGTGAGAGCCATGGATGGAGGAGTAGGAATGGCCACACTGATAGGTAGCAACGCTGACAGGCAGTCGAGGTTGCTGATGCAGAAGGTAATGAGGTATCAGACTCTACCAGAAGGTAAAGAGTGGACAAAGGCATGTGAGTATAGGTTGGTGTGGAACCATCTAGGTTCAACCCCAAAAAAGTAGGTCCTAATGGATCTGTCAAAGGTGGATTGGCAGGAGCGTTAGAGTTGTCCGCCAAAGTCTCAATAGAGACCATATCACTATCAGTGGGACTAGATACTGATTCAAATAATATGGGATGGTCTAATTCTTGAGCACCGATAGACACTCTCCGTGTAGGAGAAATGAGTCCAATTAGTTCAGGAAGTAAACCCTGAAGATGATGTTGTTATAGGTCAATTTTGGCATCATCCCCCATGACCTAGTCAAACTGGACATCATCCCCGGGACCAATGAAATAGGGTCTATCATCCCCTATCATTTTAGTTGCTACATGCCCTAAGAGAAGAAAAAATCATTCTTGACTTCTATTGTGATATTTCGAAGGTTTGAAGTATATGTTATATCATTTATGAGATCACCAACGCTACCTCTCAAGGGACTAACTGCATTTCATATGCATCTCTATCCATTCAAGGGTGCACTTCAATGCACTTCCCCACATTCAATGGTGTGTTGGTCAAATGGGAGAAAATTTCTTACTATTCCAGAATCTCCACATGGCCAGTGCATTCTAGAAGAGGCCATATATGTCAAAATTCGAATCCAAGTGTCTATCTAACACCTCTGAACTTGGAAACTTGTCTTTCCTATTATTAGAAAGTTATTCATTGAGAAACTACCATCAGTTTCCCTATACATTGAGCATAGATCCTAATTCTAGGAAAGGAAGAATTTTGGTAAAGAAATGTTGTTGGATTCTCAATTGAGAGAGTGAAAGAATTGATATACTACTAGTGAGATGTTGATTGTGATGAGGCTGGGATGAAGTTGTAGCTAGTGACATCAAATCGATCATTGGTTTTCACCTCCCCCTTCTACTCTTTAATAAATATTGCTATTCATTTTCCCATATATGTATCTATTTATGTTTCTATTTCTCATGCAATGGATTCTTGAATGATATGTATGTTTCATGTTTAATTGATTTAACTGATTAAGATAAGTAAGCATCTGTATATTGCCAATATTTTTTTTTTCTCTGTTTATACTTTTAGTAATCAATCGGGCAATCTAAGTTGGATTGGAGGCTACAACAAAAGTGACAGAAAGAGAATAGAAAGTGCTTAGATCACAAGTAGGTTCTTCTATCTTTCTGTGTGCCTATTTACTCTTAGAGAAATTGATAGAAAAATCTTTAATCTGTTGTTCTAAGTGCCTAGCACCACACTTAGGGAATTTGATTTATCAGTAGATCATAATTTTGCATAATAAATTGGTGACTTCACTGGGGAGTTTCCTATCATTCCTAGTGTTTTTGCTTCTTCTTATCCACTCGGTAGAATCTACTTTTATTTATTAGAATTTTGAATCAAAAAATTGCATTAGAAGTGTGTTTTGTAGCTTGAATTTTCAATCTTTGCTGCACCCAACGCACTATTGGTCAAGACACAGTGCACTATGGTGCATTGTCTCCCACTCAGGGGTGCATTGCAATGCACTGCCTCCCCTTAGAGACTGCATTTCCCCCTTAGCCAAAAAAAATTCATTTTAATTTGTCATTGCCATCATTCTCAGCCATTTGTTTGTTGTGTTTTCAATTGTCTGATACCTCCTAGAGACCAGTGAATTCGCTTGATTCTTCCTCCTTTGAAAAGTAAGTTTTTTCAACATCTCTTTAAGTGTTTTTCTTTATCATTGACAAAGAAAACTCAAAGTATATTATTTCTGCATTAAATCCATTTTTTTTCGTAAAGGAAATTGTCGTTAAATTATTTGTTTCATGTAGGAAACATTGTAGTTCCATTCTTCGATTTTCCTAAAAGAGAAATTGTTGTTAAATTCCTTGTTTCTCAAAGAAGAAACCATTTATTTTTTCTTGATTTGATGCATATAGTTTCCTTTTTTTATTCACATAAAGGGGACTGAAAATAAAAACCTGCATATGCATATAGTGAATTGTGTGTTTTTCATAGGAACAAGTTAGGAAAGTTGCATATTAGCTTGTGCTCTTTTTTGTTTGCTCTCAAAACTGATTTCTCTTTCCCTTAGTAGCTAGGATTTTTCATTGAAAAGGCTAAAATTGAAAAGTTTGCTTATTATTTTAGTTTTGATTTTAGGAATTTCCATGACATCATCGCAGTGAACGTCAAAAGACAAATTTTTTAACAAGATCAAATTAAAATTTACATCAATTTACCTAAAAGCCAATTGGAACCATAACGATAACATTTAGAAGGTCTAGGCTAGAGACGTGTTCTGGCATCATTAAACATAGAAGCTGTCGTTAATTATCTGCGATACATTCCAAGTGTGATACCTCACTCCACGTACATAAGTATATCAAAGCTCATCCACGTACCTTTGGGTATATCGGGCGATGTTGTAGTACAAAACGTATAAAGGGGTGCTCTCATTGTGGAGTTTCACATTAGACAACACTAATACAGACTTGGGCCTCCACGTACCTTCGGGTATATTTTGGAGGAAAAATTTAGGTTTCTATCCATCCATAGTGAACCGAGTCGACCGCCTTGTAAATTGTGATACACCGAACACAACATTTGGGGAGATTGCCTGCCCATACTTCTTGATTCACTAGGAGGTATTATGCAGTTCACAGTTTCTTGGTGAACCTTTTGTCTAGAATTACCCTTTTATTTTTTTTATTTGTTTTGGTCATAAAATAAATCAATCATCATGGAAGAAGAACATCCCTTTCCCCATCGTTCGCGTAGAACAAAACTGAACATTATGGAAATTTTGAGGTCTAAAATGGGCCTCCTAAGAAAAATGTACAATAAAAATAAACTTTATAAGAACAAATAGAATTCAAGATGATGATGTCAACCATGGGGGATGATTCACCATTTTTTAAGTAAAAGGGTAAAAAGATTAAAAATTAATAAAATAATAAAACTACTTTTTCAACTAGTATTCTCAACTTATCTCCAAATTTTGTTACTCAAATTTCAAGCGGGATAACTCGTTGGATGAAAAAATTCCTCATCCAAGGAGTACCCATGTTGCATACTTTTGATGAACCCTTCTACATGAAAAATGAGAAATACATTAAAAAACGTGATTGCAATCACGTTTTTCATGTATTTCTCATTTTTCGTGTATCAGGATCCCTTTTAAGTATGAAACATAGGTACTCCTTCGATGAGGAATTAAATTTTGCATCCAACGAGTACTCTCGCTCAAAAATTGAGCAAAAACTTTGGGAGATAAGTTGAAAATAATAGTTGAAAAAGTAGTTTTGTAGTTTTTCCCTCTAAAATTTGATGATGTAATCAAATCTTATTTTATTATTTCCACTATTATTTTATAATTTCATTAGGAGGCCTATTTTAGACCTCAAAATTCCCCTGATTACCACCTTTACCATCGGAAGCCACTTCTAGTCGGCAAAGGCGACATCACTCTACCAAAAATAGTACTATTAGTACCTCTAGTGCAACATCATCCTCACATATACTAGAATCAGCACAAGTTGTTTCTACAGATCCTAGTTCATATACTGTTGTCGAGACGGAGTCCTCACAGCTACCCGTGGTCATGATCCATCTAATCAGTGAGACCATACCTCCTGAACCCGAAGTTTTTCAACTGGAAGTTGATCTAGATCCTGTCTCTTTTTTGCCAGAACATCTACATCCTGAAGTCGAACGACCAGAATTTGTTCTTGTATTGGTCACTCCACAATCTATTGTAGCCATTGAGTCTCCCATATCACGCAGTCAACCTTATGAAATATAATTTGGGCCTGACGTTGAAATCATTCCACCTGGTTTAATTTCGATTGAAGAAATACCATAAGACGAAACACCTTTAACTCCAACTCATTTTGGGGTGGAGCTTTACCTGTACAATTCTTTTCCTCAATCACCTTAATCTTCTTTTGTTGATCCTATCTCACCTCCAGTTCCCATAGATCCTATAGGGTATACATTGGGTCATTTGACCATGGCTGCGACAACATCTACTGTTTCTTAATCTTCGATGTTTTTTTCCATTGGCTTCACCCATGTCATCATCTGGAATCCTATCTAGTTCCTCCATTATGAGTACTAAATGGCTTGATAATTTATTCACATCTTCATTGCAATATCAAGCTAACCCCATAGGTTATTCTCCTTGGTGGCCAGTGATACCACATAAATTACCCTCGGATGTTCCTAAGTTCAATGGAAACCCTAGGGAAGACCCGTTGATGCATGTTATAACTTATCATTTGTGGTGCTCATCAAAATCCTTAAATGATGAATCTGTTAGACTATGTATTCTCCAGTGCATGCTCACTAGTTCGACTGCACTATGAAGATGGTTCTTTTCTTGTGTCAACCTCGTTAAAAAATGAAATAGATTCATGAGGATGGTTCTTTTAATATGTCAACCTTGTTAACAAATGAATCAGGTGATGAGGATGGTCCTTTTACTGTGTCAACCTCGTTAAAAAATGAAACAGGCCTTGAGGATAGTTCTTTTATTGTGTCAACCTCGTTAAAAAATGAAACAGGTAATGAGCATAGTTCTTTTCCTATGTCAAGCTCGTTAAAAAATGAAACAAATGCTCCCCTATAATGAACCTTCATTCCATCCAGCTATTATTAACTAGTAATCTACTTAGGTGAATGAAATCAAGCTTGGGGGGAATTTTCTCTTACAGGGGGCATTCGACATGTGCTCTTGCAGGGGGCATTCAAAACATTCTTACTAATTGCACCCAATCAGCTATTGAATTTTGGGGGAAAAAACTGGTTCAGAGCTCCTATTTCTCAAATGGTAACTTTAAAATCGCAAAAATGAATTGTAAAACTCTTTTAATTAGTTTGATTATTTCCAAATCATATTTATTGCTGTGACTATGGTTTTATTCATTTTTATCATGAAACGGGTATTTTTAATCAATTTGATGTTGTTCTGAATAGGTTTACAACTGATATAGAAGATTAGTTGTGCAAATTTATTTCAAGAATGATTTGACCACAAAGCCTACTTTTATCCTTATTTTTCGATCTTTGATAAAAACGAAAAAGGACTTGAAGCGCACCTTTATCTCTTTTTCGAGCTTCGATAACAGTGAAAAAAGGAACCCATAAAGTCATCTTTTAGCTCTTTTCAAACTCCAATAATGTGAAAATATTGCTGATCACTTCTCTTTTCGAGCTCGTAAAAGTAAATTAATTGATATCTACTTAGTATAAGTTTAATCCTTTTCCAGACTAAGATATATTATTTAGAAAAAAGGAAAACCTTCGTTGAACATGGCTAGGAGTTTCTCTCAGATATCATTTTATATTTTTTTGGATCTGAGCGACATCTTTATGAAAACATAATTATGGAGTTTTCTTTTGTCCTCTTTTTCAAACTCTCTAAATATGAAAAAGGATTGGGTTGTCACTGTCATTAGGCTCGTTAAAACATAAAATAGCGATGGGCTTGTCGATCATGGAAAGAATTGAGTTTCATTCATTTCTAGACTCGTTAAATTATTAAATAGCGATACATTATTTTCCCGCAGGGTTGAACTGTAGATCAATCATATGTTATCTCCTCAATATTGTTAAAAAATAAAGAGGTACTAGTCGACAAATAACCGGGGAAAATTTGGGAAAGTGAATAGAAATTTTATGGTAGCAGGTCGCTCTTGAACATAACACTTTCCTCCATCATCATGACTGTTTGCATTGGGTAATATTCTTGATGTTTCATTCATACATATGGTTCATTATACCTTCACTTCGGTTTTGGGTCATTGCTACCAACTCATCTTAGTGTCGCCAATATGTTCAAGAGAAGTCATCCAGTCAATACTCATCCTCCTGATGATTTTGGCATCATCCCCCATGACCTGGTCAAACTGGACATCATCCCCAAGACCAATGAAATATGGTCTATCATCCCTTATCATTTCAGTTGCTACATGCCCTAAGAGAATAAAAAATCATTCATGAATTCTATTGTGAGATTTCCAAGGTTTGAAGTATATTTTATATCACTTATGAGATCAGTAACGCTACCTATGAAGGGAATAACTATGTTTCATATGCATCTCCCTGCATTCAAGGGTGCACTGCAATGCATTTCCCGAAATTCAAGGGTGCATTGGTCAAATGGGAGAAAAATTCTCATTGTTCTGGAATCTCCACATGGCCAGTGCCTTCTATAAGTGTCCATATGTGTCAAACTTCAAATCCAATTGTCCATATAACACGTCTGAATTTGGAAACATGTCTTGCCTATTATTAGAAATTCATTCATTGAGAAACTACAATCAGTTGCCCTATAAATTGAGCATAGATCCTAGTGCTAGGAAAGGAAGAATTTTGGTAAAGAATTTTTTTTGGATTCTCAATTGAGAGAGTGAAAGAAGTGATATGATGCTAGTGAGATGTTGAATGTGATGAGGCTGGGATGAAGCTAGAGCTGGTGACATAAAATCGATAATTGGTTGTAACCTCCCCCTTCTACTATTTAATAAAGATTGTTGTTCATTTTCCCATATATTTATCTATTTATGTTTCTATTTCTCATGCAATGGGTTCTTGAATGATATATATGTTTCATGTTTAATCTATTTAACTGATTAAGATAAGTAAGCATTTGTATATTTCAAATCTTTTGTTGTTCTCTATTTATACTTGCGAGAATCAATCTGGCGATCTAAGTTGGATTGGAGGCTACAAAAAAAGCAACAGAAGGAGAAGAGGAAGCGCTTGGATCAAAATTAGGTTCTTCTATATTTCTATGTGTCTATTTACTCTTAGAGAAATTGATAGCAAAGTCTTTAATATGTTGTTATAAGTGCCTAGTGCCACACTTATGGAATTTGATTTATTCGTAGATCATAATTCTACATAACAACTGTGACCATCGACGAACAAATTTAGCTAGGGTGATAGTAATTAAAGTACAATTATGTTAGTACAAACACCCTAAGGCCAGAACTATGGACTCGGACCAAACAACACACACTAGAAATGCCCTAAGAGATATCATACATAAACAAAATTCAAAGAGGATGGAAGTGGAATAATTATACTAGTGACTTGTTTCCCAGCCCTTTTAGCAACGAACTCAGAGAAAGTGCCCTCACATGATGTGGAACACCCCCCAAGAGTACTGAGAGAGTATGAATAATATGTGTCTCAGATACAGAGAAGACGATCTCGACCCTGCACCTATGTATGAGCCCTAGAACGAAAAGCCACTATGGTCGCCATCGACAATAACACAGCCTGGGGGATAGTTGCAGGAAAAATATACACAAAAGGGAAGGAGACTTAAATCCAAAAAGGATACAAGACGGAAACCCCCTTGTGAGTTACCAACCAAGTGGACCCGAAGTGATAATAACACAGTTTGTATAAATGCAAATTACGCTATATCAAGCCACCTGAATTAAGTGAAATTGGTCATGTCACCCCACCTACCCCAAGTGTGACCTTGTGCTTGACCCTCTTGTGAGAAGGGCTTCCCATACCACATTACTGCAAATGGATTTACTCCCTACTACAAGCTACTAAATTTATATTATGGTCTTGTTGGGGCCCCTATTTGGAATTTTGAATAAAGAACAGATTTTGGGTTGTGGATCGACACATGGCAGCCGTAACAACGGTAGGTAGCGGAGCTGCCGAGGTTGCAAAGGAAGAGGATATGGTTGATGAGGCTGACGAAGATAAGTGCAGATGAAGAGAATATGTGGTAGAGAACAGATAGTGGAACTCATAGGCAACAGAAAGAATATGAAAGTAGCCGAAGAAGAACACAAGAGGAACTAGCAGTTGCGACGGCAGGTGAATAAAGAGGCTGTCACCCAGCCGAAAAGGAGATCATGCACAGATGCAGAGGGATTGAAGAGGATCAAGCAGCTGTTGTGGAAGAGCTCTGTCATGAGCACGATCTCCTTGTAGTTCCTAGGCTTATATTGATCTATCATTGCTGTATTATCTATCTCTCTGTCCTGTGGGACGTCTGTAACAGAAATGTAAGCTCTTCCTATTGAGCGATGTAACTGTGGATCTAGCTAAAGGTTATTAATATACTTGAAGGTTGCTGTCTTTTTATATGATTTACGTGCATGCATGATGTCTGTGGTACCTTAAAATTTTACTTACTTAAGTATCTGCACAATGTTCTGAGATGATCTTATATGTATGATGTTATTTATGCAAATGATTCTATGTTAATCTCGAGTTGCGGATCCATCTGCCACTATCGATATGTTCCCTTTCTGCATGTGGTTGCGGCATGCCTCGGGTGAGACTCTTTGCTCTCCGGAGTAGGGTGAAAATGTCGGTGTGGTTCTAGACTACAACAGACTCCTTTGTTGGCCCCAATCCTTGAACCTGGGTCTTGCCTATGAGACCTGTTTCCTCGCCAACAAATGGTTTTGTTGTCAGGACCCTAAACTTAATTAGGGGAAATAGATCATGGTATCAAGGATCTTCGAAGGAGAAATATGGAGATGGTGGGATAACCACCTAGACTAGTTTATAGCTCAGCAAGCGGAGCTGACGAATCAAAAGAAGAAGGTGCTCAAGGATCTTGTCCTTTTCTCGGATTCCGCCAGTGATACCTACGAGATCCTCTGGGGAAAATTCCCTAGAGACCTCTATAATTGGTTGCGGAGGTTGCAGACCAAGGTGACTAAGGAAAAATCATGGAAGATTAACCGCAAGTGGGTGCACAGAGATCTGGTGGCCCTGCATCGGCTGGATATTGAGTTGACCCGCGTTGTAGATTTCTGGGTAGACTTTACCTTGGACGGATATATTGTGGAGTTTTCCGCAGAGTGCTACCAGTCCTTCTCCAAAGCTAAGGCTATCTTCTGATCTGGGCTAAGAGGGAAGCTGCTTAAGGAAATTCCATTGTGGATTAAGGCTTTGATGGTGGACGAAGGGCTGATGGAATTCTAGAAATCAAGCATGGAAGTGTAAACCTCTAGTGCTGGGGGAAGGGCTTGAGGGACAAATTCTACGTGAAATGTGATGCGGGGGAGTGGGGGAATGGATGCTAAGACCACAAGGAGGTTGAGGGAGCAACGTGCACATCGGAGGGTGAAGATTGCCGACAGGTGGCAAGAAAGGGTGATGCGGGAGTTGAAACGATGAGGGAGTAATAGGAAGGATCAAGAGGAGGTGCCTCAGAGGATAGTGGATATGGAAGGCCAGGTGGGTCCTCAGGAGATGGAAGGGACCATTGTGGGAGTGCAGTGGGTGCATGGGAGCCCAGCCAGGAGGAAGAGGGAGACGATGTCTGATGAAGAAGATGCATATGTGTCGCTCGAAGAAGGTTCTGATGTCGAGTGGTACGTTGCGATGCAGTAGTTATTCTAAGAACAGACGACATTCATATCTCTAGGTATTCCTACTTCCCAAAGTTTGAATGGCAAGGATCCCTACCTTCCCTTGGTACTCTATAAACCTTTAAGTGATATTTTCGTTAAGTTACAAGAGTTGATTCAATTGCATAGCAGTCCATTATCAGTAGCGACGCATGCTAATAGCAACATTACTGGTAGTATAGCAATTACTAGTGGTATAATTACGCAACCAGGACCCAAAGGGTTCATTCTAGTAACACCTCTACAAGTGAATATGGCGGGGTCATTCACCTGGTACCCAGAATTTTCTGGGCGAGGTAACGACGATGTGGAACAACACTGGTACCTCTATGAAGCCATATGGAGGGCTCAGCAGACGCTAGATGCAGGAAATCTAATATAATTCCAAACCACACTGAGAGAAAGGGAATTGCGTTGGTTCATAAATGGTCAGAGGCCCACCTGAATCTAGCAATTACGGACATCATGCGAGATTTTTCCAAGAATTTAAGCTTCCCCAAACATACCGGCAAGGTCTGTCCGAACTATGGGAGATCAAACAGAGAGAAGGAGAGACTGCGTCGGAGCTGATGCGCAGGTTCAAAGATGTGATTGGGAACCTTAGCTACTCGATCGACCCAAACCATCAGAGGGACTGGCTCATTAAGGCTCTGCTTCCCTTGACACGAACCCCCCTCACCCAGCAAAATATTGATAGCTTGCAGGATGCTTCAGAACAGGATATGAAGATAGAGGCAATGGCGGGCTACCCTCAGGAATATCAGGGAGGGCCGGCCCCGCAAGACCCTTCCCTACTGGGAATGCAACATTAGATTTCCAATCTGACCGAAAAACTTAAGTAGATGCAACCTATAAGACCAGCTAGGCCGAATGTCTGGTGCACAAACTGCCTGGTCGAAGGGCACGTGGCAACTGAGTGTCCTCGATTGCGGAGCCCGGGCGTGGGGCCCTCAGTAGCGGTAGTATAGGGAACTGCCCCTATCGGGGGAGGCACGTCGATAAACCCGCAAGGGGCCTATCCACCGCAACAACAGTATGCAAGGTTCCCATAGCAACCAACCCAAGCCGCAACTGAGTATTTCGAAATTTTCCAGACGGTGGGTCATCAACCTTGGACGTGTCCAATTTTTCAAAAGTACTCCAATGTTTCGAACAACATATAATATGATTTCTATGCTTCCATGACTCACAACACCGAACAATGTAGAGCTCTAGATGCACTGGCGAACCGATTGGACTGGCCCTCCTACAGGGTGAATGAGGCTCCCCGAGGCAAAGGAGGAGGTATGCACAGAGGGCGCACAGGGGGACAGGGTCCAATGAAATGCTACAACTATGATAAGGAGGGCCACGTGGCCCGTGAATTCCCCCTACCCAGAAGACCGTGGTGTTCCCAGTGCCGCGTGAACACCCACGCGACAGAGGAATGCCCTGAACTTATCAAGAAGTGGGAGTAACGAGCAAGGTAGAGGGGCACGAATCTGGTAAACGTGGAACCCCGAGGGACAACGAATCTGGCCATGCAGAATGTATCCATCGTGATGTGAGGAGGAAAGAAAATGAGGGAGGATGCTCGCGAAAAGGAGCTGATACGGGTTATCATGCCCGCCTCCCTGAAAAAACTAATCAGGTCGGAAGCACAGAAGAAATATTTCCAGGAGGCGGTGGAGACCTTTGTCTAGCTGGGGGGAGACAAAGGTATTGAGGTACCCCTGAAGATAGATATCAGAGAACAGAGTGCTACGGGGGCTCTAATTGAGGAATGACTCCACCTATTCCTCAAGATTGTTGACAATGCTTCAATACAAGAACAACTCAAGAATACCCTGGAGGACGTATTGCAGGGGAACATAGGGCCGAGGGAATCGTCGAACATAGCACCCCAGTATGTACAGCAGGTCAAGCAGAACAAATGAAGAATGGGAAAAGAGTTCCGGCTCAACACGCATGTTGCGAGATTTCAGATCAGAAACACCATGCTCGACTTGGGATCCGACGTCAATATCCTGCCTTGGAAGACGTGGGAGGCTCTTGGGCAGCCACGACTGACTTACTCGTCAATCCAGCTTAGGACGGCGAACCAGTACTGCATTGTGCCAATGGGCCAAATCAAAGATGTCGAGGTTGACATTGCAAGGGTAAAGACTTACACAGACTTTGAGGTCATTGATATTATGGGAGACAAAGATCCCTACCCTGCATTGCTAGGAATCAACTGGGATTTTGAAAAATATGCCATCATCGACCTCAAAAAGGAGCTAATGATTTTTGAAGATGGAGAGGTCCGAGTCACTCAGCCTCTCGACCTGTATCAAGGTCTGAGATATACAGAAACTATGGATAATAGGGAGGATGCTTAGATGTTGGACAACCTCTATCAGATGACAGCACAGAAGCGGGAGGATTATATTACTTGACAGAAACTGGCTCCATAACCTGGTGCAGTGTCCAGAGCTTGGAGCTGGGTTTGGAACTAGCCTGGGAGGACTAGTAGCAAGGTGGGTATGAGACCAGCATGAGAAGATGTGCCAACATTGCCAAATTCCGTTGGATTGGAGCAGAGATAAGGGAGTAACCTACCTTGTCCAACATGCACGCAGTAAATACCTTCATTACAAAGGTGGAAGAAAAGGTACCAGAGGAGAACAAGATACCACTTATGGACATAGCACTCCAGTCCACATTAGCCAGGTGGTGGAAAGATCACCGCAACTCCCTGTTGCAGTGGAGTTGTGTGGCAGAGGTTTTAAGAGCGTAGTTCAAGGAAGACGAAGGACCTCGAAGAAAGAAAAGGTACTAAGGAACTTCTGATCAGAGAGACCACCTGAAAACCTATCAGGAGCAGTGGTGAAGCATAGGGTACTCAGAGGAGCTATGGGTACATCGATTTGTCCACTCCCTGGATACCATCCCACATGCCTGGTACTTAGAAGAAGAAAGAAAAAGAGGGACCAGTTCTTGGCAGGAGGTCGTGAACAAATTTTTTTAGTGCTTTTCATTCAGAGGGAAGACAAAGCTGGTGTCCAAGCATTATAGGCCATAAAAGGGGTACTATTTTTCCACGATCCAGGCACCGACGGGAGGCCATTAGTACTAAATCTTGATGGCAGACGTGATTTGGCTTGCCAACAGATTGATATCGAGCCAGACGATGATAGTTTGGAGGACCTGAGGCACCTATAATTTGAAGAGACGGAAGGTGAGTGGAACATCAAAGAAGAGCCTACCATCGAAGGATTCCATCTACTTCCGCTGAAGACAAAGAATCTAAACATCGGTACGGAGGAAAAACCCAAACTAGCTACAGTTGGGGACTACTGGGATGAGGAGATGACAAAGGAAATTTTCAGCCTCCTCCAGGAATACGAAGACCTATTCCCTTCGTCGGTTGTGGATTTGAAGGGAATCAAAGGGGGCCTCAGAGAAATGAAAATTGTGTTGAAACCAGATGCTAGGCCTGTGAAGCATCGACCTTACTGGTTGAACCCGCGGATCAAGGAAAAATTCAAGCTAGAGATCGATAAAATGCTAACGGCAGGTCTAATCTTCCCTGTGGAAGAAGCAGCATGGGTGAGTCCCATCGTCATTCATAATAAGAAGGACAAGTCAGAAATCCGCGTCTGTGTGGATTACCGAAGTTTGAACAACGCCTGCATCCATGACCCATTTCCCACCCCATTCAACGACGAAGTATTGGACAATGTTGCAGGAAATGAGGCTTACTCCTTCACTGATGGATTCTCAGGCTACCATAAGGTGCGTATTGCGGAAGAGGACAAAACGAAGATGACGTTCACCACCGAGTGGGGGTCTTTTTCATACCACGTGATGCCGTTTGGGTTGAAGAACGCCCCCATTGTGTTTTCTAGGATTGTCATAGTTGCTTTCCGGAAATACATTCATAAGTTCCTGGAAGTCTACATGGACGATTGGACCATCTACAGTTTGCTGAAAGACCACACCACCCTACTACGCATCATGTTTAATGGGTGTAGACAATTGAAAATTTCTTTGAACCTAAAGAAGTGCATCTTTGCGGTTCCCTTCGGAACGCTCCTAGGACATGTGGTGTGTAGGCAAGGGGTCTGCGTCGACCCCGCCAAGGTAGCAGTGATCGTCCACATGGAAGCCCTAGATATGGTGAAGTAGTTGAGGTCACTGCTAGGGCACACAGGTTATTACCGACAGTTCATCAGGAACTATGCGAACATCACTACTCTGGAAAATTTACTACGGAAGTCAGAGGTGTTCTAGTGGATGGGTGACTACAAGTTGGCCCTTGACACTCTAAAGGAGAAGCTGGAAACGACGCCTATTCTGGTCCATCCAGATTGGGATAAGAATTTCCATGTGCATATCGATGCTTCCGGTATTGCACTTGGGGCTGTCTTGGCGCAGCCAGGGGAGACGATGGTTGACCACCCAATCTACTTTGCCAGCCGCAAACTATCCAATGCGGAGTGGAATTACACCACCATGGAGAGGTAGGCCCTTGCAATGGTGTACTTGCTCCAGAAGTTTTGCCACTATCTCCTAGGAGGTAAGTTTAAGTTCTTTAATGATCACTCCGCATTGAAGTACCTAGTCAATAAGCCCGTTTTGGAAGGACGGATATCCCGATGGCTTCTACTCTTTCAAGAATTCACCTTTGAAGTGATTTTCAAGCCCAAGAGGTTGAACGTCGAGCCCGATCACTTATCTAGGTTGGAGACGGGGGATAATGAGGGCTCTCTTAACTATCAGCTACCTGACGCTGATCTTTTTCGGGTAGAAGCCATACCAGATTACTTGGCTGACATTGCAATTTACCTAACCACGAGGCAGTGCTCTCAGCACTACACTCTAATCTAGAAATGGCACCTGGTCATCCGCGCTGTTGAATATCAACTGATTGCGGGGCAGTGATATAAATTGGGCCTTGATGAAATTATACAAAGGTGTGTCCTCAACCATGAATGCAAAGCCATGCTGTGGGAGTGCCATAGCGTCATTGCGGGACGACATGTGGGGGCGAAACCCACTGCCAGGAAAGTGCTGCAAGCTAGACTATGGTGGCCAACGGTCCATGCAGATAGTAAATCATTTGTCAAGAAATGAAATGTTTGTCAGAGAACGGGGAGGCCCTCTCACAGAGACGAGCTACCACTACACCCGATGAACGTGTTGCGGCCATTTTAGAAGTGGGTTGTTGAATTCATCGGCCCCATAGCCCTAGTGGTCAGGCATTCAGAGGCCCGGTACATCATCACTGCCACCGACTACCTCACCAGGTGGGCCGAGGCAGTGGCGGTATGGGACTGTATGGCAGATACGGCAGCCAGGTTCATCTTTGAATACATCATCAGCAGGTTTGGCTGCCCACGGAGCCTAACTAGTGATCAAGGTACGCACTTCCTTAATGAAACGATCAAATCCCTGCTAGACACCTTCATGATCCAACATCACAAAAGCAGCCCGTACCATCCATAGGCCAATGGCACTGTTGAAGCATTCAAAAAAATCCTTGAAAAGGGTTTGATGAAGATCTGCAATGCCAAGCAGGATGATTAGGACGAACGGTTGTCAGCCGCACTGTGGGCCTACAGAACAACAGTGAAGCGTTTGACCAATCAAACACCGTTCCCACTGGTGTATGGCCATGATGCTATGATTCCCATCGAGTTCACCATACCGAGTCTTCTGATCGCCACCTCCCTCAAGTTATCAGAGGAGGAATCACTACAGGAACGCCTACACGAATTACAAGAACTTGATGAGGCCAGGTTCCTTGCCGAGTTTCATCAAAAGGTTTAGAAGGACACACAGAAGGCGTGGCATGATCACCACATCAAGAGAAAAATGTTCCAGGTTGGAGGTAAGGTTCTCCTATACGATAGGAGGTTTCAGAAGTTTCTGAGAAAACTGCAGATGCACTAGTTGGGACCCTACTTCGTCGTCGAGATTAAGGATTCTAGAGCCGTTCGGTTGGATCAACTAGATGGTACTGTTTTACCTGGGTGGGTGAATGGCGCATGCCTAAAGCCCTACCATGTGTAAGTTTCTTTCGCTTTCTGTTAATAACTCTCACACTCGAGAGAAGCCAGTAGAGTGGAGTAGTTGAATAACTCTCCCACAATCGGGATGAGCATAGGTAGTGTTCATTGTCCATGCATAGGTCATCAATAACTGCTAGATTGCAGGGACCACACCTCAACCAATTGTGGTCAGGGAGGGGCGTGTCTAGCGTGTCATCCCCATAGGATAAGTGTCAAATGTGTCAAGTTTCAGTCCCTATCATTTCATTTAGTACTTGTGTCAGTCCGTAGGATCGCCTAGATTTGCAACATAAATTTCCATAATTAGAAGTAACCTTGTAGTAATCATTTTGCCATAATTCGAAGTAACCTCAACCGTAACCTCAGCTATCGCGTCCGCCCATTTCCCCATACCACCGTCAGCAGATGTTAGAACACACCTCAACAGGCGACTGATCACACGATTATCGCCATGGAGGATGTCAGCGGGAATTAATTCGTTATGGGGTCTCATCAACCTCACTCGTGCCGGTTAATTACCTAGCCTGCATGAAGAAAAGCGCGAGAATGCTAGAGAGATCCGAATTAGAGTTAGAAATTTTTGGAGACACAAAGGCAATTGGAGCAGAACCAGAGCAGCAGAGGTGTCCCGAAGCAAAGAGCCAAGAGAAGAGGCCGAGAACTATTCTGTAAGTGTATCAACGCCGTGCCAAGATGACAAGAGCCAATATAGTAGTAATAGAACCGTAGCTCAACAATCGGATTCATAAAATAGAGTCCCTCGTCGGGAAGTATGACAGTGCTTCCCTCATAGATGCAAACCTCACGGACTCTTTCGAGTTCCCAGCACTTAAACGCTAGGTGTATATGGAGATCTATACCACAGAAGCAAAGCGTGCAGAAACAAGGATTTTTCCTGAGTTTCGAGGCATCCAGTAGTCCTCCATTTTGCATTTGAGGAATCTGCCAGTATTCAGGACAATAGGAGTAGCCATGCAATGTACCAAGTTCGTGCTCAGTCAAATTCAGAACGGGTCCCTATGGTTGGGAAAAGAAACTCCAATCCATGTCAAGGATATTCACCGGCTCACAGGGCTCTCACAGGATGGCCCAAATGTATCCTCTGCATGCCAGACCACCTCCAAAAGAGCAAAGAAGTCGGGAGACGTGGATTATTATGTAAAATATGGCACTCGGCAGGGAGGAAAGGGAGCGAAAAATGGAACTCATCAACAAGCCCGAAGTCAGGTTCGCGTGTTACCTCATTGCCAGTAAGACAATGAGGCACTACACGAAGGGGGAATGTACCCTAGATACCATTTCCATTGCGGAGCACTACGTCCAGGAGGCCAAGTTGAATTGGTGCTCCTTCCTACTGAAGGAGTTGTTCGACGCATGCGAGGATAATTACAAGAGGGCCACGAGCTTCATCTATGGATATTTGATAGTCACACTGGCCATGTGGAAGTGGCATGCTCCCCTCATCAAGCTGCCGACAGAAATAGTGGAGGTTCAACCTCTGGTAATGAAATTCGTCCCATGGAAGGTGTTGGGGGATCCCAGCACCAAATAGGTCAATGCTGAGGCCTTCCGAAGCTGGTATGGTTTAATGATTGATGTGGTGATAGGCCAGCAGAGGATTCCCAGGAATCTGCTAGATGGATACAGTGAGCAAGTATGGTTTGGGGTTAGTCACAAGCACACTTTCCTCCAACCTACTTGCATGTCGGAAGAGAAATTTCAGATGTGGCCGCTGAAATTCCAACTCGACGACGCAGCCTTCCACAATGAAGTTTGTTCGTGGCCGGGGGTCGCGATGGAAGTCCGAAGTGGGGTACCCACATACAATTTCGACAAAATGCTACCACAACAACTGCCTGGCGAATCAGAAGTGGAGGTGGCACAAAGGATCTCCAACATGCAGCTCTTCCCACTCATTTGCTAATTAAACACTAAGGTACGCAGCCTAAACAAAGTGGTCCGAGTAGTCTCAAGTGGTGCCACTCCTTTCCCTGTTTTTTCTGAATTTCAGCTTTCTCATTCCAACCCACTTCTCCACATGACCTCCATCACCACCCCCATTCTTAATGTTTTATTTACTTCACAAAGTCTAATGACTACCCCGATGGGGGAAAAGAGTAAGTCCACAAACCCCCTAGAGGCTCCAAAGGCCAAGAGGGCCAGAACCATAGAGTCAGGTCCAGTGGTGGACCTCACTGAGGAGGATCCACCTTGGCCATTGAGCCCAGGGGTACCCATATAGGAAGAACCACTCATCGAGACAGGGGCACTAGGCCGGATTCCACCTCAACCTCCCATTGACCCCTCTGACTTCATAAACATCCGCATTTCACCACCCCGTACCGACCCACTTCCACCTACCACTTCATCCACACCATCCAACTCATCCGCCACCGTGTCAGACCCAGTAATCCGAGATCTAATCAATGGGGACCATGGGACCGAGGTCGACTCAAGTATAGCAATGATACCACTGGTCAACCCCGCTGGGGACCCCCAGGTCACTTTTTCTGATTTAATTACACATATGGCACAAATCGTTGCAGACATAGCTGGGACACAACCTGAGCCTACTCCATTTCTGCATACCGTCCACATAGATTAGCAGGAGCGACCGGACCTGAATATGGTGGACTCCGCACCCCATCTGACTCTGACGCCTTCCCCTCAAGAACACTCCACCAGATCAGTTGCCAGTGGGCAACCACTGTAGGAGCGGCGACCGGATCAAGGTACTTCGGGGGCCGACAACATGGAGACGTGGGGCACGGCTCAACTGTACCACTTCATTCATAGAGCAAGCCAGCAGGTGTAAGGGCTCCACTCCGAGCTACAACAGAGGTGTGAGAAACAACAACAGAAGATCATCGCGCTTACTGAATAGCACGAGCATCTCACAACAGCACACAGGCAGCTCCAACACCAAATGAATGAAGTGGCTAGGGTGTTCACAGGACTGTGGCCGGTAGTAATAGCTCACTACACTCGGATGCCTGCATATGTGCCAGAAATGGATATATTGCAGCGAGAAATCCACCTCAGGGTGTTGTTCACCGACCTCCACAAGGAAAATGCAGAGCTCCAGGCAGTGTTAGCAGCATGGCCAGCACTACCCGATCCAGCGGCAGTCTACACAGCACAGATTACAAAGAAACAGGGCTAGGTTACCTAGATGAAGGAAGCTCTCAGTTCTACAATGCGAGATTCCTATGACCTCTTGAAAGGTCTCCAGGAATGCTCGACGGCCCTTACAGTAAAGACTCAGCCCATTTCAGCACAGCTGCAACAACTCTCAAAAGAGATTTAGGATGCCATGGACCCCTTGTAGTTGGACCAGATATACGCCCAGGCGGATGCTCTAGAGATCCAGATCAAGCAGACAGAGGCCAGTTCGGCAATGGCTAAGCAATAAATTCGAGAGCTTCGCCAGCCTCTCCAACTCAGTGCCTGGACAATGCAGTAGTTGGCCGTTGAAGTTCAAACCCAAATCAACACAGTATTCGGAGCTGTACCGGTGACTGTCGGGGAGGAGGATGTCACTAAGATTGCCACAGAGATAGACGCATTATTATAGGGGTGGCAGCAAGCTATGACAACCTTCAATGAGCTTAAGGCTTCAGCGTTGAGCAAGGTCCCAGAATTGGGGCCCTTGTTTGGGCAGCAGAATGAAGGTGCACAGAAAGAACAGGGCACGGGATTCGGTAGAGCAATGGAAGTGGAGACAGTGATTTGTGATTGACTTGGGACAAGTCAAGAAACTATGGTCAGGGATTGTTGGGGCCCTTGTTTGGAATTTTAAATAAAGAACAGATTTTGGGTTGCGGATCGACACATGGCAACCGCAACAATGGTAGGTAGCGAAGCTGCCGAGGTTGCAGAGGAATAGGAGATAGCTGATGAGGCTGACGAAGATAAGTGCAGACGAAGAGAATATACATCATAGAATAGACAGCAAAACTTATAGGAAACATAAAGAAGCCGAAAGCAGTTGAAGAAGAGCATAAGAGGAACTAGCAGTTGCGATGGAGGGTGAATAAATAGGTCGTCACCCAACCGAAAAGGATATCATACATGGATGCAGAGGGATTGAAGAGGATCGAGCAGCTACTACAAAAGAGCTCTATCATGAGCATGATATCCTTGTAGTTCCTAGGCTTCTATTGATCTATCATGGCTTTATTATCTATCTCTCTATCCTGTGGGATGTCTGTAACAAAAATGTAAGCTCTTCCTGTTGAGCGATGTAACTATGGATCCAGCTGAAGGTTATTAATATACTTGAAGGTTGTTGTCTTGTTATATGAGTTACATGCATGCATGATGTCTGTGGTACCTTAATATTTTACTTTATTAAGTATCTGCACAATGTTATGAGATGATCTTATATGTATGATGTTATTTATGCAAATGATTCTATGTTAATCTCGAGTTGCGGATCCATCCGCCACTACCGATCTGATCCCTTTCTGCATGTGGTCGCAGCACGCCTCTGGTGAGACTCCTTGCTCTCCAGAGTAGGGTGAAAATGCTGGCGTGGTTCTAGACTATAGCAGACTCCTTTGTTGGCCCCAATCCCTGAACCTGGGTCTTTCCCGCAAGACCTGTTTCCTCGCCAACAAGTCTTGGAGAAAATAACTCACACTCCTATCTCCAAGACCCTAGCCCAAGGTAGTATTGGTGTGCTAGCAGTGAAAGTATAGATGAATCTAGTTAATTTTATTACGGTGTTGATTTTAATGGTTATTTTTTACACAAGAAAGATGCAACGTGAAACTGAGATGGTGTGTTAGACTCTTGTTTAGTCACCCTAATGAAAATATATGCAATTTCTTTTCACTTCGATGAATGCTAGCTACGAGAGGGTAATACTTTCAAAACACACCAATGCCTATTATTATTCAATTTTCACTAGATCTTCTTGAATGTAAAGTATCCCAAGAATTTGTGAATTAATGACCCAAAAACAAGCCAAAAAGCAAACTAAAAAGAGACCAAAGCAAGTTTCCCAATCAAGAATGGAAAACACTCCAAAAGTAAAACAACTAGGAAAACAAATCCCAATCAAAAGACACTCAATGAAATCAAACTAAAAACCAAAATTGAAAGAAAAAGAAGGAAATTTCAATCAAGCTAGGGATCTAGCACAATGGCTCAACTAGGGCCAATGTTCTACAAAGGACTAAAATGAACCCTAGAGGCAAGAAGGCCTAAACAAAATCTAATGGGTGATACAATATGACAAAACACACTCAAAAGAACTTGATCATATGATAGATGCAAAACCGGTCACAACGCCATCATTTGTGACACAAATGACCAAAAGGTCAAAGAGATCGCTCAACATGAAGGAACGAAAAATGAGAAAAATCCACAAAATTTGAAGAAAAAATGTAAATTAGGTCTAAACAGATGTTGAATACAACTAACCAAATATGATAATGAAATCAAGAGGAAAATATCAAACCCCAATCCAAGGCAGCCAATCAAGACTCAAGGATAAATTTGAACAATAATGAGCAATGGAATACCTTGAACAAATAATTCGAAATGGATTAGAACATATACATATGGAAATTGATCAGCTACAGAAAATGATAAACCAAACATGTTTCCAATAGATCAAAAAGAAATGAAAAGCTCAATTCCTAATGAAATACAAGAACTCCTCCAAAGAGGAAACTAACCAATCCAAAGAAAACCAGTGAACAAAAGAAGATCTGGACCAGATCTAGCAAGCAGACAGGATACATAGATTAGATAAAGGCAGAAACAAAAGTTTCAGGAAGAGAGAATGGATTTTTCAAGGGCTAAGATCCCTAGCTGCAGGAACAGAACTGCCTGGGATGGGTTAGGTGTAGGCACAAGATTGCCATCCAATGGCTAAGGATCCCTGGGCATAGACACAAGCCCACAAGGTAATGTCTAGGGAAACAATTTTGACTATTGAACTTTAATTGGCCATAAAATCCTCATATGAAGTCTGTTTTTAGTGATGTTTTTTTTGGATGAAATTCTGAGAGGAATCTAGATAAATGATCATTCAATCAAATTATGTATATAAAATTCCATAATTTTATTTTAAATGCACGATCTATTATTCTCTCATATAAAAAACAAAGCAAAACTCCAGATCTAATATCAACTTAGATTTGAAGCAAATAAAATCAATCGATATCAAAATGAATCCGAAAAAACTACATAGAATTCAATGGGAAACCAAGAAATAGATAAATCGATCAAAATCAGAGGAAAAGTAGACACAAAGAAAGTATGCTCTCATTGAAAGCACTAGTTTAGTTGCATCCTAATTTTCAAGGAGTTGTTGCTCCGTGATCTAGTGTCTGATTAGATCACCAGACATAAAGAAATAAGACCAATGAAACAATAAAAGGATCCTAATCCCAAATGATCAACCATGAAGAATGCAACCAGTTTTATGTTATAAAGAAGAGCGATCACATCTGGCCTCCTCGTAGGTTAGGGAAGGGTTTTGAGCTCGATGCACATCTTGTGCTCCACTCGAGTGATATATCATGTCTGCACCCGATCTCTTATCCCTGCACACAATCAAAACAAAACATAGACGATAGATGATCTTCCTTAGAAGATCGTTAGATCAAAAGCA
The DNA here is from genome assembly GCA_034641835.2 of Pinus albicaulis. NCBI lineage: Eukaryota > Viridiplantae > Streptophyta > Pinopsida > Pinales > Pinaceae > Pinus > Pinus albicaulis. The sequence continues at coordinate 1,519,834,541 of CM076581.1, forward strand.
ATAAAAACCGATTATAAGATATGTTGAATACATAATCATATATGAGAAGGAACATGAATTTTCATTAATCATTTAAAAGAATACAAGACTTATACCTTTGCCTCAAATCTTCCTCTCCTCCACCTTATAGGATGGCCTCCTCTCCCAATACAACATAGCTCGTGCCTTATATTTTGGATACTCTCTCGTTACACCCTTTCCTCTTAGTGAGATTATATAGGCTCATTCCATCCTTTGGGAGAATGTATCTAGACACTTAGGGGATTGAGAAGTTAGGAAATTTTTATAATAATGGACCCCTAGCCAACTCATACACAAGTGGGTCAAGTTGATCTCCTTGGGAATGAGAAATCTAGAAACCTTTTTCACAATTATGATTTTTTCCTCAATTATCTCAATTATGAAATAATTATTATCTCATAATTACAATATATTGGAAAAATAATTATGATAAACTTCTCAATTATATAATTTCACCCTTTTATCATGGGATAAATCTCACATAAGTAAAAGAAAAGGTGAAAAGGGATGCATTTTAGCCAAACAACTAAGGTAAGTTGATATTGGGTTTATCTCACTATAATGGAGTGGAAAACAAGGTTATAACACATCGGTAGGGTTACCTTGGTTAAGACCTTGGTAACCACCTTGGTTCCCACCACCCACATTAGTGCTTAACATGGTGGCAGTGCAAGTTTGGGAAGATACGGAATAAGAGGAAGAACTGGAAGAATCAAAAGAACTAGAGTCAGAATTCAGACTTGATGGAGTAATAGGAGGATGGGTCCTAACTCAACGATTAGGAGTAAGATGATATCCTAAAGGAAACTAGGGGTGAAGGCCATGAAGTCTTCGTGAAAAATTCCTAGGGGGCACAATGGTGTCAAGACAAAGATGACTCGATAGGCTAAAGGGTGATTATAGGAGAAACAAGTAAAAAACAACAAGAAAACACCTAGTGGAGTGGTGTCAAGTGTAAACTAACTATAATGATATGTTACTCTAATTCAAGAAAACATGTCATATCAAAGAAAAAATGAAATTTAGCTTAAATGTTATCTAAATCCTCAAACAAGTCCTAATTCTATTATTTTATATGGATTTCCAAGAGACTTATTACTTGACAGAATATGATCCCCTCAAGTAGAGTTGTCTAGATAAAGGTGGGGTAGAGGACCAGCTGATTTTTTGATAGTTAGTCCTATAGGGTGTTTTTCTAAGATTGGCCACTAAGGTTTCCTTCTTCCCACAGGGGTAGCTGAGTCTTGAGCTTTTAGGTGACCAACAACAACATGGGGTTCTCTTCCATGAGTTGGGCCACCTCGTGGAAAACTACTTGCATTGAGAGCTAGGCAAACTGCCTTTGAATCAACTTTCCGACATGCTCTGAATTTGGACCTTGGGATGGTGAAGGATTTTAAGCTCCCTAAAATGTTAACTTTCTATGTCTCAATGTAAGCGTTCACTCTATGTTATTGGAATCCTATCCCATTTATCATATACCTAACTACAAATATTATTTTAGCACTAGTGCCCAAGTGGGCTTAATCTATGTGAGTTAAGTTTTCATTAATGTGGATCGTTTCAAGTCTTGGCTTGGTGGTGATAACAAAGTTCACGTTCTCTTAGGGTGTGCTTGTGTGAAAAATGTGTCAAGTGGGTGAGTTAATTAAGCATGTTTTGATGATGCCAATGCTACTAAAGATAAAGTGCATAAATTTTAAATAGTATTGAAGATGAATAGTAAAATGAACAACAAATTGTAGACAACCCCCCGTGCAAGAAGAAAATCAAACAATGAAAATTATGGAAAAAAAGAAACTAAAAAACACACAAAATGGCACAAATATCTAATGTCTAAGGGACCGAGATCTAAAGGAAAAAATATCTTGAAAGTGATGTAGAAAAACAAACAAAAATAGAGGTGAAAATGTTGGAAAAAGACAGGTAATAAGTTGAAAAAACAAAGATGCACAAAGGGATGCTAAGGAGTGAAGGCAACACAATATTATAAAGGGAATAAAGTGTTGTAAAAAAAATTCTAAAATGACAGTAAAACGGTGGAAAAAACACTTTAAAATAGTGGTTGAATACACTACACACTAGACTCCTCAACACAACAATTCTCTTCCTAAATGATGGAGGTGTACTCTAAACCCTAGGGGGATTTTTCCTTCATCAGTGAGAAACTACTAACTTTATATAGGCCTAGGGGTGATTTAAGAAAGAGGAAATAACCTTCCTGGCCCACAAGCAATAGTCTAAAAAAAAACAAGAAAATCTAAATTTTTTTTTGAAAAATTGCAAAATGCAGAAACTGACCTGGAAAGCGCATTCAGGCGCAGTTATTTTCCTGAAAAGTGCATTTGAGGGTGTAGGTTTTGGTCCACAAAGTGAATTATGTTCCCATTTCTTTCACTCGACAGATCTAACCCAGATTGTGTTGTCTCCTAATGTAATATTCCTAATTAGATTTCAGCTAGTTGGAATACTAATTTTTGCTTTTGTTAATAAAATAGATAAATAAGAGGGTAGAGAGACCCATAAATCTCTTTATTAGAAATAAAACCAATTCTAATGTGAATGTGGATCATTATATCACCTGAATAAAGCACTTTTGGGTGTGAATAGGGTCTAAATCACGTGGATAGGGTCAAGGTTCACCAAATCAACAACGTTGTCATGGAGGTAGTAGAGAGTTATTGGAGGATAGTGCAGTTAAGATGGAGGAGTGTATTCATGAGAGTAGCATATTTAATGAGTGGGACCAAGGGTGAGGAATGTCACCAAGAAAATAAGGAAGGGGATGGAAAACATAGAAAGCATTCTGATTATTGTTTATGTATTGGTATTTTATGACATTTTGCACGCTTCAGCTGTTTAGCGAGGCCTGTTGTGTCATTTAGCACAAGAGTGTTTCCGAGTGGAAATCCCACCCTCATCCTCGGGGGAATTCAAGTGCCCACTCAGGAGAGGTTCATTGAGCTTCATTTCCACCATCTGGCATTAGACCAAGCTTCAGCCATCATTTTCAACATAGTCTCCTTCAGGATTGTGTTGTTTGCAGGACAGTAGTAGTGGAGGGTTGATAGACCCAGTTTCTGAGCTTGTTTTCCAGTGAGGGGAGCATTAATTCATATGGGAGGCTATAAAGGAAGTTTCTTGAGCATTATTCCACCATCCGGCATCAAGCCAAGAAACAGTCATCACTCACAACTCATTCTCCTTCAGAAAATATGTTTTTTTGCAAGGTAGTTGCAGTGGAGGGTCAAGTACCCAAGTTATTGACCTTGTTTTCCAGTGAGGAGAGCAGCCCTTCATACGAAAAAAATAGTGAGGAGGGTTATCAGCCATTTTCACACCAAATCAACCACCTTCCAACATTTATCCAGCTGCAGAGCGTTATTCATCCCTAGGAATACATTTTTCATTTTGTGTATTTACGGAAACCCTTTATGGGTTGTCTTGGACTTGTGCTAGAAAACCAAGATCTCTACTCCTGGCATTTTCTAAGCACTAGATCAGAAGCTCCATATATTCTCATTTACAGTAGAAGTTAGTCCCAGCAAAAAATGTATTGTCATAGCCTTTGGAATTTTGTATAGAATTTATTCTTCATATTTCATGTATTGTGTCTTTAGAGGCTTATTTTTCCTAACTTGAGTGTCTTTCTCCTCAAGATATTGTACACATTTCTGCTATAATGTCTAATAAAATAACTCTATAATTTTCTCTTATTTTTTATGTTGATATTTCATTCAATTTCCAGTTTTATGAACTATATTCCTGTTTTTCCTAATTTTGAATATTACAGTGGTATCAGAGCACAATATTGGCTCATCCTATGGGGCACTAAATCTATAAATCTAGAGCAATGGGTGGAAGAGAGTTTCCAAAAATTATTCTTCTGACTATGCAGGGTATTTCCAAAGAAATAAAGGAGATGAGGATGGAAAGACATAAAGAAAACCTAAGAAGGTCTCAACATGGAGAGAGTTCTGGCACCTCACATTATTGGTGTGAGTAATTATCATTACATTCAGTTCCGTAATGCCCCACCATGCCTACATTCCTAGCCATAGGAAATGAGGCAGGAGGAACACAAAAGGAGGAGACTCTTGGTGATTATCTCCTAGAATATGAATCTCAATCTCAGAGGTTCAAAGAGCATCTAAACCTCCAAGGGTTTTTTCAGATCAAGGATAATAGAATACCTAGTAAACACAATAGAGGTAGAAGGTACATGAAAAAAAATGGTCTGCAATATACCTTGGGTAGATTATTTTTGCTTGCCTTTGATGGGTCACCCAAGGGCACAACCAAGGCTTGGTTAGAGAAATTAGAAATATATTTCTAGCTAAACTAAGTTTCAGAGATGGAGGCCATTAAGATAGCAGCGTTTCACCTTGAAGGTGAAGCACATGAGTGGTGGTTTCATGGCCTATCTACATTGGGGCATGCTAGTATAACTGCTTATGCAGAATTTACCCAGAGGTTGGTGGAAATATTTGACTGAAGAGATCCAGAAGCTCATTTTGTCGAGCTAGCTAAGCTCAAGCATCCAGGAGATCTAGAGACTTATATCTCTGAATTCCTGAAACTTTCAGTCATGGTGCCAGATCTATTCGCAGCTAGAAGAGTGTGTATTTTTATTAATGGGCTAGTAGATCCTTTCCCTGAGTTGGTAGGATCCACTAGACCAACTATGATCTAGGATGATATTAAGAGGACTAGGTACCTACAAAATACTCTGTCAAGGGCAAGAGCCCCCCTTTAGGAAGATATCTCCTCTCAGTCAAAAGGGGAAGCTATGAAGGTGTTGAGGCCTCGAAATTCACTGCAACAACATCGGGGATGACCACCTGTTCCATACCTTAAAGTAGTTCCTTTTCCATTTAGAATAGTGGCTCCGATTGGTTTAACTAGGTCTAGTTACCTTCTCTCAATCTCCATGGGTTTAAAATATAACTTTTTTTTACCAATGGGAAAGAGACATCAAATCATTTTTATTGCTGACATGTGGCACGAAAGTAATATTTAAGCTAATTTGGGTTTAGCCAAGACACAATTAAAGTTTTTCCTCTTTTGGAAGAGGACTTTTTAGGGATGTAGAGTTTAATCTATATAAAAAATTATTCTAAGATAGAAGAAAAATGAAATATCTTAATCCTATCTCATTTAGGCAGATATAGATCTATCCCAACCGAGAGAAAGATATTTTAAATAATTGGGATTGAAATATTTCTAGCTTATAATGAATATCAAGCTAATGAATTAGTTCAATTTACTGACATTAGGAATACCAAACACATCCTATATAGAGACCTCTTAAATGAAATAATCAATCAATGACACTCAAGAATTTCTCAAAATGATATTCATCATTTAATCAATAACTTGAATAATTAAACAATAATATGTGGAAAAAGTTCACAACATATCACTATTCAATAAATCAGTTTTATAAGACATATTTTTTATTAAATAGTTACTCAGAAATCAGAATTCAGCCCATAAGAGTAGAGATAAATAATAACATAAAATTGAGGCAAATTACTCATACCGACAAAAGTGCACAAATATGAAAGTAAATTGACACATTCCTGTTATCATAAAATGAAATCATCATTTAAAATAATAGTATTATAAATACCAATTTATTAAGTCCATTTCTCCAGCTCCGGTCTCTAACAGTGTTTTACAATGCCTGAACTTCTTCTTTCAAAACCAGAGCTACAATAGTACAAACTCTGTTCATTATGCATAACTCAGAATGTAAAAGAAAAACCTCAATAATCCCTTAATCTGAGATTCCTCTCCTCCCACCTATAACTCTAAATTCCTATTAAAAAAGTGTTTTTATAATTCCATATTTGTAGAGGAGAGAAGCCCTTATTACATTTTGCAATCTGCTATTTATAATATTTACAAAAGAATTCTCAATAAGAAATTTTGTTGAAGAGTGGTTCTGCTCCATCAATTTTCATTGGTTCAAAATCATATTCTTCAATTGTTGGAGCATTCTCATTTATTGATATCTTCTTTTCCTCATCTTTTCAACTGATTTCCTGCAAAAAAAAAAATCAAAACAAAATTAAAATGTAAAAATAAAATCAAAATGCCAAATCTAGAAATTAAAATAAATCCAATCAAAATCTAATTAAATAAATAATTGAAAATGAAATATAAGCTTTCTATTGATTCCTGTGATGATATAATTGGTCAATAATATCATTGATGGATTGATATGCACTCAGAAGAGGTTGTGGGCAAATGAAAATGCAGAAAATAAAACTCAGAAAATTGATTTTGATAAAAATTCGGAGCATGATCTTCTATTGAATTTTAGACCCAATAAATGATAAAATCTGGAAATGAAACAACTTCAAAAATGTTATCTATGATTTATCTTTCTAATAAGCCATCTTGGACCTCATTTTGGCCAAGTAAAACTCCATTTATGAGCTTCTAAAGTTAATATATTAAAATTGCCAAAATTATGGAATTTCTATTGTTTAGGATAAAAATCAGAATTTTTTAATTAAATTAAATCCTAAATTAGATTATAATTATTTTATTAATCTTAATTTATTACACAAAAAAAAATAATTAATAAAATAATAATATTTTTATATTTTAAAAACTTGAAATTCTAAAGCAAAGCATGCTATGTGAGAGGGAGAGGAGGGAGGAGAGTATGGAGTGGAGTGATAAGGAGATGAGGGTGAGTAAGGTGGAGGTACGGGAGTTATAAGGTGAAACAACTTTGCATATAACTTAAAACTCTTTGCATTTTTCCGATCACAATTTATTTGCGAAATGATTTTGTTAAGAATTGAAAATTGCGATATGTGATATGCGCAAAGAAAATTTTATTGTAATTTTTTACTATAATTATTTTATTTTTTATGTTAAATTTCAAAAGACCTATAGCAATCTCGCGATTTCGCATTCTCGCAATCTTGCAATTTTTTGGGAGGAGAAGGGATGTGAAGTGGGGCCCATGTTAGATTAACCATCTTACAAATTAGACTTCGGATTTTTTTTAATTATGGGTTTTGGGTTTGGTAATTTGTTTTAAAATAACAAGTTGAAGTAAATTGCCAAGATCCTTAAACATCGTTTGTCTATTATACAATTTAACTGGGTCACTTTGTAGGACCGTTAGTGAAAAATGAAAATTTAGTGAAAATTAACTAAAAGTTAATATTTACAATGAATGACTATTTTAACTACGAGAATTAAAATATTGTTACACTTTATACATTTTTTAACCCAAATGACACAAATGATCAAACTTCAAAAGAGTGTCATTTATAAACCAGTTGACCAAATGGAACAAAACAAGTATCGTTGGAAAGCTTGTGAAAAATTGAATTCAATGAAATGATCAAAATGGAAATCCGACAAAAACAAAAAATGACATAATTACAAGATAATTAATTTTAATGAAAATTATAAAGGTGTTTTAGCCAAAAATTAATAAAAAATGACCCCATTATTTGAAGTACATAAGTAAAAAATGGGGGGGTTGTGTTTTACCTTAACAATGGCGACATGTGGGAGAAGAGCCAATTATCTCTAATTAAAGATAATGAATTTTAATTTACCCAAAAGTTAAAAATAATGGAAATCACGAAATTATCTAACAGTAAAACAATTCCATAGGTTATACATAAACAGATTAAACAATATGAGTTTGTAAAGATAAGCATTTAAAAAAGACTCGAGTAAAAGTGATGAATCCAAATTTGGGGAAATGTGTTCTTTAAACTTTCCTCATGTGAAAAATGGAAGAAGGTAGAGATAGAAGTTTTTTATAAAGCATATATCCATTTTGTGATTTTCTTTGACATCGCTTCACTGCTAGCGAGCCTAAACAACACCCCGACAAAGTTGTATTTTATGCCATACAAGCCTAGTCCCACTGTTAGCGAGCGTCCATAGCCTCGACGAGTTTACTTGTATTTCCCATGCTTCCTCTTTTAATCACCCTTTTGATAAGCACATTTGCAAGCTTTTTATTTATGATGTATTGAGTGAAAGAGGTGAGATGGAAATATAGATTTATGTTTAATGGATATAGTACTTTCATAATATTTACTCCAAATTATTTCCCTGCAACTATCAATCAGAGGCTTTTATGTGGAGGGGTGGGAGGGATTCATTGTATTAAACTCAAATCAGTTCTTTTCTTGAAAAATTAAACTCAATTGCTTAGAAAGGATGTGTGTTTCTCTATGAAAAGTATTTAAAGAAATATGGATTTATGGTTCCATAAAGATATGCCTTTAATGATAAATAAAATTCAATTAAATGGATAGAGTAAAAGATTTTCCATGTATGTCAAAAACTGTAAGGTAAGAAAAATATATTTCATGTAACTCATGGCAAAGTCACCAAAATCAAGTCAAAACTGAAATTTAAAGGAAAATAATTCCTAAACTAAAGTAAGAAAAGAAATCAACGAATAAAAAATGAAGAAAGAAACATTAAAAGAAAAACAAAATTTAAAAGCTAAACTCTAACAAGACCACTTATATGAATTTCTCAACAAAGGATTATAAAATAAAATAAGCATATGTACGTTCATTCCTATATTGAGATTTTAAATTTTTTTATCTTGTAGAGTTATAAGAAATGAGGCCCTCAAAATGTAGAGGGTGAATAGCAGTAATGATAGATAATACACTAAATGAAAAGTTTATGTCTGTTGCAAATTTTATTCTTCAAGAAAAAACTTGCACAAAGCATCTTAACTATTTTCTAATGAAATAATTGCTTTAAAGAACTATATTATAGGTCCAGAAACTCCCCAATTTAGTTAATTCAATGAGGATCATTACTGCTTCTCTCAAGAATCTCAAAGAGAAAAAAGAAATTTTTTAAAACTAATGTGGTGGAGGTGTGAAAATTTAATGAAGACCTTTAGAAACAGAGTTCAAGATCACCAAAATCTAAACAAAACTGAAGAAATGAAAATAAATGAAAGTGGGCATATGAAACTTACCATTGGAGAACTGTATTCAATCTTCCCTGAAAGGTATCATTTTTTCCAACAAAAGATAACTTCTTCTTTTAATTAGAATTAAAATCATGAAGAAGTTGAATTAATTGAAATCTTATTGACACAGAACCATTATTTATTAAATATAAATTAAAATAAGTAGTGAACTAAAAGAAAGCAATGTTTCATGTTCAAGGAATCATAAATAAATCGAATCCATCATAAATGAGGATGAAGATATGCTTATTTATGAATTATAGCGATGAATGTTCTTTTCGCTTCTTCCATTCTGAATTTATATCAGACCCAAATTATTGAAATTGGTTCAAAATCCCGAATAATGTAACAACATATAAAGAGGATTTGAATCTTTATAAGATAACTATAGAGAGAAATTCAGAATAAAAGAAAATTAGAAAAATATGAATTAATCATTGGTACATTACCTTGCCTAATTTTTTGTATTACGAGATTCATTACCATGCATAACTTTAAAAGTTGTAACTTCCACCTTTGCCGATATGCGATTGAGCTCTTTCCATAATAATTTAAAAGAAATGGCGGAAAGTAAAAAATCAAAGTTTATCGCATCAAAAGATATTTATGACAAAGTTTCATTTGAATTTAGTGATGCGATATAATTATTGCGATGGAAATGTCGCGATATGAGCATGTGCGATGGGAAATTGCGAAGGAGCGGATGTGATATCGGAGAATAGTCATATCGGAAGATTGAAGTTGTTCAATAAAAGGAAACGTTGATATTATTCATGCGATAATGAAAATGTGATAAATTACTGATGCAGCGTGACTGCGAATATCATAATATACGCACAGAACTTTGGTTTTATGGTGCACACAAACAGTGACCAATCACGCACGGTTGCACTTCGCACCTTTTATAACTTACCTTCTTGCAGATTTCACAACCTAACACTTTTGCAATTTTGCAAATTTTTGAATCCACAATTTCGCAGTGAACTCCACACCTCTCGTTGCAACTTTTATCGTTTAACAATAAACGTATTTTTTATCTCGTGTGATATGTGATATGTGTAACATGGCATGGCAATATCCTTACTTTATCTTTTACCGCATCACAACTAATATAATTTAACGGGTGATGTCTTAACAATAACCACTAAAACTGTCAATATGTGAAACCTTGTTGGGTGTGATTTAAAATCCACCGTTGAGGATCTAGCAATCCTCATTGTTCCCTTACTCTTCTGCTTCGCATCACAATTCAAACAACTTACTATGTATTGATATGCCGATTGAGAATGGACCCAATATTTTTATTATATGGATTTAATCTCATATCGGGTCCAGGACATCAAGATTTTTTAAACCTATGCCCCTACCATTATTGTGATTGAGTGGACGTGATAGTTTTATGAACTTGATTTAAATTTTATATTGGGTCCAAAATTGTGTGGTCATCGCAATATTTGGAGAAATCAACTATCAGATATATGAAATGCGAAATGCAATATGCTACGTAGCATTTTGCGAGAGAATGAGTGAAAAATAACATCAAAGGTATTGCATCAACAATTTTTATCAGTAAATGCTGAGTCACTTCTGATGGAATATTGGGATACAAATAGTTGTGATATGGATGATGCGATATCAGATGGAAAGATCATCGGAGATCGAAGGGAATGAGAATATCGGGAGATATGAGATATTTTGTGTATGCTCATTTTAGAGCCTCCGATATGTGAATTACAATATATGATGAGACATATGTGGGTCCGATGGTTTCTTAAAGTATTCAATTCAAAAAGAAACCATTGATTTAAATTTTATTTTTGAATAAACAACCCTTTAATATTTTATTTAACTGTCAGAATATCTAATCGAAAGTAATTTTATCATAATTTTCTTATAAATAAAGTTATGAAATATAATGATCGGATATGATTGTTCTGAGAATTTATTAAGGTTAATCAGGATTTCAATGAATAAAAGAAAAATTAGATAATCTTCAAATTAAGACGAAATAATAAATACTTCTCTGAACATGTTGCGGATTTGAAAGATCGGGTTGCTTGCTTATCTTGAGTCGTCATAATCAAGTTAATGAAGACTTTAAAACGAAACAAAATAGATATAAGAAACAACCTTTGAAATTTAAAACTAGCAATAGATGATGGTGAGCATGTAAACACATACCTGAAAGAAAATTGACTGTTAATTTTACCTCATGAAGCTTCAAGTTCTTCAAAATTTGCATATGTTCAACATCACCTACTTATTTTTAAAATAAATGCTAAGTAATGATTTTTTTTTTTTTAAATTGCATCATTTCCAAAATTACATCAGAAGACAAGAATGGTAAAAATGAGTTCTTAGAATTACTTGTGAATAAAAAATTGTCAAGTGGTAAAAAATTCTTGAAATTTCTTTGTGTATGATCAATGTTATGAATTTTGAAAAACAATAAAATTGGAGCCTTGACAAATAAGTATGATCCAATAATTCAAGAGTTTCTATACTTCTATAGGTTTCTTTTCTACAATTGAAATGGGATGCCCAAAATAAATTGGATTCCTTACTTGTTTTATTGGCAATTTGAAATAATGAAATAAATGCAAACAAAAAAGAAAATTAATCTATTTCTATCTCTAACTTAATGAAGAAAATATGACTAGGTATGGTCATATTTCCAATGTAACCACTTTCTCATTTTAATTCCTACATGCATGTACATGTCAAACATTAGTAAAAATGAAAATATAACTAAACTAAGAAAACTAAATCTGAAAAAAGAATGTATCTTTATTGTTAGTAGCTTATTCACCATTACCTTCTTTTAAAATTTCCTTTCCAACTGAATTTCAATTGGATCATATAAATTTGGATGGGTTTCGATTATTAAGTGGGAGAGGTTTAAAAGAGAATATGACAGGGCAGGTTGTAGAAATGATCTTTTAGAAACAATGACCTGTGTTATTTTGCTAAAGTTAAGTGATAAATTATTAATGATCTTCCATGAAGGAAAAATTTCCAAATATCTTTTAAATGATTCAATGAAGAACGGATGGAAGTGCGATAGATCCAATGGAAGATTACTAATTGAATTAGATTTTTGTTCATATTGTGAAAATATACTCTCTTGTTGGCACTTCTCTTAAGAAGTAAAAAGTAATTGATAAGGAATTATCATCAATTGAAATTGGATTTTTAATAATTCTTGATATTCACAACTATAATTTGAAACTTCATTTTCAATTGAGGTGATGCATTAATTGAGTGTTCAATATTGAGCTGTTTAATATGCCATCATAAAGTATCTAAAAATCTAACACTAAGTACAAAAAATAAATATGAATTTAAGAATAAATGATGGAATAATAACAAAATTGAATCATAGTTTACACTATTGTTACAATTATTATTACAACACAATTGGGACCGACTTAAAGCAATTTCCTCTTCACAAGAATTGGGTAGAATAATGCAATTAGAATGATTGTTGATACCCACATGTGAATTAGAGAGAAGTATATAACTCTGAATGGGAATGCGAGCTTGATCATCATATAAATCATAGATTGGAATGATTTCTTGAATGTTGAAATCGTGAGTATGATTAATTGTTTGAAAATGAGAACTATTTGAAACCATTTCTGAATTAAATCGTTCTTCATTTTCACATGTGATTCAACTTTGATCATGAGGATTAAATTGTAAAGAAGACAAATCAATATCTTCAACGTCAAAGTAGCTATCATAAATGACCTCATGACATTTATTAAAATTCCCTTCGATCTCACCTAATGTATCAAAACAAGAAAGAATATTGAGCTCATGTTCATTAATGCCAGAAGAATGACCATTGATTAATTCTCTATCATGATAAAAACTAATTGGAAATTCATTTAGATCGATTTTCTATTTTCTAATATATCTTTAACATGAAGAGAGGATAAATTTTTATTAGAAAAATTACCAGGATAAAGGGAAAAATACGAATATGAAATAATGCATTTGAAAATATCTCTATTTAAGAACTCTAGTGCATTTTTTTCATCATTTACTTGGCTACTTATGCTTTCTTGAAGAATGTTGCTTAGTTGATCTGAATTTGGAATTTTCTCATCATGAAAGAATTAAGAAATTTGTACAGCAGATTGTGTATTATTGGAAACTTTAATTGCTACTGGTACTTATCGGATTATGCTCTGATTTTTTGATTCTAAATCATACCTATTTTCATATTTTAAAGTGGTATTTTCTTCAAGAGTGTTGCTAATATCTTCTTGCGGTTGATTAGTGAAATTTTCCAAGATTTTTGATTGAGATTCATTGACATGTGAAGGTGGACCTTGATCTTTATCAATATTATAGAAAATGTGTAGAAATTGAAGGAATTGATTATACAAAATAGAGGCCACTTCGTCATCATTTTTTTATACCTCCATATTGGAATTCTTACTTATGTCAATGAAATTAGAAGGAGATTGATCAAAGCTTGAAATAATTTCACATGGATTATAAATGGAAGGAAGAGAGAAAATATGTTCAAACCAATCTAATAATTCTTTTTTCGAAGGTTTATCTTCAATTTTAAATTTTAAACAATTTAAACAAAACCTGATGGTAAAATCAATTAAAGACTCACCTTCAAACCTTCGTAGATCTTCAAAATCATCACATACCTGTTCGTAGATATATCCATCAAATTTACAAAGGAAGATTGTAGTAAATTGTTCCCAAGTGTGGATTGAGGCAACTAGAAGTGATTGACACCAGCTTCTAGCTTTTTCCAAGAATGTAAGAGTAAAATATCTGCATAAAATATCTTCATCAATTTCTTGAAAAATAGAATTTGAAAAATTTTGAATAAATTGAAAGACATGATTAAATGCAGAAGTATTCATCTTACTATTAAATTTTACCCGAGGCAAGAGTCTTACTATTTCTGGTGGAGTATTGGAAAATGCACGTTCAGAAATACAACTCCTAAATGGAAGTTTTAGAGGAGCCATTGTAATAAAAATGAAATGTTAGAATACAAAGACTCTGAAGGAAAACAAGTCTCAGACCCTCCTTCTAGCGCCAAAATGTTGAGGTCTCAAAATTTGCTGCAACAAAATGGGGGATGAACACCCGGTCCAGATCTTAAAGCAGTTCCTTTTCCGTTTGGAATAGTGGCTCTAACTGGTTTAACTAGGTCCAGTTACCTTCTCTTAATATCCTTTAGTTTAAAATATAACTTTTTTTTACCAATGGAAAAGAGACATCAGATCATTTTTCTTGCTGACGTCTGGAAAGAAAGTAATATTTAAGCTAATTTGGGTTTAGCCAAGCCAAAATTAAAGTTGTGCCTCTTTGTGAAGAGGAGATTTTAGGGATGTAGAATTTAATCTATATGAAAAATTATTTTAAAATGTATGCAAAAGGAACTATCTTAATCCTATCTCAATTGGGCATATATAGATCTATCCCAACCGAGAGCAAGATATTTTAAATAATTGGGATTTAAATATGTATGTCTTATAACAAATATAAAGATAATGAATTAATTCAATTAACTGACATTAGGAATACCAAACACATCCTATCTAGAGACCTCTTAATTGAAATAATCAATCAACAACACTCAGGGAGAAGTTATCAAAATGATATTGATCATTTAATCAATAACTTGAATAATTAAATAATAATATGCGGAAAACATTCACAACATATCACTATTCAACAAATCAGTTTTATAAGACAAATTTTTGAGTAAATAGTTACTCATAAATTAGAATTCAAACCATAAGAGTAGAGATAAATAATAACATAAAATTGAGGCTAATTACTCATACCGACAAAAGTGGAAAAATATGGAAGTAAATTGACACATTCATGTTATCATAAAATGAAACTAGCATTTAAAATAATAGTATTATAAATACCAATTTATTAAGTTCATTTCTCCAGCTCCGGTCTCTAACAGTATTTTACAATGCCTAAACTTCTGCTTTCAAAACCAGAGCTACAATAGTGAAAACTCCGTTCATTATACATAACTCAGAATGTAAAAGAAAAATCTCAATAATCCCCAAATCTGAGATTCCTATCCTCCCACCGACAACCCTAAATTCCTATTATAGAAGTACTTTTAGAATTCCAAAATTGCAAAGGAGAGAAGTCCTTATTACATTTTGCAATCTCCTATTTATAATATCTACAAAAGAAACCTCAATAAGAAAGTTTGTTGAAGAGTGGTTCTACTCCATCAATTTTCATCGGTTCAAAATCATATTCTTAAATTAATGGAGTATTCTCATTGATTGATATCTTCTTTTGCTCATCTCTTCAACTAATTTCCTACAAAAAATAATTCAAAACAAAATCAAAATGTAAAAATAAAATCAAAATGTCAAATCTAGAAATTAAAATAAATCCAATCAAAACTTAATTAAATAAATAATTTAAAATGAAATATAAGCTTTCTCTTGATGCTTGTGATGATCTAACTGGTCAATACTATCATTGATGGATGGATATGCACTTAGAAGAAGTTGTGGGCAAATGAAAATGCAGAAAATAAAACTCAAAATATTGATTTTGTTAAAAAATCGGAGCATGATATTCTACTAAATTTTAGACCCAATAAATGATAAAATATGGAAATGAAACAACTTTATAAATGTTCTCTATGATTTTATCTTTCTAATGAGTCATCGTGAGCCTCATTTGGCCAAGTAAAACTCCATTTGTGAGATTCTAAAGTTGGTACATTAAAATTGCCAAAATTCTAGAATTTCTGTTGCTTAGGCTAAATATCAGAATTTTTTAATTAAATTAAATCCTAAATTAGATTATAATCATTATTTAGTTAATTATAATCTAATTATAATTATTTTATTAATCTTAATTTATTACACACAAAAATTAAATAATAAAAATAAATTATTTTAACAGTTATTTAAAATATAAATATATTATATTAATATTATAATTTAATTATATTAAAATTGTAATAAAATATTATAATTATAATATAATTATTATAATAAAAATATAATATTTTTTTTATTTTAAAAGCTTGAAATTCTAAAACAAAGCATGCTACGTGAGAGGGAGAGGAGAAGGAGGAGAGTATGGATTGGTGTGGTAAGGAGATGAGGGTGAGTGAGGTGGAGGTACGAGAGTTATAAGGTGAAACAACTTTCCATATAATTTAAAATCCTTTGCATTTTCTCGATTGCAATTTGTTTGTGAAATCATTTTGTTAAGAATTGAAATTGCGATATGCGATATGCGCAAAGAAAATTTTATTGTAATTTTTTATTATAATTATTTTATTTTTTATTGTTAAATTTCAAAAGACCTATAGCAATCTCACGATTTCACATTCTCACAATCTTGTAATTTTTTGGAAGGAGGAGAAGGGATGTGAAGTGGGGCCCATGTTGGATTAACCGTCCTACAAATTATACTTCACCTTATTTGCAATTCTAGGTTTTGGGTTTGGCAATTCGTTTTAAAATAACAAGTTGAAGTAAATTACCAAGATTCTCAAACATGTTTTTGTCTATTATACAATTTAGCTAGGTCATTTTGTAGGACCGTTAGTGAAAAATGAAAAATTAGTAAAAATGAACTAAAATATAATATTTATAATGAATGACTATTTTAACTACGATAATTAAAATATTGGTAAACTTTATACATTTTTTAACCCAAGTGACTCAAATGATCAAACTTAAAAAGAGTGTCATTTACAAACCAGTTGACCAAATGGAACAAAACAAGTATCGTTGGAAAGCTTGTGAAAAATTGAATTCAATGAAATGATCAAAACGGAAATCCAACAAAAATGAAAAAATGACAAAATTTCAAGATGATTAATTTTAATGAAAATTATAAAAGGTGTTTTATCCAAACATTAATAAAAAGGGTCCCCATTATTTGAAGTACGTAAGTAAAAAATGGGGGGGTTTTTTTTTACCACAATAGAAGGTTCCTCCCTCAAGTCAGAACCAAGAAAAAGGATCTCTTAATGATGATGAGGTATTATCTGATAATAAGGAGAATAAAAGAGAAGAGATGGAAGGAGATACCAACGTTATAGCACCAGGAGGAGATCCACCACCACCTGGAGGTGGAAATGGAGAAATTTCTCCAACTAGAGGAGCCCTTGCAACCTTGCAGGGAGCTCTAAATAATCTAACATTGGGAGACCGAGGCACAATCCAGGAGTATCATGTGTCGGTATTGATAGACAGTGGGACTACCCACAATCTTATTGATGCCCAACTAGTGCAGAGGGGAGACATACCCACCAATGATTCTGAAGGATTCTCAGTTTTGGTCCCAGGGACTAAGCAGTGTCGGAAGTGTGTTCTGGAATTTACTATAACTTTGGGGACATACACCCTAATAGATCACTTCTTTGTGGTCAAAACCCCTGACACTAATGTGATATTGGGTGTGCAGTGGTTGATTACACTAGGGAAGGTCACTACATATTGGGAGGCCTTGCAAATGGCATGGATAGACAAGAAGAGTGGTAATCATCAAAAGATCAAGAGCATGCACACCCATCCATCTCAGGAAGCCTCCACACATTAGATGAAGACTGATTTGCACAGAGGAAGCCATGACAACTCATTCGACTCAGATATGCAGTTTACTCTAAACCATCATGTATTATTATTTGGAGGCATTCCACCAGGGAGGCCCCTGGATTGGAAGTTGGTTAAAGATTTCTCATAACAAGTGACACCACTCATATATCTGGCTGAGAGGAGAGCCTTGTATGGGACCATCACAACATGGAGGGCCTTTTATTGGCTCAAGGAGGAGATGAATATTTGCTTGATATCAGTATTACCAACTTTCACCAAGACTTTTTCACTAAAAGGTGATGCTTCAGAAGTGGATGATGGCTATTCCGTAGCCTTTGAGAGTCATAGTATACTTCCACATTGGAAGGAGTATTCGATATATGGTAGATTGTTTCTAGTGTTCATACTTGCATTGGAAAAACTCAGGAGGCTTTGGATGGGAAATAGATTCCAAGTGAAGATTGACCACCATGAACTTCAATTTTTTCTTGACTAGAAACAGCAGCAAGGGAGGCAGTAAAGGTGGGATAGTAGTATTCCGGCATGTGGCTTTGGCATTGAGAATTTCAAAGAGGGGAGAAGTGAGGTGAGAGATGCCTTATCACAAAGGCCAACAACACTGTCATTGTTGAGTATGGATCCAAGTTAGGAGTCCCAACTATTGGTGGAGTATTCCAAGAACCACTTCACATGTGAAGTACTTGATGGGAAGGTGACTAATGAGAGTTATAGAGTGATGGAAGGAGTCATCTATTACCAGGATTGGATCTTCTTGACTAGAGGTTCTAAGCTCAAGGAGAAGTTTCTACATGCAGCACATGGTTCACTCCTTTCTGGTCACCATGATTTCATTAGGACATATCAAGCCATTTAGGAGAGATTCTCATGGGAGGGTTTCAAGTAGGATTTTCTCCATCATATCAGGGGATGTGTAGTTTTCTTGAAGATTGAGAAGGAAAACAACCATCCTGTAAGGTTGTTACAGTAACTCACTTTTCTAGGAGAGATATGGGAGAGCTCATCTATGGACCTCATCACCAGCTTGCCAACAATACATGGTAAGGATTGTATATTTATAGTCATTGATCAACTAAAAAATAATTTGCCTTCTTTTGACATTTATTTACAATGCATTACTCCCCAAGAGGGGAAGCCTCTCCTGGGAATTCATGGTCTTCTTAAGAAAACAATTAGTGATATCTAAGATAGCCACTTCATGGATGGCTTTGGGCAAGTATTCTTCTATTTTGGGTGTACTCAGTTGACACCCAATGCCATTTAATACTTCCAAGTAGATGATCAAAAATACACAGCAAGAAAGTGGTTGGGAAGATACTTTCCACATGTTGTTAAGGGGCAACAAGGAGCCAAAATATGTTGGTCTCACTTGAGGGACTATTGTCACCATACGAAATTTCATATGGCACTCAGTGTATCTCTCTTCTTAGTTCCATATGGTGATGATTTTCTATTCACTATTGATGGAATGGGTTGGGAAAGCAAGGTTCCTAGAACCAAAGATTGGATCCTCGAGAGTCAGGGTATATCCCGGCCTCTTAAGGACAACATTGTTGCAGCCCAAGATCAACAACAGTTCTACACAAATCATAGATGGGGAGAGATACAACGTGGGGTGGACAATTTTTTCTATCATTTTCATCCATACAACCCATCTACATTGTAGAAGCAAGGGACTGAGAAGATTTTCTATGGGCCACACATGGTGATCCATCTTATTGGGAGAGTGGCATATAAGAAGGAGATTCTCATTGGGATTAAAATCCGTAACATTTTTCACATCTCATGCCTCAAGAAGGCCATTAGATAGCATGTAGTTGCCTCCATGGATATCCCATTTCTTTATGATGTGATCCATTTGGTTTTATCACCAAAGGCTAATTTGTACACTTGGGAGGGAAAACTAAGGGACAAATTTATTGAAGATAATCTGGTTCAGTGGAGGAGTTTATTGGATGAGGATTCTACAATGGAAGGAGAGGAGTTTTTTTATCATCCATCCTTTCAGTTGCTTGAGAACAAGTAACATTTGGGAGGGGAGGACTGTAATATTCCGAATTAACTTTCTGCTAGTTGGAATATTAATTTTTTATTTTATTAATAAAATATATAAATAAGAGGTTAGAGAGACCCATAAATATATTTAGTAGGAATAAAACCACTTCTAATGTGAATGTGGATCATTGTATCAGCTGAATAAAGAAATTTTGGGTGTGAATAGGGGCTAAAGCATGTGGATAGGGTAAAGGTTGACCAAATCAATAGCGTTGTCATGGAGGTAGTGGAGAGTTATTGGAGGACAACACAGTTAAGATGGAGGAGTGTATGCATGAGAGTAGCATCTTTAATGAGTGGGACCAAGGGTGAGGAAGCACACCAAGCATATAAGGAAGGGGATGGAAACCATAGAAGGCATTCTGATTATTTTTTATGTATTTGTCTTCTATGACTTTTTGTACACTTCAGTTGTTTAGCAAAGTCTATTGTGTTGTTTAGCACAAGGGTGTTTCCGAGTAGAAATCCCACCCTCATCCTCAAGGGACTTATAGTGCCCACTCAGTAGAGGTTTATTGAGCTTCATTTCCACCATTCAGCATCAGGCCAAGCTTCAACCATCATTATCAACGTAGTCTCCTTCAGGATTATGTTGTTTGCAGTGCAGTAGTAGTGGAGGGTTGATAGACCCAGTTTCTGAGATTGTTTTCCAATGAGAGGAGCAGCCCTTCATCAGGGAGGCTAGCAAGGAAGTTCCTTGAGCATTATTCCACCATCCAACATTAGGCCAAGTAGCATCCATCATTCACAGCATAGTCTCCTTCAGAAATTTTGTTATTTTGCAGGGTATTTGCAGTGGAGGGTCAACTACCCAAGTTCTTGACCTTGTTTTCCAGTGAGGGGAGCAACCCTTCATACGGAAAGTCAGTGAGAAGGGGTATCAGCCATTTTTACATCAGATCAGCCACCTCCCAGTAGTTACCCAACAACAAAGAATTATTCAATGAAGAATGAATATAAAACCTCTATTTATAACAAAGTATAGAGCCAAATTAGGAATTAGAAAATAATAAAATATTATTGACTAAATCAAAATCTAGTCATTGTGAATACTTTATTATATTTTTTTAGAGAGAAAACATATTAAAAATGTTCAAATATCTTTATTTAGAAATTGGTTGAATTAATTAACAAATAAACATGATTTATTGATTACTTTGTGAGAATTAAGAAAGAAATAATTATTAAATAGTGGTTTAATAATTATCTCATAAGGAAAATAGGGGTAAATAAGGAATAATAAATAAATAATAGTTTCTTTAATTATTCCAAGTTGATTAAGTCAAAAGTAATAATAATTAATTACCAAACACTGATTAAAAATTATTTCTAAAGAATATTAAATAAATAATGATTTATTAAATCATTTTCATGGGTTTTTTTTAATCAAAAATAATTTAGAAAAATGGTTTACTAAATTATTTCCTATGGTGAAAGTGGGTTTTACCATCATAAAATTAATCCTACATGGTTTATTTCGATCCACCTAGTAAGAAATAGCTAGGTGAAAAGTTTTTGGGTGATAACGATATCCCCCTTTTCAATGTTGGTAACACCATCACACATTGATGTCATTGATGTCAACAAATAAAAAACTCCCCCTATGCAAATTCCTTCTTTGGTCAATGTCTATAATATCTCGCTACCTAAATTCCTTCCTCTATCAATGTTAATGTTTCTATAAATTTCTGCAACTCCCCCCCCCCTCCCCCCCCTCCTTTAACATTAATGAAAAACGGTCACAAATATCTATTGAAACTTCCATGTTGATGACAGAACATGATCATGCATAAGTATCTGTTAAAAATTCATAACATATTCCTTGACGATCTTATGGACATGATCGAACCTTGCTTCCATCCTATTACTATGTGGCCATTATGATAGAGTCTCCCCCTAAATCTAGGCTTCTAATTATTTACTTTTAAAGTATTCCCCTGAGACATCGATACATACCTACCATCCCTGCATTCTTTGGTTCATGTTCCTTTATTTACATATGAGATATCATCCACATGTTATGCTAATCAATGTAAATGTCATAGTCCACATATTTCTCCCACACATGGAGTTTCTTCTTCACATTTTGATTCAGAAAATGATAGCCTTGAAGAAGCTTTCACCAAGGGATTAGATCAGATATAATTGAGGTCCTCCTTGAAATAGTTTCCATCTTCTTACATTGATAGAAATTCCCTCTCTATTGCACCATCTTGAATTGAGTTTTCAATCCCATGCTATATGACCTTTGTTATGACATGCATAACCTTCAACAATTGACTTCAATATTTATGTAAATGACTGAGATAATCCCTTGATTTGATCCACATGCCTCCATATAGGTACTTCATCATGTCCTTTATATCTCACAACATCATAGGTCCTGCAATATTATACTTTTTGGCCAAACTTTATGCATGAGAAACAATAAACAAAAAAATTACTTTGATAACTAGATGTAGAAGGGGATCTTGACCTTCTGGAGTGATTCCTTGGACGAGCCTTATTCATTTTATGACCTAATTAATTTTTCCATATGGATGCTTTGTAAGGAGCCACATTAATTTGTTCATATTCAATACCTACATTATTTTTACCAATGGATCCTTTCTCTTCATTCTAGTTCGATGTATTTTGATACTTCCTCAATTTGTGACATCGAAATGTACATTCTTTGCATGGTTCATTACTTACTTTGGATCTTCAAAATGGCTACTTCTAGATGCTATGAATTTTTTTTCAATATTCTTGGGATGATATTCATTTGATGAGGACCATTGCTCTTGGGTACCTCATAATAACCCAATCCTGCTTTAATAAGAGGAAACAATTGAATGCCGAGAATGTGATCTAGGAATTCAGTCCCTTTGTGGAATTTTGATTTGATATGCTCCAATTCTTCTCTTGAGATGACAAACTCCTCCTCTATTATTTCAAAATTATTTTCCTTCTCATTTAGTTGTTCAAAAAAAATTCCTTTACCCTTTTTGCTTCTTCTAGTTTCACTTTGAGAGCAAGAATGGTGTCTTCATTTAGGTTTTTGTCTTGAATTTGTTGCATAAATTGATCTTCCTTCCTTCTAAGGAGATTTATTTGTTTTAGTGCACTTCTATGTTCTACCTCATAGTCTATCTCTGCTTCAGGTTCTTTAGCCTCAGCTATGAATAATATTTCTCCCCTTTCTTCATTGGTCACACTTTCATTTCTTTCACTGTCACTTTGTTCCTTTGATTAAAATTTAAATTTCTTTTTTTCTTGCTTCTTATTTTGATGCTTGGATTTAAATATTGACTCATCATCACTATAATTCAACTTTTCATTAGTGAATTTAGATGCATAATGACCTATGCTTCCACATTCAAATCATTTTAAAGGAAGCTCATCTTGGAACTTGTCAGTTCCTCCTTTTAATTTTTGGACGAAATTGGCTTCTTATTTGGTCAAGGCATTGTATATTTGAATAAAATGGGGAATTATATTATCCTCTTTCATTTTTCCATCAAAAAGTTTCTCTATATTTTCTTTTGTTTTCACTGCAACAAACACCCTCCAAAATTTAGATTACACTTGAATTTTGGAGCCTACTGAGGATCTTGCGATAGTTCCATGGTCACTTCATGATTGTCTGATATTTTTAAAATTAATAATTCTTCTTTTGAATTTCATAGTAACTTTCTCACACATGTTATGTGTTCAATTAATTCACAAAGACACGTCTTTTATGCAATATTATATAGGAATTGCGCAACTATTGAAGGTAAGGCTTGCACAATCACTAGTGACAGTGAATGTGCAATCCATAAGCACAATGTATTGTGCAATACATATCAAAAATTAGTGTGTACTCTCCATGGATAGTATTCCTCACTTTGATTACAATTGTACTTCTATTTCAGTGGGTTTTCTGAATTGTCACTTTGGTGCACCTTGTTTTCACAAGAGTCGCTTTCATGTTTTCATCTGTCATTTTTTCTTGAATTCACTTTAATAAGTGTCATTTTCATGTTATCTTAGCTATGGAATGTGTCACTTTTAATTTCTTTAATATTTTTCAAGTGTCATTTTCACTTTTCTCTTACTTACCAAGTGTCGTGTTTGGGCATGGGAAGTGTCTCATGTTGTAAAAGTAAAGTTATGGTTTATTTAAAGAGTAAAATTTGGCACCAATGTGTCTTGTCTATCATATGGACTCTTGTTAGACTAATTCCCAAAATTTTATGCATTTTCATACTATTGTTGCCACTCGTCGCAATGTATATCTTAAAGTGTCGCACTTGGACGAGAATGTTGTTTTATTGTTGCATTAAGGGGATCATGTTGATTTTAAGTGATGAGTGTTTTATGTTGTGTCATTTATTGTGTTTAGTGTTTGATCATATTCAATTCCAAACTTGGTTTCATCTCTACCTCAAAATTCCCACACTTAGTAAAATTCTAAAAATTTCCATATCTCGCCAACTTGAGCTCACCCCGCCCCCTTAAACTATACATTACGCAGTTGTAAGCTTCAAGCATGAATCCATGCCTCTTTGAATTATGAAATGTGTATTTACTGCCTCCAAGGACTACACATTGCGCAGTCACATTGGCCAACAAATACCTCTTGAAATCTATAATTGTGCAGTATTTCCTCCCATCCATTCTCTTTCTACACTTTTCGCAGTTGCAAGCAGTAGTTTTTCTCCCTGCCTTCATGAACTACAAAAATACACAATCCTATGCCTCTTTATCTCTCTTGAACTATGATTGCATAGTTACAATGGGAAAGCTTAATCCACTATGATCCTAAACTGCACAGTCTTTCCTCCTATGCCTCCATTAATGTGAATGGTGCACTCACAAGCATCATTCTCTCACTCCTGACTTATGGTACTACGCATTGTGAAATCCTTCATCCCTCCTCCCTGTTTAGTACTCAATTTTAGGTCAATCAATATTTTCCATGAAGAAGGTTAGAATAAGATATTTCTAGTTGATATCTTCTTATCATGAGCGAATTGTATCTACACGTATTATAATTTGACATGATAGGATAATGCTCATGAAGTAGGAGAAGGAGACTATGCTAGAATACACTTGTTAAGCGGGAACCATGAAGAATTCATCAAGCAAGAAGATGAAGGGATGCTAACTTACGATAGAATATCAAAGATCATGATTGCATGAAGGCTCCATACTAATTCAAGACCATTTGGAGGGTGAAGATGAAGAACAAAAAAGATGTTTCATGAATATGGAGTACTTAACATATCACTCATGGATATTGAAGATAAAGCAGCAAGAAGAACAACTTGGCATTCCCACCTCATCATGAATTCCATGTCATCATTGTTAAGTTGTGATTTGTACCAGTGTCATCATAATGACATGTGTGTACATGTGTCTCGCCACATTATTTATGGATGTAGTGATGCAATTATCAAAATTAAAGGAAAAAAATTAATATGTGGAAATACAAGAATCAATGAAAAGTCACATAGTCATATATGGAAAAAAGAGTCATTAGGAAAAATCAAAAAGTCATATAGAAGTCCAAAGGTCACATTAGAAGTCCAAGGGTCATGAGGGTAACCCAAGAGTCATACGAGGTATGAAAAGTCAATGCTCTTGTTATAAAATAGTCCTCATAACTCAAGCAAATTGCTTTTGGAATCATAGACTTTGGATAGCTAGCCTTCACTTCTCTAGCTTGGCATATGAGATAATATCATCCTTTGGAGAAGTAAGGAATGACTTAATATTCCACTATTAGAGCCAGTGTATCACCATTGTAACTCCATACTTGTATATTTCACCTAATAATCAGAAGCTCATTGAGCTGACAATTTTTCATGCATGTATCATGAATATTGTAAGACTATTCTTTGTATTTTTACAATGTATGTTGTGTTCATATGTACTAAGGATATTGAACTGCTTCATTGGCTTTGGTACTTATATTGTTGAATATGTGTTTATTTTCTTTAATAATCATTGTGTCTATGTGAACTATTTCTCTAGATAATTAATGAATATTTCCTTACTCTCATGTGTGTCTCTTAGTATATTATTATTACTTTACTTCTAGAGAGTCACTTGTATTTCCCACTCTTGAAGGCCTCCTTTTACACATTTCAATTGGTGTTTCACAGTATCAACTTACTTGTTGATTTCCAAGATTATGTGCATACTCTCTTATGTCATTCATTCCATCCAAGGAAAACCTTAGAGTTATAATGGTCGGGTTGATACTATGGATGGGGCTCCTACTCTAAATGATGTGGGGTTTATTTGGGAATTCACATCGGGGAGACCCCTTAGTTGATGGATTTACAATACTGTCAACAGTTTCTGCTAGAAGGATGGCCAGATGACAATTTGTGCCCATTGGGTCTATTTTGAACCACTTATCTTAAATGTCTCATCCCCAAATAATACTCTTGGGGTGTTTTTCTAATATATCCAATGGTAAACTTTTAATCCCTGATGAAACTATTTATGAATTGTCTCAATTGAAGTTTGATGGTGAGGGTGATACTTCCATATCCAACCATGCATCTTTTTTCCTTAAGTTTTGTGAAAATTATAAAATTTATTGTGAAGATGTAGCTTGTGTTTTTTTCTTCATCGCCCTTGAAGGTCAAGTTAACCGATGGTGTCATACCTTACCATCCACTTCCATTTTTTCTTCTGAACACTTCATAAGGGATCTTCATTTAGAATTCGATAAGTATGATTATCAGGATGTACTTAAAAGGATTAATCAACTAATAATGAATCTTCATGAGTCAATTAAGTATTTTACTAATCGATTCCTTCACCTATGTTATGAGTTTCCTAGAGAAGATAAAGATTGAGATTTCTTTCAAAAAAACATTTAAGCATTTGGTTCATACATATTTTGGTTCATACATATGTTATGAGTTTCCTATGTTAAGATTTCTTCCCTAAATTGTTTAAATAATGAGACACCTATAATTTTAGAGGAGGGACTTACTATTCCTCTTTTTCTTTGTCCTCCTCCTTTTCTAGTACCAATTTGGATGCATCCTGGTGATAATGTTGAGGTTGGGAAATCTGAAAATCAAATTTTTGATTCATCGCTTCAATCCTCTTCCACTTACCATGATCCAGGTCCAATGGAGGAGACCTTGGAATGGTTCATGGAGCCTAGGATGAAGACTAATCTTTCCATTCCTCAAGATGATATTAACACTCACAACTTCAATCTCGAATCTGATTTGGATGTTTTTTCTCCACTATCATCTCATTCTCATGACCCCTTACCCCTTGATTCACTCGATAAGTCTCTTTCAAATTATTATGATTCTCGGTATGTTAATATAAACAATGCTCATGTGCAAGGAAGCCACATTTCACAGATAGAGGAGTAGAAAGGTGAATATTATTTCAATATTTACACTATTTTTCAAGGTACTTTATGTCAAGATAATGTTCCTTCATTATTGGATGATTTAGAATATACTAAACTCAGTAGTCAATGAAATGGAGTTAATTTTCTTAATCCAACTAAAGTCTCAGGAAACTAGTATTTTCATGATGGTGATTCCATTGATGTATCCAGTTATGAATGCCCAAGTGAGACAATTGATATTTCAATTTATCATGAAGATTTTAATTTCAAAGATATCAATCTAGAATATAATTAAGTTAAATAATATGTTCCTATGGAAACTTCCTTTTCAGCTAAATATCCCTTTTTCTCTACGGTTTGTAATGCAGTAACTTGTGAATAAGATACTCCAAGCTCTTCAATTTCATCATCTAATCAGTTGGGTTTTTCATTGACGCAAGGTAGTGAGGTTATCCATGATGAAAATGAAAACAAACAACTCATTAAGTATCCATTCCATTCCTTATCATTTATAGTATTGCATGAGGAAAATTACATAGTTTAGGTTACTCATGAGATTGATTCAAGCTATTCGTACCTACATGTTCATTTAGAATAATCTTATGACTTGAGTAATCTATTTGTTGAAGTTCGAAATTTTGATCAAACCAGTGATGAAAATGGTTTCCATATAGATAATAATGATCATGTTAACTTAATTGATAGCAATTATCCACATGAAATTTGTGGTCTGGCTCAATCCTCAAAATGTGGTTATCCAACTTTTAAAATTTCTTGATCCGAATGGAAAATGGCATCCACCCATGGTATTGTAAATGGAATTGACCCATGGTATTCATCCACCCACGGTATCTATCCACCCATGGAATTTACCCATGGTATTGTAAGTGGCATCCAACCATGGTATTCATTCACTCATCGTATTTACTCATGGTATTGTAAGTGAGATCCACCCATGGTATTCATTAACCCATGGTATTTACCCACCCATGGAATTTACCTCTGGTATTGTAACAAAAAAAGGCTATAAGTAAAAAGACGCATTTTGTAAAAGGAAAGTGTAATATTCCCATTTAGCCCAAGCTAATCGGAATATCTTATTTTTCCTTGTTTTCTCTTGCATTTCATATTAATGAATAAAATGTAAAGGACGACATGTAAACTCCTAAAAACCATGAATAAATCAATGCCTATGTAAATAGAGACATATCTAGGCCATGTAAATAAACTCTTGCAGGTTTGAATGGGTTTAAATCACAAGATTGGGTCAACCTTGACCAAATCAACAACGGAGTCTAGGTGAAATGAACCTCATGGATACACATCGCAGTTATAGATGGAGGCTCCACATGTGAAAGGGGCTAACTCATTGAGGTGTTTTTGGGTTTGACAAGGATTTCACCCTATAAAAGAAGAAGGAGGACAATAGGAAAAGGTTGTTGAGGATGTTATTTTCTGAAGGTATGTTTGTTTTTTCACTCCTCTTTGGGTTTTCCTGTTAAGGATCCCCACCTCCTTCCTTGAGCAGCTCTTGGAGGAGTCTTGTTTGTCTATTCCACTATCTGGCATTTGGCCAAGCCACATCTTGCATCTAAAACACAGTCCTGCTAAGGATTGGGTTGTCCATGTGACTTGCAGCAAGTGGAACACTAGATCTGTTCAGATCTAGCTTGTACTGGTGCCTCTTCTCAGTGAGTGTGTCTTTTAACCTCCTGAAAGTGTGCATTAGTGGGTTGAGATTCAGATCCACACATTGTGAATAGGCCAAAGCATTCTTAGGGCCTACAACGAAATCCCTCTTCCATGACTGCGTTATTTGCAAGAGCAGAGTTGCAGTGTGACTTAGCATCATTTTAGAGGAGAGATCTCTAGTGATTGGATCCTTCCTTTCACTGTGGTGATCCGTGGATTGGCCAACCAATCCATGTTAGTTCAGATCTGATATTATTCATATGTTATGCTTCAGAATTTTCTGAATACTTCTGCAGATCTGTGACTTAGATCTCAGATCTACTCACAGTTGTTCATGTTTTGCTGAGATCCACAAGGGGAGTGTATAGAGGAGCCTATCTTGTACACATATATGAAATAGATCTATTATTTTATGTACAGATCTACTCTAGATCTGATTTTTAATCTACTGCATGCTTCAACAATGAAAATAATGCTGTCAAGCTTATTCTGCCATTTCATGTTGTTGTAGCAGCTCATTTTGAGGCTTTTGTCTTGTACATTCTTTCCATATCTGTTATACACTGTATAAGCTACATTGTAGATCTAATTTGCTGATGTATAGCTGAAATATGAACCTCCATGTTGGTATCACACTTGTAAATTGATAAACTGCGTTATTTCTAAAGCAGTCCATTGCATATAGCTACAGCCCCTCTCCTTGGATGTTTTTCAGCTAGACTAGGTTGTGGGAGATATTTTTAACTCGCCTAGTTTGATTTGTTTTTTCTCTCCTTTTGGATTTAGATCTTAAATGAGATGATATAAGGGATTCAGGAGCTGCAAACTCATTTCTGTGCATATATTTCTTAGGAGTGCGTTATTTCAACAGGCTTGCTGTGCAATCCCAATTTTTGGATATTATAGTGGTATCAGAGAATCTTTCTTGGCACAACCTATGCATTATTTGAGCCAATATGTCTTCAGAGGGAGGAGAACCTCTCACTGACAGAGAGTAGAGGTATCATGGAAGAAGACAGAAGAAAAATAATTACACCATTGAAACCCCTTTATATGGAAGAATAAAATGAGTAGAGTTCTCTAACATTATTTCTCAAGATTTGCATGAGCTGGAGGAAGAAATCAGGGGAGTGAGGAATGAGAGACCAGCAGATCTCTTAAGGAGGTTTTCACATGAGGAAAGCCCCACTACTTCATCTGATGTGTGTGAGCATGCAGCCACACAATCTGATCTACAATGTTGCAGCATGTCTGCATTCCTTGCAAGAGGAGGAGAAGATGGAGAGACGACAGAGGAGGAGAATCTTGGTAAATAACTTCGAGAATATGAATCTCAGTCTAAAATATTCAAAGAGCATCTAGGCTTCCCTGATTTTTTTCAACTCAAAGAAGAAAGAAGATCCATGAAGATAACTCCATTTCAGAACATTGCTGGGAGGGTTAAAGAGCTGCTACATGATTTTCCAAGGGAAAAGGTCTTACTTCAGCAAGATCATTCTTCTCAGGAAGAACACATGAATGTCATTTCCTCAATGAGATATCAAGAAAAAGGATCTCTTATTGATGGGGCATACTCCATTGATGAGGAGGAGGAAGAAGTAGAACTGAAAGGTTCCTCCAGCGTTGTGATAGCAGGAGGGAATCTAATTTTATTGAGAGATGGAGTTGAAGCTATTGCTTCCACTATGAGGGCTCTTTTATCTTGGCAAGAAGGCCCTAGGGATCCTATACATGGAGAGGATGAGAAGTATGTGTCTATGATGATAGACAAAGGGAAAAAACAACGAAGGAGATGTGTGCCAACGTTGCATCCAAGGAGATGATTAGAATCTTGGAACACACACTATGATGGATCAGTACTTTGTGATCAAGACTCTTGAAACCAAGGAGATGATGGGTTTTCATGAGTTAACTGCATCTAGATGGAGCACCTTAGACTGTGATATCTTGCAGAAGGTGGGTGATTAAGTAGAAGATGGGAGAGTTGCTCCAACTTCTCCCTGCCATGGTACTTCCACATAGCAATTAGAGATGGATTTGCGTAGTCAGAGAAGTAATATTATGTTCTATCTATAGTTCACATGGGAATGAGCCATGAGACATATTTATATTTTGGTGTACCCCCTGGGATACCACCTGATTTAGATTTGATTTGATATGTTTCATGCATTGATGCTCCTTCCAAAGATCCAAGAAGGAAGGGAGCATTAGAATACCATGCTACAACGCTGAAAGTATGGGGGAGGTACAAGGAAAGGGAGATAATTTTCCCTTTGACTTCACTATCTATCCTCACCTCTCAAATTGCACTGAGGAGATATGCTGCAAGAAGAGGAAATGACACCAACATGAAGCATGGGAGGCAAGACTTGAATCAGAAGACAAACTCGCTTGAAGAACACTCTTCCCTGCTGGAAGAGAGATGGTGGTATCATATGCATGCTTTGGCCAAAACAGAAAGGCCTTGGGCAGGTGATAGCCTCCCATGGGAGAATAACTCCCAAGAGCTTCCTTCTTCTTTGAAGCATGTGCATGAGCAAGGAGGGAAGCAAGGAAGGAATAAAAACCTTCCATTTCATACCTTTGGCATGGGAGATGTCAAAGAGGATAAAGATGGGAGGCATGGCCTTCCAACATACACCTTGTACATGGAAGATGTCAAGGAGAACAACAACAACATGGCAACCACTTCAGTTGACACATTAACAGCGCTGTCATTGTTGGGAAAACTAGATCCATATTGGAAGTCCCAACTGTTGGTGGAATATTCCAAGGATATTCATACATGCATGATACTTGATGACTTGCTACATGAGGAGGATTATTCAATGCAATATGGGGTCATCTATGAACATGGTATGATCTTCTTATCTAGAGCCTCCAAGCTCAAGGAGAAGTTACTACAATGGGCCTATGGGGAGTTCTATTTCATCCAATAATATTCTATGAAGCTCAACAACATCATCTTGAGGAGCTACTATTGGGAGGGCTTTGAAGGAGAACTATATTAGCATTGTCAAAGATGCATGAACTTTGTGGAGATGGGGTAGCAACATAACTTTGTTGGAGAGTTAATTCAGCCTTCTCTTTCCCCTCTTGAGGGAGAAGATAGATCTATGAACCACTCCAATTTTATGAGGAGGAATATTGGTGAAGAATATACTCATATAAAACAAGTTTATATTTCTGATTGTATGCATTATTTAACCATGTTTATGCAGACCATGACTCCAAGGAGGAGTGTTATATCTTGTAAATATCATGGAAAATATGAGGCCACAAAAATTGCTACATTTGGCCACTCCATTGGTGGACAAAGGGAGGTCTTGTTTCATGATGGGTGCTTTCCTATATCACCAAACATATTTCACACATTCAACTACAGTGAGATGGAATGGGCTGCAAGTAAGTGGTGGAAAAACCACTTACCACATCTTGGTTTAAAGCAGTCATGAGATGCATTACGCTGGTTCCACATGTGGGACTATGACCCACCTCCATATGTGCACCTTGTTGTTTTTTTGTACGTTGTTTTGCTCCCATACATTGATGACATGCTTGTACTTTTTATGGGAATTTATGGAGGGAGGATGGAAGGTATGCATGTGCTGAATGAGCTGAAAATTCTTCATGTGTCTTGTGTTATATATTTCAAAGGGGACATTAGGCAACCCATGGGTGTTTCACATGATATTTTGTTTCCTTGTGGGATGGATTTTGCACATCTCATATTGACTTTGGGGAAACAATTCATGGGGGTTTGGATTGGTGAGCATCTAGCTTATGATGGGAGCTTGATATTTGATGATGTCACCAATGGAGGATAAGTCTTGTAGCACTCACCTTATCAGTTGCTTGAGGACAAGCAACATTTTGGAGGGGAGGACTGTAATATTCCCATTTAGCCCAAGCTAATGGGAATATCTTATTTTTCCTTGTTTTATCTTGCATTTCATATTAATGAATAAAATGTGGAGGACATGTAAAACTCCTGAAAACCATGAATAAATCAATGCCTATGTAAGCAGAGACATATCCGGGCCATGTAAATAAAATATTACAGGTGTGAATGGGTTTAAATCACAAGATTGGGTCAACCTTGACCAAATCAACAACGCAGTCTAGGTGCAATGAACCTCATGGATACATAGCGCAGTTCTAGATGGAGGCTCCACATGTGAAAGTGGCTAACTCATTGAGGTGGTTTAGGGTTTGACAAGGCTTTCACTCTGTAAAAGAAGAAGGAGGAAAATATGAAAAGGTTGTTGAGGATATTATTTTCTGAAGGTATTATCTATTTAGACACTCCTCCTTGGGTTTTCCTATTTAGGATCCCCACCTCTTTCCTTGAGCGGCTCTTGGAGGAGTCTTGTTTGTCTAATCCACTATCCAGCATTTGGCCAAGCCACATTTTTCATCTACAACACAGTCCTGCTTAGGATTGGGTTGTCCATGTGAGCTGCAGGAAGTGGAACACTAGATCTGTTCAGATCTAGCTTTTGCTGGTGCCTCTTCTGAGTGAGTGTGACTTTTAACCTCCTGGAAGAGTGCATTAGTGGGTTGAGCTTTAGATCCACACATTGGCAGCAGGCCAAAGCATTCTTAGGGCCTACAGCGTAGTCCCTCTTCCATGACTGCATTATTTTAAAGAGCAGAGTTGCAAAGTGACTTGGCATCATTTTAGAGGAGAGATCTCTAGTGATTGGATCCTTCCTTTAACTGTGGTGATCCGTGGATTGGCCAGCCAATCCTGTTAGTTCAGATTTGATCTGCTGCATATTTTATGATTTAGAATTTTCTGAATAATTCTGCAGATCTGTGACTTAGATCTCATATCTACTCACCGTTGTTCATGTTTTGCTGAGATCCCCAAGGGGAGTGTATAGAGGAGCCTATCTTGTACACAGATCTGAAATAAATCTATCATTTTATGTACAGATCTACTCTAGATCTGAGTTGTAATCTACTGCATGCTTCAGCAATGAAAATAACACTGTCAAGCTTATTCTTCCATTTCATGTTGTTGTAGCAGCTCATTTTGAGGCTTTTGTCTTGTACATTCTTTCCATATATGTTATACACTGTATAAGCTGCATTGTAGATCTAATTTTCTGATGTATAGCTGAAATATGAACCTCCATGTTGGTATCACACTTGTAAATTGATAAACTGCATTATTTCTGAAGCAGTCCATTGCATATAGCTGCAACCCCTCTCCTTGGGTGTTTTTCAACGAGACTAGGTTGTGGGAGATATGTTTAACCCACCTAATTTGATTTTTTTTTCTCTCCTTTTGGATTTAGATCTTAGATGAGCTACTCTAAGGGATCGAGGAGCTGCAAACTCATTTCTGTGCATAGATTTCTTAGGAGTGCGTTATTTCAACAAGCTTGCTGTGCAATCCCAATTTTTGGATATTACAGACAGATGGTCCACCAAGATGTAGCTTTTACAATTATTCTTTTTCTAATAAAAAAATTTATTTGTGGTTTTGTTTACTATGTGTGCTCAAATGTTTCTATAATTTTCAAATTCCCAAATCTTGAGGGCCTCCCCCACCCAAGATCCATTTCAATTGTTTATATCTTAGGCGCCTCCCCCCAAGATCTGGATCAGTAGTATTAGATCCAAGTTATGAATCCATGGGAATGAGGATTTGAAGCATGTTTCAGTTTCAAATTTCTGAAACAAACTTCAACAAACTTCATGCAAGTTCCACGACCTCCATGAAGCACTTTCTTGGGCCAAGCGAGAAGAATTTTTGTTTTTTTTGTAGGATTTGTTTTTGTAGCGAGTTTGCAGATCCGATATGAAACTTGTGGTGAAAAAATTTCAAAAAACAAAATAATATATCTGGATTCCTTGCAAAAAAATACCCAAATTCAAAAAAAATCGGTCGAATCAGAGTCCAGATGAGGGAGATATCACTGATTTAAAATCAGTTGCATTGAAAAATCATTTTCTCAAAACAATTCATGGGCGGCAGCTCTCCTATCATTTTTTGTAACTTTTTTGCATAATTTAAGAAAAAATATTGCATACCTGATATCTTCTTGAAAAATAACCCAAATTCAAAAACAAAATTGGCCGAATCGGAGTTCGTATGAGGGAGATATCGCTGATAGAAAATCAGCTATTTTTTCATATTTTTTGTGATGACGGGACAATTGCATTATGAATATGAGTTTCCAAAGTGTCTAGATAGAGATTTCAATTGCATGGAAAGATGCATAATGGTCATTGTGTTTCCAAAAATAGGTTATAATAAATATTCTACGTTATATTGGTCGAGTTATGCCCATTTTAAGTTGTTCTTTTTTATATTTGGAGCAACATGCAGAGTGGGTTCCCTTTGGACACGTGCCCTCCCACCCCAGGCTATTTAGGAACTTGCTACTTCATCAACATTCAACCTCACGGTTATGGGTCAAACATACAAAATCCTTTTCATCGAAGTCCATTTGCTAGGTCGGACATTGTTAGTATCACAATTGATCACAAGAATTATAGGGTATCTCTATCCTCTGATCTTCATTTGTGATAGTTCCAGGTCATCCACAAACCCACACTTCATCAAAGTCCATTTGTTAGGATGCACACTCTTAGTATCACTGTTGGTCACAAGAATTACAAGGTATCTCTATCCTCGGATCTTTTCTGATCACAGTTATGGGTTAACCACACAAACCTCTTCTCTTCAGTGGCTCTTCATATTCAACAAAGGCTTCTCAGGAGGGAACTTCACGCAATGGGGACCATTTCTTCTTAAGGAGGGAGGAATGATCCAAATGGAAAATGACATCCACATATGGTATTCAACCACCCATGGTATTCATATACACATGGACTTTACCCATGGTATTGTAAATGACATCAACCCATGGTATTCATCTACCCATGGTATTTATCCACCCATGGTATTTTAAGTGGCATCCACCCATGGTATTCATTCACCCATGGAATTTACTCATGGTATTGTAAGAGAGATCCACCCATGGTATTCATTCACCCATGGTATTTACCCACCCATGGAATTTACCTCTAGTATAGTAACAAAAAAAGGCTATAAGTAACAAGTCAAATTTTGTAAAAGGATAGATGGTCCACTATGATTTAGCTTTTACAATCATTATTTGTTTTAATAAAAAAAATTTCTTTGTGGTTTTGTTTAATTTTTTTCCCATATTTTTCTGGCATTTTCGATTTTTCATATCTTGAGTCCTCCCCGGTTCTCAAAATCCTAGTGATATTCTTGAATCGTGTGAGATACGGATTAATTCCTCACAGAATTCTTTCCTTTGTATTTTTTTACTGGATGCAAAATATTTCTTGAAATATTTTTTCTATTTAAGATATATTTTTTCTAAATTTCAAGATTTTTTTTTTGATAAAATAAAAAAATCTTATTTAGTTGATACATCCCATGCAAATCTCTTCTATCGAATTTGGGTTTGGAATGTATATCTTTCATGCATGCCCAAAGCTATGAGGTCTGCCATTCTGACTATCACGATAAATATCAACATTAGTCGAAGGATTCATATATGTCAAGTTCTTTTGTGAAAAATAAACTCCTAATATTCATCATGAATGTTATTAAGCTAATCATTTTGGTTCTGGCCAAATTAATCCTTTTGAGCAGCATTGAACTCTTGAATAATTTAGTGGATCAAAACCCTTATGTCGAAGGATTAATTTGGCTAGAACAAAAATTATTACTATGTCAATATGGATACTAGATTAGATTTGGCGTATCCTTTTAACCTTTTTTTAGAATGTTGTTTTAGTTGGTTTCCTTGATTTATAAGGCCAACAATTTTTTCTAATTCCTCAAACTGTTGTATTACTATTCTGGTATGAAATTGGACATAAACAAAACCAATGTAGAATCAAGAATATCATATGCTAATTCATCAATCTGGTCATAACACTGGTCCTAACAACTGCCACTCGATGAATCATTTTCCCATGAGTACACCTGATGATAGTTTTTATGCATTGGTTGATATTGTTGATTATCATTATAGTTTGAGTGCACTAACTGAAAGTTCATTCTCTCAAGAATTTTAGGGGTTCCAAAAGTATTTCTTTTAATTTCATTATCAAATTTATGATTGGCTAGAAGAATCTTACTTAGCAATGTCGTCTTCTAATAATAAGCTTCGATATTTTTTTATGCTTGCTAAGAAGGACAACATCGATGAAGATTCATCCATAAGAAACCTTTGAGGTTTATATGATTCTCGTTCTCATAGAAAAGGTAAGGTTTTTGGGTGGTTGAGGTTAGTTGTTATGGATCAACATCATTCTTCCTTTAGCAAATACCTTCAATCTATTGTGTAAGCTATTCAGGTTCTTATCTTTTTTTTTGCACATTATTTTATACCTATTTTAATCGCTTGAATCTTTTTTTTTGCAGGTTGGGAGCAGTTAAAATGGATATATTGGAAATTTCATTTCACTTAGTCCTAACCTTATAGCTAGTTAGGCTAGGAATACGTCTAGTTGCATTCTAGTTTCCCCCTGCACAGGCATTCTGCATGTGCTCTTTTTCTAGTCTATGTATTGGTTTTATTCTCTTATTTTTTTCACACATGTTGTTTTTAGTTAAATTTGTTGAAGTTTGCAACAAGAAATAGTAAAATTTGCATCTGGAAACAACATGAAAACACCTACACCATTGTGGGACCAGGAGGTCCAAGCAACACCTACACTAGGGTGGGACCAAGAGGTCCAAGCAACACATACACTAGGGTGGGACCATGTTGTGAAACCAACTCCAAAAATAGAAGAAAAGATATATCAACGCCTTAGAAATAAGCCATTTCGAGGGGGAAACCTCCAATACATTACATGAATGAACAATTATTGGATGATACAAATTAAAAACCCTCCTTTCTATATATAGGAGTCCATGGATCCACAATGTAATCCTAGCCGACCTAACAATAATAATTTAAGGGCACAATAATAAATATATGGGGGTTACAGGGGTACAATAATAACTATAAGGGGGTTACACTAACAACAATAAGGGACTATAATAGTAATATAGGGACCTAACATGCCCCTCTCCTTCAAAAAAGTATTGTCCTCAACGCTTGAGTAGCTCTGGGTGTTTCTATATAAAATTCTCATCCTCCCATGTAGAATCTTCAGTGGGTAAGTTCTTCCACTTGATGAGATACTCTGAAATTGATCGATTTCATATTTGTCGAGTTCTTGTTTCCGTGACTGCTTCAGGTTCCAATATGATTTTTCCTTCCTCATCAAGTTCTGGAAATATTGTTTGAATTGGAATATTTTCACCTATAACCTTCTTTAAGCATGAAACATGGAAAAATGGATGCACTCGTGAAGAAGTAGGAAGCTCCAATTTGTATGCCATAGTACCAATATTTTGCAACACCTTGTAAGGACCATAGTACTTTGGCGATAATTTATTATCCTTCTTAGCTTGCTCGAGGGACATTTGTTTGTATGGTTGTAGCCGTAAAAATACCCAATCTCCTACATCAAAACTTCTCTCGCTGCGATGTTGATCTGCCTGTTGTTTCATTCGATTTTGTGCCAAATTCAGGTTATCCTTTAAGAGTTGGAGAACTTCTTGTTGATGCTAGATGTGATCTTCCACTGCTTGAACCTTTGAATTTTCTCTTAAAGATGATGTGATGGATGGTGGATGATATCCATAAAGTGCCATAAATGGGGTCATTTTCGCTGCAGTATGGAAGGAAGTGTTATACCACCATTTAGCAAGAGGTAACCACTTGACCCATTGTGTTTGTTTATCAGATACAAAACAACGAAGATATCCTTCCAAACATTTATTTACTATCTCAGTTTGACCATCAGATTGAGGATGATAAGATGAGCTATGAGCTAATCGAGTACCCAAACAAGAAAATAACTCCGTCCAAAAATTTCCAGTAAAAATGGGATCTCTGTCGCTCACAATAACCCTTGGGCTTCCATGTAGCTTTTGAATTCTGTCCACAAATGTAGTAGCAATTGTACTTGCTTTAAATGGATGAGATAATGCACAAAAGTGTGCATACTTGGTAAGTCTATCAACTACCACCATGATGACACTCTTTCCTTCGGACTTAGGTAAACCTGTGATAAAATCCATTAAAATATCCTACCAACGTTGACTTGGAATGGATAAAGGTTGTAGAAGACTCGGGGTCTTAATTGTATCAACTTTATTCTTCTGGAAAAGAAAACATTCCCCAACAAACTTTTGAATATATGATTTAAGGCCATCCCAAAAAAAATTCTTTCTTGACCCTGTGGTAAGTTTTTAAAAATCATGAGTGTCCTCCTAAAGGAGAAGTGTGCAATACCAAAAGAATATTTTGTTTTAGTTGGGAATTCTTACAAAGATATAAGTGATCTTTGTACCATAAGGAATCATTTTTCCAACTAAATGTATCATATGTACTAGGATCTCGCTGCAACTTTTGACTGAGTGTCCACACTTCTTTGTCCTTCTTCCATTCATCTCTTGCTTCGGTTATCCAATCTGGTTGGGTAATAGAATGGCACAAAGTAATGCTTCCACCTCTTCATTATTTCTTGAGAGTGCGTCTGCAACAACATTTAGCTTCCATTTTTTGTAGATTATTTCAAAGTCATAACCCAACATATTTGTGACCCATTTTTGTTGTTCTTCTGAAGATAGTATTTGTTCCAAAAAGTGTTTAAGACTATCATGATCAATTTTTACCTTGAAGTGTCTTCCCATTAGGTAAATTCACCATTTCTTTAGTGCATGTAGTACTGCTAACATTTCCTTCTCATAAATAGCTTTCTGTAAATACTTTCCTTTGATTGGACGACTTTCAAAATCAATGGGTCTTCCTTCTTGCATTAAAAAAACACCAATTCCATTTCCTGAGGCATCACATTCCACAATACAGGTTTTGTGAAGTATGGAATGGCTAAGACCGGTGCTAGGCACATTGCCTCTTTAAGATGTTCAAAGGCCTTAGTTGCTTCAGGATTCCATGAAAATGCATCTTTCTTAAATAATGTTGTTAGAGGTGCTGCTATTCTCCCATAATTCTTAAAAAACTTGCAATAATACCCTGTTAACCCTAGGAATCCTTGTAACTCCTTTATGGTTGTGGGGACTTTCCATTCCTTAATGGCTTTAATTTTGTTAGGGTCTACCTTAACACCCTCGTGAGATAAAATATGACCTAGATATTCCACCTCTTGTACTCCAAAGAAACATTTTGAAGTTTTTGCATATAATTGTTTCTCCTGCAATAGTTTGAGCACCCTGTCAACATGTTGAACATGATCCTTCCAAGACCTTCTTTAGATTAGTATATCATCAAAAAATACTAGCATAAATTTTCTAAGAAAGGTTTTGAAAATGGAATTCATCAACCCTTGAAATGTAGAAGGTGCATTGGTAAGGCCAAAAGGCATGACCAAAAATTCATAATGACCCTCATGAGTTCGAAATGTTGTTTTCGGAATATCTTCAGTCTTCATTCTAATTTGATGATATCCCGAATGAAGATCCAACTTGGTAAAATAAATTGCTCCATGTAATTCATCCAATAATTCATCAATCATAGGAATGGGAAATTTATCTTTAATGGTGAGCTTATTGAGCTCCCTATAATCCGGACACATGCGCCATGATCCATCCTTCTTGTGTACCAATACCACAGGAGCAGAGAAAGAACTTTGACTAGGTTGAATTATACCCGCCTCTAACATTTCTGCAATCATACGTTCAATTTCACTCTTTTGGACATAAGGATATCTATAAGGCCTGATGTTTGGAGGAACACTTCCTGGAATCAAATGAATAGTATGATCATGATCACGAATAGGTGGGAGTCCTTTGGGAGTTTCAAACACCTTGGAATGATTGTCCAAGACTTGTTGGAGATCTGCAGAAATAGATGATTTTGATGTTGGAACTTCTAGTGAGCATAATTGTGCAATTACGCCTCGCTGTTCTTTCTTTAGAAGCTTTGTCATGACATTAGAGCTTATTATCCTTCCTGGCTTTCCCGCAATACCCCGTAATTCAACTTCCTTTCCTTCTGAAAAAAATTTCAAGAAAAGTTCTTGAAAATTAAAAGCTACCGTCCCCAAAGATTGTAACCATTGTACTCCTAGTACAACATCAGCACCTCCCATAGGAATGGAAAGCATTGGAGTATTCAATACATATTCCCCCATGGTTAGCTTGATATTATGGCATTTTCTAGAGCAATTTATAGTTCCTCCATTTGCAACCATCACTTGACATTCTGGTGATGGGTATAGGAAACAATTCAATTCATTGGCTACCTTACAATGAATAAAATTATGGGTACTACCTGAATCAATCAACACTATAACCTTTTTCTTCTTGTTATGTCCTTCTATCTTGAGATTTTGACGAGTGGTAATTCCTGCCAATGCATTACACGATATGGTTAGACTCATTTCTTCCTTTTCTAGGGCTAGTTCCTGGTGTATATCCTCTTCTTTAAATATTCTTGTTCATTTTCTTCTTCCTCTTCACAATCTATGTAAAATAATTTCTTCTCGGCACACTTATTACCTTTAGTGTATTTTCTATCACAACTGTAGCAAAGCCCTTTTGCTATTTTTTTCTTCCAATTTATTGTGGTGCCAACCTTGTAGGATGTGGAAATCTAGGAGTAGCAACACCCCCATCTTTATAAAAGTGAGTGGTAGGCTTCCATGTCGCCATAATTTTACATTCATTTTTTCTTTCCAACCTGAATGCATTCTCTAATGAATCAGGTTCCAAAACACGAACTTCATGTTGGATGTTATCCTTTAAAGTACCTATGAAGAGATCAATCCTGTCTTCCTCTGGAATATCAGTTACCCTTATATTCAATTTTTGGAAGTCCTCAATATGCTCCCCCACTGAACACTTTTGTTTGAGATTTATCAATTGGTTAAAGAAAGTGCTTCTCTTTGTATCCTCATAATGTGCTATCATTTCCTTCATAAAAATTCACCAAGCGACAATTTTTTTATGGGAGCAAAGCCATCGATACCATACACATGTATTTTTTTCTAAATGTAAAGCTGCAATGCATACCTTTTGTGTGTTTTACACATTAGTAAGATCAAAATATTTCTCTATCTGTAGTATCCATGTTACAGGATCCTTTCCATCAAACTTCCTCATATCCATTTTTAGAATATGGTGGTTCTTCCCTCCAACATTAGAGTTTATGAAATCACAATTAACATTTATTTTGTTCTCATCATGAGTTTCCTCTACTATATTTTCACCATTAGGAAACATTTATTGTATAAACTTTTTCAAACCTTCCATGTCTTCTTTTAGATCAATCTTCATGTTTTCCATCTTAGCTTCCGTGTCATCCATATTAGATTCCATGAAAGCTTCCATGCCATCCATATTAGCTTCCATGTCGTTCTTCAAACCATCCGTCATATATTCCATGCCTTTCTTCAAACCATCCATCTTAGTTTCCATGCCTTTCTTCAAAACTTCCATGTCATTTTTTTTTGCTCTTTGCGAGAGCGAAATTTGTTGCACTTGCTCTTGTAATTTTGATATGTCATGTTTCCATTCTTCGTCTTTATGAGTCATTCTGGAGCCTTCTAAAGGCTTAATGGGTGTTGAATTCTTTTTAGGGGTCATTTCAGAATCCAATACTAATATCTATTCTACAATATGCCCTTGGAATCAATTCAACTTGATTCTTCAAACAAGACTTATACAATTCAGAAAAAAAATACACACCTTTTATTTTCTTTTGAGGAGCTCAATATTGAAATCTACTTATCTCTATACTTGTAGATCCTCAATATTTGAAATTCGTCCGTAGTAGTCCTTTGAAGCTTCTTTCAAATGTCACAGATCTAAATTGATTTGGATTCTTCAAGACAAAGTTTAATGCATGTTGTAATCAGTTAACTCAGTTAAGTGAGTTCAAGTTAGTTGTGATAGTTGTAATTGTTTGATGCACTAGTAATAGATCAAGTTAATTAAATATTATTTAATTCACAATCATTGATCTAACATGAAACTGATGATTTACTATTATTAGTTGCATTCATGTCAATTCTATTGGAGACCCGGTTGAGACAAAGGTTAAAGGGAAGTGTGACTATCAGTTGTGATATTAGCAGGTTGCCCACATGTAGTTAAAACACCACAGGATGCCCATGATACTCAACGCAGTTGACGAAGGTTGAAATTCCTAAATAATAGGGATTTCATTCATCAGGAATTGCATGAGCAAGGTAGGCTAAAGATAGGCTGAGAATTGGCTAAGTGTTGGCCCGATTTTGTCTGGATGAGTGTGAGACGATAGGAATATTTTCGAAGACTCTTGTGAGAAGAGTGCATTGTAATTTTTTCATGATTCCTTGTGGAATATACAATATATGATAGAGGGGTTTTGAGTAGCAAGCTTTCCCCGGGAAATTATTTGTGTTGTGGTTTTATTGATTATTTTTTTGCTTCATTGATTGGTGATTGTGTTTAAATTTCCGCAATTGATTTGTAGAAGCAATTCAGTATCTAGCTTTAGTACATTGTTATATCGGATTGAATCCATCATATACATATTTTTTGTATAATTTCTACACAATTATCCATATATTTTGTTCTTTTTATTATGTGTTATACCACAGTCATGTATTTATTTCATGATTGATTAATAAGACTAGTGCATGAAAACTGCTTTCTTTTGGATCAAAAGACAATGTGGCAAAACCCAAAAAGGGTAGTTGTGATGACAAACAATGCTTGGCTAATATTTTATCCTCTTCTCTATTTGGTTTTATATATATTTAGAGTCAACGATGTCTGAACGGAAAATACAATTCATTCCAGACAAAAATCCTTTGGTCGAACTACAAATTCTATATCTTTATTATGATCTTATTTTCGGCTCAATCTTGTGTTAATGGTTTTTCAACATGTCGACTCAACCAAGTATAGAAGGGAAACGAGAAAAAAATTTAAATGAGAATATGAACTTCAATTATCTTTCAAATCTCTTAAATAATGAATAACCTCTATTGCATATAAATAAGACATTATCACTCTTCCACATTCAAAATAAATAAGTTCATTTGTACATTCTATTATTAACTAAATAAATAGGCGAAGAAGAGAAAGGCCTCCTTCGTAGAGAGGTGAAGCAAGAAACTTCACCGGCGTAGTAAAAAGTCCCACTAGCAGTGAAAAAATCATTGTGTTTCCTTGAGGTGACTCCATTGGGGTACTAGATAGGCTCACTAGATGTGGATCAACACCAGGGAATGTGCTTAACTCTAAATATCAAACGCTTGATATACTTATTATCCTTCTCCCCAATTGAAACAATTGAGGTGTGAGTAGTATTATGTTGATTTTTTTGAAGTTGAGAAAGGAATAGAAGAGACTATATATCTATACAGGATAAGTAGAAAATATAACATAATATTCACGATGAATCAATACTTCCTGAAAGGCTGAGACCTTTCACTTAAGGATTAAACCTAAAAAGATAAATTGTATTTCTTCCAGTGTCACCAAGTGTTTTCTCTGCGAAAAACACCC
The DNA here is from genome assembly GCA_034641835.2 of Pinus albicaulis. Lineage (NCBI taxonomy): Eukaryota > Viridiplantae > Streptophyta > Pinopsida > Pinales > Pinaceae > Pinus > Pinus albicaulis. The sequence goes on from CM076581.1 coordinate 1,519,878,811, forward strand.
TCCAAAATTTTTCTTACACTTGAATTTTTGAACCTACAAAGGATCTTGTGATCTATAATTCCATGATCACTTCATCGTGATCTAATGTTTTTCAAAGTATTAATTCTTCTTCTATGTGTCAATATCAGTTTCTCACACATGTTCTTTCTTCGATGAATTCAAAAATAGACATCTTTTATGAAAGCTTAGATAGGCATTGCACAAATCTTAAAGTTAAGGCTTATGCGATCACTAGTGACAATGACAATGAAATAAATAAGAATAGGGTATTGAACAATACATATCAACAGTTAGTGTAAACTCTCCATGGACAGTTTTTCTCCTTTGATTGCAATTGTACTTCTATTTCGGCGAGTTTACTCAATTGTCGCTCTAGCACACCTTTGTTTTCCCAAGTGTCGCTTTCACACTTGAAACTACCATTTTTTCTTGCATTCAATTTAATAAGTGTCATTTTCGTATAATCTTCACCATTTTATGTGTCGCTTTCAATTTATTTAATACTTTTCAATTTTCATTTTCACTTTTCTCTTACTTTCGCAAGTGTCGTATTTTGGCTTGGGAAGTGTCACACATTGTAAAAACGGAGTTATGGTTTATTTCAAGAGGAAAATTTGGTACCAATGGAAGTTATATATAATATATACATGTATTAGACACATTCCCAAAGCTTTATGCATTATCGTATTAGTGTCGTCACTGTCGTCGCAAAGTATATCTTAAAGTGTTGGACTTGGAGGAGAATATTGTTTTTCCCTCACATCAAGGAGATCATGTTGATTCTGAGTTTTGGGTATTTTATTTTTCTGTCATTGATTATGTTGAGTGTGTGATCATTTTCAATTCCAACCTTGGTTTCATCTCTTCTTCACGGATCCCACACTTAGACAATTTCCAAAAAGTTTCATGCTTGACCGACTTGAGCTCACCCTTCCCCCTTAAGCTATGCATTCCACAGTTGCAAGCCTCAACCATGCATCCCTACCTCCTAGAAATATGAAATGCACATTTTCTTCCTCAAGGAATGTGTATTTTGTACTCATAGAGCCTAAGCACTTCCTCCTGACCTCTAAAACTGTGCAATATTGACTCTCATCCAGTCTCCTTTTGCACATTGCATAGCTACAAGCATAATTTTGTCTCCTTGCCTTCCTGAACTATGTAACTACATAATCCTCTGACCCTATCTCTCTCATGAACTATTCATTATGCATTTACAGGGGGAAATCCTACCTCAATGTGATCCTCAACTGTGTAGTATTGTTTCCTGAGCCTCCAATGCTATGCACTATGCAGTCACAAGCATTAGTCACTTACTCCTGACCTCTCAAAATGTGCACTTCACAATCCTTGGTCCTTCCTTTTTGTTACATGATTATTTCTAGGTCATTGGGTGGTTTTTATAAATAATTTTAGACTAATATATTTTCGGCTAATGTCATATTTTCTTCAGTGAATTTCATCTACAAGTACTATACATTGACATGACAAGATGATGCTCAGAAAGGAAGAGAAGGAGATTATGCTAGAAGACAATTGTGAAGTGGGAACCATGAATAATTCATCAATCAATAAGATGAAGGGAAATTAGCTTACGACCAAAGATCAAATAACATGATCGAATGAAGACTCCATACTAATTCAAGACCCTTTGGAGGGTGAAGATAATGAACAAAGAAGATCTTTCATGAATGTGATGTACCGAATAGATCTCTCACTAATATTGAAGACAAAGAAGCAAGAATAATAGCTTGGCATTTTCGCCTCATCATGAAGTACATGGCATCAATTTCAAGTTGTGACTTGTACGAATGTCATAAAAATGACATGTGTGTCCATGTGTCCTACCACTTCATTTTTTGATGTAATGATGTAATTATCAAAAGTAAAGGATAAAATAAAATATGTGGAAGTCCAATAGTCATATGTGGAATAATAAAAGTCACCTAGTCATATATGGACAAAAGAGTCTTTAGGAAAAATGAAAAATTCATATAGAATTCCAAAGTTCACATTAGAAGTGCAAGAGTCATGAGGGTAACCCAAGATTCATATGGGATATGAAATATCATTTCTCTTGTTATAAAAGAAACCTCATAGCTCAAAAAAATGGTTTTTGGAGTCATAGATTTTGAGGATATAGCCTTCGCTTCTCTAGCTTGGCATAAGAGAGAATATCATCCTTTGGAGAAGCAGGGAGTGACTTAATGTTCCACTATTGGAGTGAGCCTCTCACCTTTGTAATAGTGTACTTGGATCTTTTACCTAATAATAAAAAGTTCGTTGAGCCGACACATTTTCAGCATGTATAATGAATATTGTAAGATTATTCTTTGGATGTTTATGGTATATTTTTTGTTCATATCTACTAAATAAATTTAACTACTTCATTGGATTTTGTACTTATCTTATTGAATATGTGTTATATTTTCTTTAATTATCATTGTGTCTATGCGAACTATTTCACTAGATAACTATCAAATATTTCTTTTCTCTCGTGTGCCTCTCTTAGGATTGTAATATTATTTTCCTTCTACATATTCACTCTTATTTCCCTCTCGTGAAGGTATTCTTTTACCCATTTCAATTGGTAGTTCACAGTGTCAACTTAATTGGTGATTTCAAAGGTTATTTTCATACCCTCTTATGTGATTCATAGCATCCAAGGAAAATTTGTTATGGTGGCCAGGTCGATACTCCAAATGGGGCTCCTACTCCAAATCGTGTGAGTTCTAATTGGGACTTCACATCAGGAATACCGCCTTGGTTGATAGATTTACAACACGTTCAATAGATTCATCAAGTATATATATATTATTATTGGTCTTGATATCTTTTGCTACCATTTTTCCCGTATCTAAATTTTGAATCTCACAATTTTTGGAATTGAATATGACATCAAAAACTTGATCATGTATCTGAATGACAATCAAAATGTTATGCTTTAATCCTTCTATGTTCAAGACATATTATGCCTTGGTTCTTCCATTATCACTAGTAATTGTGCCTTTTTTTATGATTCTAATAGTTGTGTCATTTCCAATTTTTACTTTACCTCTATTTATCTCCTTGATGTTGATAAACTTGCTTTGATCTCTTGAATTGTGTATTTAGTAGTCACAATTGGCATACCACTTATCCTTTTCATTTTGAGCATACAATATAAGGCCACAATTTTCTTCTTTTTCCTTCCTTGCCTTAGGACACTTTTCTTCTTCTTCAGTGACTTTACAATTCTTGGCCTTATTATTACAATAATGGCATAGATAATGATTACAAGCAATTACCTTATGACCAAATGAATAACATAGAAAGTAATAATCATAGAAGAGTCTTTGGTACTTTGGGTATTGCCTATTGCTACTTAACTTTGCTAGGACATCTTCATGAATTACCTTAGCCAACCTCTTTGTTACAACTGATTCTTCCTTGAGATGGGTGATAGTGTCATTCCTCTCATTTAAATTCCTATCTGATTCATCCAACTACTTCTTAACTTCATCAAGTTGCTTCGTCAAGATTTCACATTTTCATTTAAACTTCTCCAACTCAAGTTCCATGATCATAATATATGCAACTACCCCCAAGATATGTAAGTTTCCAATTGTGGTAGAATACAACATGATTGAGGGACCAACCTTGAAATTATTCAAGCATTTTCTCACTATAGTATACAACATAATTGAGGCACCAACCTTGAAGATGAGAAGGCTCCAACCTGCTTTAGGCTTCAACCTAAATAAGGCACCAACTGTAGTGATAAGTGAGCTCCAACCTACTCTAGGATCCAAACTTAGCAGAGGAATTGACCTCCTTCTTCAACTCCTCATGGAACTATATTTCATATAATTTTCAAATTGGTTCCACCATCATCTTCTATAAATATAGGTAAATGAATCTACTATCATAAAAAAATTCACAATTTGTAATTACAACCTCTAAGCTCTGTCACTACAAAAACTATCACAATATAAAATCACTATCACCATAACATCTGCAACAAATCATTGTCACAATATTCAAATATTACATGGTCACAACTTGCAACCACTACACCTCCTCAACCTACAACCGCTACACTGCAATCACTATCACTGCAAACACTATCATAGCCAATACAAATTTCAACCTATACAATGCAATTAATGTCACAAAATTTATATGAATAATTTATGTTTATTCTCATACCACTTCCCATACTCTATCCAACTATTTCATCAACCTTTTCACTCAAATTCCTTCTTGGAACAAGTTCTTTCCCTTATTCCCAAAACCTTGCAGTTTGTTCATACACCCTCAAAAAATATAAAGTATGTTTTGGTCATAAAATAATTGTTAAAAATTCATTTCATTCCTTTGGATGCATTCACCTCTAAGACGTGAGCATCATGATTCTTCTGAAATTCAATTTGGACCAATAATGAGCCCAAAAACACAAAATGACCATATAAAACTATACAATTTATTAACCATTCTACAAAATTCAACTTTCTAGGTGAATTAGACAAAATGGTTATTTTCCAATACTAAAATATGATAATCGATGATGATTTTAATTTTCCCACAAAATAAATCTTATTATATAAATAAAATTTTAAACTTGAATGTCGTTGGGACTAGAACTAGGGGCACACATATTGTGACTTGGAAACCACTAAGGCTCACTATCAAGAGTTGAATCAGGGTTTTGATGCACACACTATAAATTTGTTACCAATTATGAATTTTTCATCAACCAGGGTCTCAACACACACATACTATGACTTCTCCATAAACCAGTGTCTCGAAACATGCATACTATGACTTTGCCACCAACTAGGATCATAGCTGAGACTCACACTAGGATCTTGGTGCACCAATTGAGTTTCCCAAAAAATATTTTAAGCCCGGTCATCGCCAGGACTTGAACCGGGGTCTCAGCATACACACTATGACTCTTCGACCAAATGAGCAATCCAATGGGCCTTGTCATGTCCCAGATCGAGCCTCATTTTACTATGCATGAAATTTATCAATATAAAAGGCACAAGTATTTAACTCCAAGATAGTTCCAACCTCATTAAACTGTGAACACCCAACTCACTCCAATGCAGTGGTATAAGTCAAAATGATCATATGTAAAAAATGAACCATTTAAAAAATCAACTCAAATGATTCATTTCAATCGAACCAAAACAATATCAATGAGAAAATGAACTTAGAATTTATCAACAATTCCACCTTCACTTATTTCTTCCAAACCAAATGATTCCAGAACTCATTTGTCTCAACCAATTTTTTTCAATTTTTATCATTTCCTAGATGTGCCAACACACATATGTAATGTTCGCTTGTAACATTTATTATTACAATTAGTCGGGGCCAATGACTATCCCTCCTAATCCATATTATTCAACCACTATTTTGGGAAATAAATCCCTAAAGGTTTTTAGGTCGGCAACCTTCACAGATCAGGGGCATGCCATTCAAGAAGGACTCACTTAACCTATCTTTTATGCTGAAAACTAGATTTAATCAATTGCGGAACTTACCCGAAAGTCCTACGTTTGAGGTAGATCCCATAGGGTTCAAACCCCCAGCAACTCCTTGTGCTTCGTAACCTATAAATCAAGAAAAAGTGAACACGAAACACTAGTTGTACAACATATATTGTTCCTAAATGTCGGTATAATCCATATATAATATTATATAAGCAATACTAAATGTTTAACTAACAATATTTGCACATATATAGACACGTGAATATTCGGGAACAAGATGGTACTTCTTATTATAAATGGCATGTACAAGAATATAAAGTGGAGAGATCACCTGAATCCTTCCACAGCCTTCGAGTAGACCATCCTCTGGATCCGTCCAGCCCTCACCTCGCTAGGATTCTTCCAAGATGTGTGCACACAATATGTCATATAAGATGATGATCATCTTCAAGGAAACAAGGGTTTCCTGAATATACTTGGGAAGTGCAGGAGGCATAGGAACATAATACTTGAAATAGGGATCCAACAGAGTACAATATCTATAATTTTCTCTCTCCTTTAGGCCATACACATGAGGGGCTTTTATACTCCCTCAAAGTAGTTTCAGTAGTTGGAAACAGTTGGGCCATGGGCTGGGGTGGTTGAATTACAGGAATAACCATCACCCTGACATGAAAATAAGGAATTTATATATATTTTTAATGATTTAAATGGCATACACGGAAAATTATGGACGGACTCGTGTATATTTGCGGAAAAGTCTAGGCATAGCCGTGTATGGGAATTTTAACACTGGTTTTTATGAATTTTTTCAAGTCTAGAAGGAAAGGGTTCCTAGGGCCAAAGAGACAATCATTATTCACATGAGGGTGAAAAATGATGCTATAACAGATGCCCCCTAATATATGAGGTCAAAAGGGGTACATAATGGCCGAAATATATTATGTGCATAGAAAGAACCTTGCGAAGACAAGAGAGGACGTCACCAGATTTCAGCCTATCAAAAAATCAATGAAAGAAGTCAGAGAGTCAACTCATGTCTGAAGCGGGCATCCCCATGCTTAGTGAAAGAAAAGCATGTCTATAGATCCAAAATGTATGCAAGTATAACTGAACTAGAAAGTACATAGTGAATCATTTGAGCACTGCTCGGAAATACAAGCTGAAAATCATGTGTAAGTATCACATATAGAATATTGATCAATGATGTTGTAGTAGATATCTGATCACTCAAGTAACTGAATCTCCAGGTACCAAATCATAAGAGGTGGAAAACATGGTACAATAATGCAACTTGAGGGCCAACATATAAGATTCTGTTGTACTCAAAATGCAACATATAAGGGTGGACAGTGTCACTGGAAAAATCTGGATGAAATGTCAACAGTGAACCGAAGCATGCTAATGCAAACCCGAGGTCTTCACCAATCACGATGGCACAATTCTACACAATGGGAATGAATGAGCTGATGTCGACCACGTGAGAAATCATTTGACTACCGTTCAATAATGTAAACCGTTAAAAAATGTAAAACAACCCATCGATAATGATAATGGGTGTCAAGGTGCCCCAGTACAATGTAACAAGTGCGAATGAATGAGTTGAAGTCGAACACTTGTAAGAATCTATCAATTAGGAGGCAATAATGAATCCTCACTGTCAACAGCGAAGAGTCTGCCACTAATGACTGCAAACTCTAAGGTACTGACAAAAAGACTCTAGACCTTATTCCCAAAGCAATGAGTCAGAGTCAATGAGAAAATATCTGCTGGAAGGAAGGCATTGAGGCATCCCACATTAGTCCAATGCGAGTGTAACCTGCAGGCCAAGATTTGGAAGGAATCGGATGAAGTAGAGTGAAGGAACCAACCTGAAGTAAATTTTCGACATGTACAAGATGAAGCTAGCACATGGAAGAAACCCTCTCAACCAACCAATAATGAAAGCTGACAAAGAGGTGAGATATCCACCGATAGGTTTAAATTGAAATCAAGGTACTGCATGAATCCCAAGTTTGATAATGTATGCTGACGTCGAACACAAGTAAAACCACTCAGTAAAAGACCTATAATGATGATCAAATGCTGAGCACAAGGTCACCTATCAATAATGTAAATAGGGCTAGGGTGCGGCTCTAGGTCGATAAGAGACAAACCCACTGGTAAGAAGTCAATGGAGACCTTCTCAAACCAGCATGAGCATAGTACCAAACATCTGATGTGAGAGTATAAGATACTAACAAAACTAGGAAGGCCTGAATAATAAGTCAAGAGACACCGCAGAATGGTCGACTCAGGGTTAACTTCCCTTGAACAAAAGCACGACTCATGATGACCATGGCAGAAAATAATGACATTGTATAAGTTTGTTATGCAGGAGGCAAAAACAAACTCTCCATATGATTGGAAGAGATAACCAACTGGGGGAGAACCGACTCATGAAATAAGGCTATGGTCTCCTAGGTCAAAACTAAAAACCATCCCAAATGAGGAAAATACATAGTGGTATGTGCTTTGTTCAAGGGCAACAAAATGATACTGTAACTTCCATCAAAATATGAAGTAACATCCCATTCCCGCTCTTTTTAACATATTTGATTTTTTTGTATTTTTCATATAATAAGCTTGAAAAATAATAAAATAATGCTATGGTACAATGGATAGAACGAGTATCAAGAAACAGATGCACTAGTTCCTGGGATAGGAACAATCCTATGCTTAATGCAAGGTGGCGGAAACTAGTAAGCGATACTCAAAGGAGTGTTCCATCCATGGGTAACAAGGGTGTCAAGTTGCGATAGCTAAGTGATTTGCAATGGCTAACTTTTTACAGAGAGTCAAGGTCAAAATATGGCTTAAACATCGAGTCCAAATGAAGCCTACTAAAGGCCAAGATAAACAAGTAGTCAATATACAATGCAGTAATACAACTGAAGAACACCAGGGACCCTCTAGGGTAATAGCTAGAAAAATGATAATGAAGAAGAAGAAGAATGAAGCTTCAACATATAAGTCATGGCGGGACTAAAGAGGACTCCCGAGCCTACATAAAGTGCAGCATGGGAAACAAGTGCTAGCGAGGAACTAACTAGGATGCCTATGTAAAGGAAGGCTCTACCACCAAGTCATGATTAAATAATCGACAAGTGAAATGGGTTGAATACTCATGACATGATGGGATCGACCCTATGGAAAGTGATTAGAATGGAGGCTATAATTCAGAATGCAATGGAAAGTGGATTACCTAACCTATATTCCAATGGAGATCATATACTTACCATGATAGGTTAGCAGTCATGGTTTTGAAAACTGGAAAAAAATCTCAAATTCAACAAAATGTACCTGAAAATATACCTATCCCAACACTTCCAAGCAACTGGGTTATGCAGCTTAATACATATGTCAAAACGAAGCATAATGAAATTGTGCAAAAAAATTTCAATTTCTGGGCATAAATACACATTTTACCTCACATTTGGGTCATTGTCACTTTGCTGAATTGGAGAAAAGAGCTCTAGAGAAAAAAAAACCTCTTTCCTCAAATCAAGAGCAAACAGCCGTCAAAATTTGTCGGATTAGTCAGGTAAGCCTTAAATTCATCTTTGTGATTAATTTCATCCATTTATAGATTAAAAATTTTGATTTTTCACCGTTGAAATGATTTGTTTTGATTTATCATTCTGCGCATACGTGGGTTCATGTGGACGAACCCACGTATGATACGCGACTGTCCAAAAGGGAAGTCGCATATGCGCAGACCGTGATTGAAAAAAATGAACTTAATGATGAAATTAATGATTTTTTGTTGCATGACTATCTCTTGGAGAGAACGTGAGCATAGTGCCATTGATCAAGAGTTCATGAGAGACCAAAATTCACTCAATATCCTTCGAAATTGTGGTTTACTCAAATTCTTCAAAACGCAAAATATGAAAAGTAACGTCCGGTTACTTGAAATGCTAGTAAATCATTGGAAACCGGAGGAAGATTGTTTCATGATTGATCAAATACCTATACACATAGAGGTGGAAGACATTTATTTTATTACTGGACTCTCCCGAAGAGGATATCTGGTAGATTTACATTGCAAGCCCGTGGGAGGGCTTACAATGGAAGAATATGTCCACATCTATTATGTAGAGGGGTCTCAAATAGTAGGGACTCAAATTGCGATCAAAGATTTATTAGAGCTACATATGAAAATTCTCCTCTTTACCATTGGTAGGGTGGTAGGATTTACTTCCTTACACTGGGCATCGAGGACACAAATGAGTATAGCTCTGGAATGTTTAGTGCATCTCTTTTATTGGTGTACAACTCTTCTTACCAACATGAAAAAACAATTGACCTCCATCTGGAAAGCTAAAACGAAGCATTTCGAGTATGGAACTATCTTGATGACATTCTTCTTTGAGAAGATTCCTGGGCTTCGACCCAAAGTGATCTCATCCATTAACAGCCCTAGAGACCCAAGAATAACTCGATGGGCTGATCCGATGAAGAGACTGGGGGGAACTGAAGTTCCCCAAACGACATGGGATGATGAGTTCTTCCAATGGTGGGAAGAACATATTATTTCAATGGATGACTATCCATATGCTGGGATGGATTTTCACGGTGATCCAGACTTGGTCCTTCCACCTGGCGCAGCATGGGGTGTTATTGGTAAGACTACAATATTTGATTTATTTTTTTGATTTTTTCAATATATGTGAAAAAATATAAAAAAACATGTTTTTGATTGGATTCCAAATGACTTGAAAAATTATATGACCATGACACAAATATGGGACTAGTTCATCTGGAAGGATACCCATGACACAAACGTCAAAAAGGCGAAGCGGATGCTAAAGACCCTGGTAGGAATCTACACGCCATTCAGAGAAACTTGGAGATTTTGACTCGCCAAGTGCCTATGTCTGCAGTAGAAGACTTACCAAAGGCTATCCAGAGACAGGTAGTCGGGGTACCGTGAGACTGGGTGCGGTTATTCCGCCGTGTGGCTACTGCAATCGTGTTCTATAGGAACACAAATGTTGGACAGGGATCATAGATTTTGTTGGATGACTGTATTATATTTTTGAGACTGAACATGATCAGGCATAAGCCTTAATTTTGTAAGACAGATGGGTCCAAATTTTTGTATAGTTTTTTGTACATTCTGATGATATATACATATATATAGTGGTTTATGATGCGATGAAACAAATGTGTGAAAATGTATGATGATTCTGATGATTTGATTTAAAGTGTTGAATGAATAATATTCTAGTAAATTGCTTGATTAGCCAGTGAATCTGCCATGTGATTGTTAGCTCGAGGAATGTGAATAAACATTATAAATTGAAATTATATTTGCAATAAACGTACCCTAAAAAAAATTCAAAACAAGAAAAGATTCTGGACCCGATATATATTGTTCAATTGTGACACTACCAACTGGGAATCCAAGAATACTACCAATGAATCAACACCCAAAGATATTGCTTCTGAAAGTAGATAAATGACTGCAATGTATTCTACTACGTTATTGGAAGCATCACCAATGCAAACCCCTCTTGAAACTAACAGTTGACCAGATGGATAATGAAGTACCCAAGCCACGGAAGCTAAGTTCTGGGTGTGTCTACTAGCACCATCGACGAAACCATAATGACTAATGATATCCAATACAACCTGCCAATGCAGATCAAAAATCATCACCATCATCTCAGATCGAAAACTCAAATATGTACAAGCACAAAAAAAAAATATATATACAAAAAGAAAAATGCCAGGCCAAGGCCTAGGCATAATACCTTTTCAGGTAGAGCCCATTTCTGGCCTCCGCCAGCTTATTTCCCTCAAAATCAACCAAGGTATAAGCTCCTTTTTTAAGGACCTTTTTAATGATGAAGGGTCCATACCACATAGACTTTAATTTACCTACCCCCAGGGCATCCTTTTCATGGGCATAAACTAGAACAAGGTCGCCTTTGGAGAAAACCCTAGGTTTGACCGCTTTATCGTACTAAACTTGGACCCGTTTCTTATGTGCTTCGTTCATCGTGGCGGCATCTCGACGCTGCTCATCAAGATGTTCTAAATGAAGGAGGCGCTCTTCAAGACTCAAAGTGTCAGGAAGAAGTTCTACAACCAACTTAAGAGAAGGAATCTCACACTCAATGGGAAATATTGATTCCAACCCGTAAGCTAGTTGAAACGGAGTAAAACCAGTTGCAGTCTTGACTGACATCCGATATGCCCAAATTGTAGGATACAACATAATGTGCCAACTAGATATAGCTTTATCAATTGTCCGTTGAAGAATGGTCTTCAAGGATTTGTTCACGACTTCCACTTGCCCATTGGCTTGAGGATAATAAGGAGATGAATGCTCTTGCCGGAAACCCAATTTGAGAGATAACTCAACCATCATGCTATTCTGAAAATGACTGCCATGATCAGTGAAAATCTCTTTAGGAATACCAAAATGAGCAATAACTTGATTGAAGAGAAAAAAATCTACTATCTCACTGTCATTCCCAAAAGTAGGCATAGCCTCGACCCACTTTGTGAAGTAGTCTACTGCTACAATAATGTACTTGTGACCTTTAGCCAAAGGCGGGTTACAAGTAGTATAATCAATACCCCACTTTGTGAATGGATTGACAGTGATAACGGGGAAAAGTGGAGCTGGATGAGCGCACATATTTCGAATATACACTTGACACGGATGACACCGTTTGACCGACTCAACACAATCTTTTAAAATCGAAGGCCAAAAGTATCCATCATGACGCAAGATCTTTTGGGCTGTAGCAAGCCCGGATAAATGACCACCAGAAGCTTCATTGTGGCAATCATTCAGCACAACTGCAGCTTCTTCGAAATTTAAGCAACTTCTTAGGATCGTATCGACCCCCTGACGGTATAAAGTATCCCCAATGATCAAGTAATTTTTAGCCAGGTGACGTAACTTACGACGCTCATCTTTCAAAAAAGTTGAAGGAAAATTCGCAGTCTGAAGACATACAATGAGATCCCCATACTAAGGATCCTATGAAGAGATGAGAAAAAGATGCTCATCACAAAAGGATTCATCATAAATTATATCCTCTCCACAGGGCAACTCAGAAGTTAATTCTACGAAAACTAATGATTTCTTGGACTTGGCAGACATAAACTCAAGATCAAATTCCTGCAATATCAAAATCCACCGATTTTGTATGCCCCCAATCACTCACCTACTAAGCACAAACTGAAATGGATTGGCTGCTGCCAAAACATAAGTTTTTCGAAGAAGAATATAATGTCTGAGCTGTTGCATAGCATGAACACCTTCTAAAGCCAGTTTTTCTATCGGAGAATACCAAAGTTCAGGTCCTACCAAACCTCGACTAAGGTAGTATATAACATGCTCAGCAAGAGCATCATCCTCCTGAACAAGACCATACCGATAGTAAATTCCGCTGCTATGAGATAAAAGAGGAAATCCCTGTTATAATCAGGTGGACTCAGGATAGGAGCAGAGGTCAATGTTTTTTTCAAAGCATCGAATGAGCATTGAGAAAATTCATCCCACAAAAATGGGACTCCTTTATTTAATAATCTCATGAATCCTCTTGTAATCTCGGCATAATTTACGATAAATCTCCATAGAAAATTATCTTTTCCTTGTAGACTTTGAAGTTGAAAAATGGATGACAGTGGAGGCAATAGATGTATTGCCTCAACCTTGAAGGGATCTACCCTAATCCCCTGCGTAGACACAATAAACCCCAACAACTGACTGGATGTGACTGCGAAAACACACTTGTTTGGATTCAACCGGATTTTGTAAAAACGACACCGTTCAAATACTTGACGAAGGTGAGAAGGATGATCAATTCACTTGCACGAACAAGCAGCTAGATCATCCAAGTACACCTCGATAATATGTTTAATGTCATGGAAGGCATATGACATGGCCCGCTGAAATGTGGCTCCAACATTTTTAAGGCAAAAGGCATTTTTTTGTAAGAAATGGTACCCCAGGGACAAATAAAGGAAGTCCTATGCTGATCTTCAAGATGGATAGTAATTTGATTATATCTGGAAAAACCATCCATGAAGGAGAAAATTGCATTGCCCACACACTCATCGATGATCTGATATATGAATGGTGTGGGGTAATTATCTTTCGGACATGCTTTATTAAGATCTCTAAAATCAATGCAAACACAAATTGTTCCTTGGTTTTTGTCCATCGGGACTAGATTTGAAACCCATTCAGTTAAAGGAACAGGGAAAATGAATCCCGCCTTGAGCAGCTTCTCTACCTTAGCTTTGATAGCTGCAGCCTTCCTAGGGTTGACCGAACGAAGCTTTTTCCTCATAGGCTTAGCATTCTCATAGAACTTGATCTCATGCTGGACAATAGATGGATCTATACCAGACATTTCTTCATACGACCAAGCAAACACATCCCTAAACTCTTTAAAGAGATCGATGTAAATTTAAATCTTTTTAGGTCAAAATTCAACTCTGATAAAAAGCATTCTCGATAATGTTGGGATTCCTGGAGATGTTCACTGGGATAGTCGGAGAAATCACAGCCATGTTCCCTTCAGCAAATACCTGTGCTGGTGCTAAAGGGTTCAAGAATAGGTGAACAGGACTAGAAGACTGAGGACTTGGAAAACTTGACTCAACTTCATTCAAGTCTGGTAGAAAGTAAGACCGATGATGCAAATCATCCCACGGTCTATCTACACTAGTCATAGCTTCCAGGATAGACTCTTCAGATGGAAGAGTGGTATCTAAGAAATTCTAGGTGGAAGAAGAACTAAGTATCCAAGCCGGAGCCACATCGCCATCCAATTCCGCTGGTGAAAGAGAAACAGGAATGGATTCTGCAGAGTCAACAATGTACTTGTAATAAATATTTGCTGCAGACATCGGAAATGCCATTCCACCCACTTGACCTTCCGCTAATGTGGAAGTAGGGGAAGGTAAGGTCCAAGGATCTGAAAAATAATGAGTTTGAAAGAACTCTCTTCGAATAGGAGCCCTGGAGGATGAAATTGCATTTATATGAATAGAAGGAGGTGGAATATCGAAAGTACCCATCAGAGAAGAATACATTCCAACCCCGAGATTCTCAACAGGCAGCTTGACATTATCCACCAAAGGGATAGTTGAGTTAGTAGATGCATTCTGGTCTATAGGAGAACAATCCAGTTGGTCAACTGTGACAATCCTCCCTTCATGAGGGAAACAAACAATACGAAACAAGGAGGATGCAATAGCATCCATCTCATAAATCCAGTTTCGCCCCAACAAAAGGTTGTATTCCAAGCTTGCATCAACTATCTCAACCTCAATATTTACAGTTTTTCCCTCAACACAGATGGGAAAAGTCGGGACAATACCATGTGGCTTGTGAGAATGACCATCAAACGCAGTCAGAAGATTGGCTGGTGGAATAGCTGCAGGACATCTGATTCCTTTCCAGCATGCGAGAGACATCACACACGTGGAAGCACCCTCATCAACGACCATTTGAAATGTAGTGAATCTTCGATACAAAGATCTAATATGGAAAGCCATATAATGTGGGAGTCTCTTTTTAAAATTAGTCATATCAAATGTAATCATAAGAGATTTTTTCGGATCAATAGCCCTAATAGCAGTAAGAAGAGCACTTCGCTGAGCTGGACAAGACTATATCACCTCAAGAGCAGACATAGCACAAGGACTATGGGCCAGATATTCTACAACAGAGTAGTTATGAGCAGCCTTGGCATTTGGATTAATTGTCGTTCTTTTTTTATATTCTTTCGACATCCGAGGTATGGGCTCAACAGTTGGCTTCAGAATGTGAAGTGGTTCAGTAGTATCAGAAGTACCCTTAAATTTTGAAGACTCAGCTGTACCATAATCATGAGATATCGTAGCGATATCTATGTGAGCACTCATCATATATATGTTTGATGGATTTTCCCTTTCCTGGGTGGCACCAGAGGAAGACCCAGTATTTTGATTTGTGCCAACAACTAATTTTTGCCCTTGGGGAAAAGGGTTTGTTAACACAGCTTGGGAACTGGAAGATCCCTGTTGAGCTAAAAAGCATTGTGCATCCTAAATTTTAGGAAAAAGGTGAGTAAGATGATCTCCAGTACATAACTTGCATGGAAATTTCACTTTCTTTTTATCCTTCTGTCCTTCACCAACATGCTCGTTGGATTTATTTGCATCGCCCTTTCCATTTTTTCCCTTTTTTATATTATTATTTCGTCCTTTCTTCTTCCCCTAGGATTTTTTATTTCCTTTGGGGTTTAGAGTCTGGACAACATTTATTGACAAATCTTGGGAAGAGGTGGGCATTGAAGGTAGAACCTGCCCGGAAGAAGCAGATTGTATGGACAACTGCTGCAATTGGTTAAGCAGGTTAGCTTCACCACTATCGATTGACCCAATAAGTCCATCACCATGAGGACCAGGTTTAGTTTTGGACAAATCCAATTTGGAGTGACGAGCTTCAGGCAAGATTTTATTGATGACTCCAAACTGATAATAAATCAGTTCTAATTGTTGGGCCCTGAAATGGTCTGTTCCTTGGAAAATACCCCTGACAGGGATACATCCTTCGAAATATCTGGCTGCAATGATTTCAAAAACCATTCTAGAAGGAATTCATTTAAAATTTAGGCTTTAATGAGTCGCTTCCAACTCCACCATTCTTGAATATGATCAAAAATGTGGGTTTCCTTGTCCTGATTAAAATTAGCCAAGAGTTCAGTCCTGGCATCATAACAAACATGCAACTGAAAGTGATTTAGAAACATGGTAGCCAAATCTCCAAAAGTGGAAAAACTGCCCCCAAGTAACTCAATATACCACTTAGCTACATTTCTCATCAAGGTGCGCTGAAATAATCTCAACCTAATCAAATCATCGATCAGGGAGTTTGATGAACACCAAATATCAAAAGTGGTGATGTGATCCACCAGATCCTCTCCATTCTTTCCTTCAAATTTTTGAATGTCTGAAGGTAGTTTGGTAGGGACTGGAGGCCACCCTGGACTATAGCGGATTGGATCATTAGTCAATTTTGAAAAATCTAGAAATTTTAATGTTGCCAGAAATGGTAAACGAGGAGGAGCCTGAGAATTCCATCCTTGATAGGATGAATTTCCCACATTCTGAAAAGAATACCCTGGATTTGATGAGGCATCAGGTTTCCAGAAGGAGTTCGTAGAAAAATTTGGGCCATAGGAAAACCCTTGTGACCCAGCATTCGGAGAAGGACCCCCTCCCAACATAGAGTTACTATAAATCGGGCCAATTCCCCCCACTGAAGTAGTGAATGAAGAAGAAACCCCCTAATAAGGGTTCCAAGCATTTGATAAGGGAGAAAAAGACTGATAAGCACTAGATGAAGAGACATGAACATTCCCTTGGTGACCAGTGAGAAACTGATTCCATGCCCCTACTACCGTAAAGATAGGGTTCCACCCCATGAAGGTAGTAAAACTTTTATCTCCAGACCATGGATTAAAATTTTGAGTCTGGTAAGTAAAAGGAAAAGATCCTAAGGAAGGATTCAAGTGAGGAATATGTCCACTTCCAAAGGGGAACCCTTGAAAAGAAGTCGATCTACTAGCCATAGAGGGGATGGGTGTGGATGCAGTTGCAGTAGTAGAAAAGGAAAACGGAGGAATTCAATTAACGGAGATTCCAAGAAAAAAGGGACCAGATTGATAAGCCTATGTTTGGGTATAACCGGAACCAAACATAACAGCACTAGAAGAAATTGAAGATATAGCAATAGTGCCTCCTCCCTCAACTTTAGGAGGAGTTTGAATACCTGCAGCACTCACAGCCAAAGTTGTGTTCCCAGTCATGGCCATCGAAAGGTGAGAATGTGATGGATAATGGCTCTCGGGTCTCTTAGAATCAGGTCCGATGTACTCGATGATAAACGGAAAATTAGAAGAAAGAGGAGACGGAAGTGATTCAGGAGATTGAGGTACCTCCTCTACTTCTACTTCTGGAAATAAAACTCTCAAGGTGGGTGGAGTACTCCTCTCAGTACTGACACGAACACCAAGATTACATAATCTTCAAGCCCTAATAGAGGATCTCTCTCCACTGCGTCAGATAACACCAGGTGATAACCGCCTTCTGAATTGCTCCTACGCCTTCTTGAAGAAGGCTCGGCACTGACGGGAGACAACCCACGAAGCTGTCTTGATCAACGAATCGATCGGTCAGCCACTTTAAAAGATTGATTAGACTCAAAAAAGTATAAATCTAAGAAAGCTAGGAGCAAAGAACACTCACTACAAAGTCCCTAAGATACAGCCAAGCAAACGACCTTCAAGTATTTCTGCTCCAGGTCATTAGGACTGGACACCAAAATACAGGTAAGCGAAAAATAGGACCTCCCAAAAGCAGTCTGGGGTAATTAAAACCCATATCCACTAGCAAAGGTAATAGAGGCAGTTATGCTGACCTCCTAACAACAGCCTTTGCCGGTGCAAGTACACAAGCTTCGCAAGGGCACCCTCTAGAAGTACTGCTGGAAGTGATACAAGGTTTGCCTTAGGTACCACGGGTATTCCCCCCCGCAGTCACCTATGTGATACCTAGGATGGGCAACTAAGGACACCAATCCGTATTAGCAACTTGGCAGAACGGTCTTAGGTTAAGATTCAGCAAATCAGAGAGGGGGTATCTCTCTTCTCTACCTGCACTTTCCCTCACGCTTGAATCTCTGGAGGAGACCTTTCCCGGTCCACCTAGCGGTGTTGGATTTATTTCATTACTAAACTTCTATGTTTCAAAATCTGAGTGGCCTTGGAGAGTTAACTCTCCACTCACCTAATCCAAGGCCCTACCACCTAGCTAGTTGATGTATGACACTTAAAACAAAAAATTGCTAGTTGTTTTTAATTTATATCGCTTATTTTAATTGGCTGTTATTTTATGTCAAGGGCATATGGAAGTGAAACCAATGATTTTTGTATGACGCAACAAGAAACCAATGAAAACCAAACTATATGAAAATGCATTGATTTCCTTTGGATGAAGAGTGATTTCTACACAGATTCTATGAGACTATATATTTTACTTTTCTTTTCAGATAACCAGACCTCACACACAAAAAATTATGAAAAAGACTAAAATGATTATGTGAACCTAATGCAAATTACTAATGGCATGTAAATTCTAATATGCAAGACCTAAGAAAGCAAAGAGAAATCTCTAATGATACCAAGGTTCAATCACTTTTTGGCATTCTATCAATCTAACTCCAAATCAAAAGCTCAAAAAAGGCCAAAAATCAGACTGAATATAAAAGAATGAAATCAAAAGAAGACTCCCTTCCTAATCAAGTCAAGAACCAAAGAATAAAGACTTCAACAAGGCTTCAAAAAGGTGAAAATAAATCATAAACCAAAACAGAAGCAATGGGAAGCAAAAATGTTTTCTGGCTTTTGAATTTTATGAAGAAAAGAGACTTCAAAAAACTAAGAAACTATCAAATTACTGAGCCAGACCAACTTCGAATCTCAAGAAAAACTTCAACAAGATGCTATAAGCCAACTGTGCTACTCTCATAGCAGGACTTGTATGAGCAAGAGGAAGACAAGAAACTCAACAAATCAACTCAGTACAATAGCATAAACTTGCAGCAAACTCAGACTCCAAAGAATCAAAAGAGACTCTTCGAAAATTGCAACAAGACCTAGTCAATGAAATCAAGAAAACAAAATGCAAAAAGAGGCAAAAATCAAGATTGAAAGCAACTCATAAAGTTAGGAAAGAGAAAATGAGAAAAATCTCTCTCTCCTGAATAGTCAGAACAGCCAAGAATATTCAGAAAAAGATCTTGGTGCTCAAGCCATAATTGCAAGCACAATAAATGAAGATTTCACCAAATGATCTGATCTTCAGACAATCAAGAGATAAAAAAGTATAAAACCACTTTAAACACAGTCCAGAGACTTCAAGGATATCATAGGGACAAGTCTCCACAGGCAAACAAGACCAAAAAAGCTTAAAACCAAGAATTTCAAAATTTACCCAAACATACACACTTTAATAGTTTTACAACTAGCGTGCATACATGACTATTGTAAAGGGAACTAGCGTATATGTGGGTACCTTTACACAAAATAGAGTATATACGTGACTATGCAGAAAAGAAACCGCGTATGGAAAGGTAAATAAGAAAAAATAAAAAAAGGTCAAGCCCTGATCAAGAGACCAGGTCTTCAGTCTGACTGAAAAAAGATTTACTAAATTGGAAAAATGATTAAAACTGTTGGAAACCTTCAAGATAGATGAAACAACCCAAATGGAAATCACAAGATTGTGTTCCCCAGTGGAGTTGCCATTTCTGTTTTGGGAAATAACTCCCTAAAGGTTTTTGGGTCGGCAACCTTCACAGATTAGGGGCATACCATTCAAGAAGGACTCACTTAACCTATCTTTTATGTTGAAAACTAGATTTAATCAATTGCAGAAATTACCCGAAAGTCCTACGTTTGATGTAGATCCCGCATGGTTCAAACCCCCAACAACTCCTCGTGCTTTGTAACCTGGAAATCAAGAAATAATGAACACAAAACACTAGTTTTACAACATATATTGTTCCTAAATGTCGGTATAATCCATATATAATATTATATAAGCAATACTGAATGTTTAACTAAAAATATTTACACATATATAAACAAGTGAATATTCAGGAACAAGATGGTACTTTTTATTATAAATGGCATGTATAAGAATAGAAAGTGGAGAGATCACCTGAATCCTTCCACGGCCTTCGAGTAGACCGTCTTCTAGATCCGTCCAGCCCTCACCTCGCTAGGATTCTTCCAAGATGTGTGTCACACGTGATGTCATATAAGATGATGATCATCTTCAAGGAAACAAGGGTTTCCTGAATATAATTGGGAAGTGTAGGAGGCATGGGAACATTAGACTTGAAATAGGGATCCAACAGAGTATAATATCTATAATTTTCTCTCTCCTTTAGGCCATACACATGAGGGGCTTTTATACTCCCTCAAAGTAGTTTCAGCAGTTGGAAATAGTTGGGCCACAGGCTGGGGTGGTTGAATTACGGGAATAACCATCACCCTGCCATGAAAATAAGGAATTTATATATTTTTTAATGATTTAAATGGCATACGCGGAAAATTATGAACGAACTCGCATATATACACGGAAAAGTCTAGGCATAACCGTGTATGGGAATTTTAACACTATTTTTTATGAATTTGTTCAAGTCTGGAAGGAAAGGGTGCCTAGGGCCAAAGAGACAATCATTATTCACATGAGGGTGAAAAATGATGCTATAACAACCACATGACTAAGTAATAACCTTGTTCATGTGATAGTTGGACTAATTTATCCCCTTTTTTCTATGTGACCATACCATATGGCTTGGTTTCTAGGGTCATTAGTAATTCGTATGATGACATTATCAAGAAATCATCATGCCATGTGGCAACCTAGGGGGCACATGTCACCCATTTTTGGTCATTTGGCCATTAAAAAGCTACCACATATACCTGTCACATGGTAATTGTTGGTGATGTCACGTGTCATGCCACGTTATATTAGATAGCATGTCATACCTTATATATGATTGCCACATATCTGTGTTTTTGAGAAATATAACTAGCATCGGTCTTCAAAATTGTTGTCTAGCTCATGAAATGATTTAATTCTTATGTATTTGTCAGAATAAAGAAAAATAAAAAATACTGTAAAGATCAAAAGAAAATTATTTTTATAAGCATGGGTTTCATGCTCAATTTATTTTGTTTCTAGGTCTAAGCACCCATTGTGTGCTTCTACGATTTGTTTCATGAATCATTGCCCTTGTCATCTTGTATTAGACCCTTCTTGGGCTTATTATATCAAAGAAGATTTTTTTTATGTCAAAAATGTAAAATAAGTCTCCTCCACCAAGTCGGCCCTATCTCCAAAAAATCAGCCTCATTGAAGGGACTCAACCTTGCACAAATCATTATAAATAAGCAGTGTAATTTGGCCTATTTTGGTATTAATCCAGGGAAGTTTGATCTGCAATTGAAAGGAAGTATGAAGGCTCAAACATGGAGTGTAGAAGAATTGAAAAAGTAGGAAAACAGTAGCGAATAAAAGAGGAACCATAATGAAGGAAAGAATATTATTTTTCTATTATTCTAGTTCACACATGTGATATTATAAATTTTAGGAGTGGTAAAAAACCGTAGGCTTGTAGTAGAGGCTGAAAAATTGATGCAACAAGCCAAAATCTATGATTGAAGTAGGATCGAATCATTTTGACTCTTGTTGACTAGAAGTTGATTGTTGTTATCTTGAATGGAATTTGTTAGAGGATGACTTGGTGGATTGGATAATGTTTTTTTCTTGGTCAAAGGGTCTTGGTTATCTCATTTGATTTGGCTCTAAAGGAAGAAAAGAGAATTTTTGGGTTTTCCCCTAGGAGAAGGTTTTTTCCCTGGATGACAGCTTACATCTTGTGTTCTTGTTGTTTTTATCTTCATGCATTTATGTTTTGGTAGTTTCTTGATGATAAAAAGATAAATACTACATAAAATAAGTTAATAAGATTACAAAGAAATGAAAAGTGAATATAAAGAGAATAACATCTTTCTGCATTTCTGATTTTCAAACATGATATCAAAGTTAAGGATAAGAATAAGGAAAAGGTAACTTGAAGATCAATAGCTATCATAATTTTAAGGAATAATTCAAGAGAAGTTTTCAAGGTATATCATAAGGATAAGTGAAGTATTATCAATTGAACCTTTTGTACATATATTGGAGGGCCACATTTTCTAGGAGGAAGGAAGTATTGAGAGATATTATAGAAGTCATGAAAGGTACTAAGCTAACTTAAAGAATAAATCTACAAATATATATAGAATCCTTCATAAAAGTAACATTGACAAGTTTACCTATGGTCTCATCAGTGAAATCTAAAAACAGGCTTCAAGGAGCTTCTAAATTTAGAGCATGGAAGATAAAGATGGACATGATCCTTGCAAGAAATAAAGTATTGGACTTAGTAGAAGGAAAATTCAAAGAACCAAATGATGATGCTTGAAAGGAGAAGTAAAATGAAAATGATATTATAGCCATGATCCTAATTATGGTTGGATTAAAGACAACATGAATCCCTACATATCCACACTAGATACTTCAAACAAAATGTATGATGCTCTCTCCAAGTTATTTTCAATCAAGAATATTGGGTAAGTAGGAAGTTTAAAGAATGAACTTTGAATTTTCAAAATGGCCAAAGATGATACCGTGTCTTCCTAATTTTTAAGTATTTCCCATATAAGAGATGAATTATAAGAAGTTGATGAAATCATCCCTCATAAGGAACTTGTGATTTCTACCCTTCTAGGACTACCAAAGTCTTGGAATGCTTTTGTAGCTAGAATTACTAGTCGGAAAAATTATCCCTCCTTTGAAGAAATTTGGTATTCATGTACTCTAGAAGAAGCTTGACTTCCCTTGATAGGAGGAAAGTAAGAATATGAAGAGAATACGACCTGAAATACCTATTCTTATCATTTCAAGAAGAAAGGAGAAAATAAGAAATTTAAAGGGCCAAAGAAAAATCATGGCAAGATTGACCTTTCTAAAATATAATGTTATCATTGTCACAATATGGGACACTATAAGCACCAAAGTCTTTATAATCATAAAAAAAAGAAAAGATAAAGATATCAATCCACAATTTCCACTCATGAAGCTCCATCAAAGAAGAACAACACTAAGGACTCTGAGGTTAAAGACGTATTCTATTAAGAATTTGCGGATATTATCCCATGCATATCCTTTGTTTATAGTATAGATAATTAAGTCTTGTAAAATTATTTTATGATTATCTCTAGGATTTATCTTTATTTATATTCCTAGACTTTGTAGATATAATCTTATTTTTTAAAAATTTCTTGAGTTGTTTTGATAATTTGAAGGAATCCCTCACAATGCCTGGATTAACACAAGATAAGATGGAAATTCCACAATTTTCACATAAGATAAGTATTCTTTATCTATCCTTATACTTATTTCTTGATTATAATCATTTCCCTTATATTTTACTTGAAGAAATATTTGGAGGAATATTCTAAAAAGGAAAGGATTGTGGCTAGATTCAGAGGGAGCGCTCAAAGGGAAATTTTTAACAAGCTTTATTACAAAAGGAGACCTTCAAGAGGAAGCCCTACATAGTTTGTGAAATAAGAAACTCAAGGTATGTATAAAAATTTGTAGTAGGTCTTCATCATATAAGAAGGTATGATCATTTTGTCTTTAGAATTGATTTATATTAATATCTCTCTCATATCTAGGATTTTGTTATAGAATCGTAAAGATTATTTTGTTAGGGAGTTTAGATTAAATCAACCCTTGTAATAACTATCTCTTTCTATTTTTTCACTTTGGTGAAACCATATCCTTTTTATTTTTAGGGTTTGTTGCTGGTATCTAGCACATACAATAAAACCATAGCTTTTTAGGTTTTGATGATATTATCTAGGGTTTATGATAAAAACCCTAGTAAAATTTGAAATAGGGTTCTAGGAATTGAAAGAGAACCCCTATATGATTTCATTAGGGTTCAAACCATACCATAGTTTATTTTTTGGATATATAAGGTTTAATCATTAACTTTTTTATGGTAATATCTAATATTTGCGACAAAACCCTAGAAAATATTGTTGTAAGAGTCTAGGGCATGAAAGTGTAACCCTAGTTGATTGTTTCTACTATAATTGAAACCCTAACAAGGTTTAGGTCTTGATATATAAATTTTAATTTCTTATTTAAATTTTTTGATAACCCTAGATGTTTTCATTGATAAAGTTAACTTCATGCTCTTGTATATTTGTGCTTGGTCATACTTCTTGATAAGATTTGTAGGTACATATTTTTTAAGAGCTTGCTGATGACCTTATGAAGATGTTGAGCATGACGGAAAGAGGGAATTGTAAGAACCTTGATGACATTGAATTTTACATTAATGTTTGAAAGATAACCTTCTTTCCATTTGAAGCTAAAAAAGGATGAATTTTTGGAATGTAAAAATTTCTCTGATGACATAATAATGTAAAATAAAGAAGAAAGAAGTTGTTGATGATGGACTTATCTCCTTAGTTGAGAAGGAGCTTGTATCAAGGAAAGTGTATATATTCCATAGCTTGAGAAGGAGGAAATTATATGTCATGATTAACAACCATATAGGCCATGAGGAGCAAATGAGATAGAAGAATGGCTAAATCACTATTGATGGTTGTTCTTGTTTGATGATTGGTGAACAAACACTCGATTGTTTTGAGAAGTGATGAGGCTAAGTTTGATGTTTCTTTAGAAGGTTAGAAAATTAATTTTTTATCGATACTTGTTTGGCTATTGTGATGATCTAAGCAGAATCAAAATGGTTGTAGACCCCAGGTTTTATGCTATAATATTGATAGTAAGAACCAATATATTTGAAGTTTGATATATTTTGGGGTCATAGTAGCTAATGTATTGATATCTCCCTGAGAAGTTTGAATATTTGATAAGAATTCTTGGATTGATTTGGTTGAGAGGGAGAGATGAGTACCTTAGGTTATGCTCCTGAATGATGGTACATGAGAGGACGTCTTAGCTTGGTTGGTATTGCATCTTATTTATTGTTTTTCCTGGATGATATTATAATGTTCCAAAAATTTCATGAAGATAATTGGAACATTAATTTTTGCTTATTTCATCTAGGAGATGAATAAAATGGGTAAAAGGCCCACGAGTAGAAATAAGATCCTTAATAATGTGAAAAGGATCCATGGAGTAGCTTGATTTTTCACCTTCCAATGTGAAAAGGGGCAATTGCATGAGGACAAGGTCAAGTTTGACCAACTCAACAGCACTGGCTAAGAGGTGTAGCTTGCATGAGAAGACAACGCAGTTAGAGAGGGAGGAATATTATTTGTGGAAGAAACCCTAATGTGTGGGGTATAGGGAAAAGAGGCATTCACTTGCATAAAAGGAGGAAGAGACAGCCATAGTGAGACATATTTTGAGCATTTGATCATTTGTCTGTTCAGACTATTTGCAGTCTCCGGCTGTTTAGCTGAGTTGCAGTGCTGCTTAGCACGAGGGATTCCTGTTTAGGATTTCCTCTCCTTCTTGAGAGGACTCTTGAATGATTGCACTTCATTTCTCTACATCTTGGCTCAGGGCCAAAGCCACTTATTCAGTCACTGTGTTATTTCTGTTGAAGTATAACGTGGTGTTGCTGGGTGTTGCAGTGGAGGGTTCCACAACACCTTTCTTTGGCTCATATTTCAGAGGAGGGAGCTCCTATTCCTCTGGGAGGTAAATGAAGGAGGTTTATGAGATGATTTCACATCTTTGGCACCAGGCCAAGTATTCTCTATCTCCTACAGCACAGTCCAATTCCTTGACTGTGTTATTTTAGAGTGCACTTGCAGTGGGGGGTTGTACCACTAGTTTGGAGGGAGAGATATTTAAGGATTGGATCAACCTTTTACCTGAGAGACCCATTGGATGAGATATATGCACCATATGTAGCATATTAAGCTATCTTCATCCATTTATATTTACTGACTTGCAACTGCTTCCCAGAAACTCCGACATTTCTATAGAATTTCCATTTTCATGTATATTGTCGCCAATCCCTTTAGGGATTGTGTATTATTGTTGTATTAGTGTTTTTAGGGATTGAGAGCTTTCCCCCCCTCATTTATTGAGCTGATATTTTTATATCAATACATTTTCATTTTGTATATCGTAGTGTCTCCATATAAACTGCGCAGTCATAGCTAGGGCATATTCATGTAGCGATGTTTTTTCACATTTGATGTACATGACTTTCATTGCCAAGATTGAGTGATTTATTCCTCAAAGCATTTTTCTCTTTTGCTACTATATTATACATTGATCATCTATTTACATATTCATGTGTCATGGCTCATTAAAATAACGTTGTGTATTCAATCCTTGTTCAAGTATTGTTGCAGTCCCTTCATCGGGCACCTTTTGAGGACATCTAAGTGTGGGAGATCTGTTTAACCCACTTAGAAGGATTTATTTGGAGCCTCCTCTTGGATTTAGCACTTAGACACATTTTTATAAGGGATACAGGTCCTAGTTTCAATTCCTGTAGCAGCAATTAATGGAAAATGCATTTTCCAGTCATGCCTTGCTAGCTGTTCTAGATTTGGAATATTACAGTGGTATCAGAGCATGATCTTTGGCTCAGCCTGTGAGTCTCAACCAAAGAAGATAAAGATGATGAAGAAGATGATTTTTATCTCATAATATTTCAGATCCATGAAGAACCTCCCCAAGGAGGATAAGAAGAAAGAAGAGGAATAACCTTGCACTTCCTAATCTCATGGAGAAGGAGACATAGTAATAAGCAGGAAAAAGACTCCATATTCTGAATGAGAAAGAGGGGATAAGCTTACAAATATTCTTCCTAAATCTCTGCATAAAATTCATGAGGATTTCAAGAAGATCCGGAGGGAGATGTATGAAGAATCTCCAAGAGGGTTTGAATCAAAAGAAAACTCTAGATTTGAGGAGTGTGAGCAAGTAGCTACACATCCTAATACACATCATAGTCACATGGCCAGGATTGCTGGAAGAGAGATGGAAAGAGAAGAATAGGTGGCTAGGAGGGAAACTCTTAGCAATTTTCTAAAGGAGTATGAGTCTCAAACTCAGAAATTCAGATATCATCTCAGTTTTTCAGAGTTTTGCAAGATGGAGGTGAAGGAAAGAGAGTAGTAGGATAGATTTCATCTATCTACCTTTGAAGGTTCACTTGTATGTTCAGCCAAAGCTTGGGTGGAGGAGTTAGATACCTTCTTGCAGCAGCACCAAATTCTTGAAGAAGAAGCCATCACAGTTGCAGCGATGCATTTGAGAGGTAAGGCTTTTTCCTGGTGGATTTTTGAATCCTTTTCTTTGAGGAATGTAAAAATTGCATCCTATGCTAGTTTCACTAGGCATTAGTGGAAATATTTGATAGAGGGATTCATGAAACACACATGGTGGAGAAAAACAAGAAAACTCAATCAAAACACTTGCATGAGAATGCAACTACACTTCAGAAAACCATGAAGGAGGCTGAAAACTTGCACCATACCTTGACGGGAGAAAGACTTTCTTCTCACAGTTTTGGGCAAGAGAGCATGGAGGTCTCTTTTTCAAAAAGGGATCCAATCATTGGGAGGTTTCCCACTCATGTTGGAAAGATTAAGGGCAATAACACTGTCATGTCTAGAGATTATCTAGTGCCTCATGTAGAGGAAGGATGAGCTCTTGCTCCAAGTAGATGGATGCTTGCATATTTGCAAGGAAGTCCCTAGGATCTCATGTGTGGAGATGAAGGCACAACTCATGTTCTACATGTGCCATTGTTGAGGAGGTGTGGAACCATGGAGACACAAGGAGGAGGTAGGGAGAAGACCTAGCATCATGAGATGAGGAGTACACATCCCTATCCATTTCTGGAGGATGATGCACCTAAGAAGGTGATTGGATTGTGCAGTGGAAGCATGGAGAGTCTTCTCCATTCATATATTCAGTAATATCTTGTTGAGGATGTCTCATTGCATGGAGACATTTTTCTAGGGAGACCACTAGACCAGCAGAGGAGGATGGATGCTTCACATGTTGGGGCACCACTCATTAATTCTAGGAGGGTGGAAACCTTGGGAGAGCTTGATACAGCATTGGGAGTATAAGGTAAACTCAAGGAGGGAGAGAACATTCTCTCAACATCATCACTACCCACTTCCATTTCATATTTTGCGCTGTGGTAGAAGAAACAGGGGAAGGATAACAACCTTCCAACTTGCATCTTTGGCATGGGAGATGTCAAAGCATATGGTGTCTATATGACAGGTGCTCTTCATGAGAGATCATCAGCGTTGTCACTGTGGAGGATAGATCCATATTGGAACTCCCAGCTGTTGGTGGAGTATTCCAAGGATATTTTTACTTGTATGATATCGGATGGCCAGTTGCATGAGGATGCATATTCAGTCAGAGATGGGGTCATATTTTATCATGGTAGGACATTCTTTCCTAGAGCTTCCAAGCTCAAGGAGAAGTTGCTACAAGCAGCTCATGAGGATTTCCTTTTCAGTCCCACCTGTTCTATGAGAGCATACCACACCATCATGGAGGGGTATTTTTGGAAGGGCTTTGAGGAGGAGATTTATCAGCATATGAGTAGATGCATGGACCAGATGGAGATGGAGGGGAGACATAAATCTTTGGAGGAGTTAGCACAACCACCTCTTTTCTCTTTGAGGAAGGGAGGAGACTCATCTATGAGCCACTCCATTTGTATGAGAAGAGAGTATGGTAAGGGTATTAATTGTTGTCTACATGAGCATTTATATGATGTATTTATATGTCCCTTAACCATACATGTGCAGGATATTGCTCCAAGAAGGAGAAACCTTTATTTTGAGCTTCATGGTATAATTGAGGCCATGAGCATGATTGGTGGCCATCCCCTAGAAGGACTTGGGGAAGATAGATATTATGGAGGAAATGTTCATTATACACCTTGTATTATTCACTTCCTCCATACCTATGAGGAGATTGGAGCAGCAAGCAAGTGGTTGAGAAGCCACACTTTTTATTAGTCTCTATTGTAGTTGAGGGTCAAGCTGCATTGGTTGCACTTGAGGGACCATTGTCCTTCACATTTTTTGCATATGGTAGCAAGTACGATTCTCATTTTTTCTCCCTATGGTTCTATTGTTTCTTTCTTTATGAGGAGCATGCTTGGGGGAGAGACACATTGGGTGGATGTGTCCTTTGAGGGAGAAATTCCTCACACTTTTTGCACTTCATGTTCTAATGGGAAAATGGGAGATGATATGGCCACTAGATCAACTCATTTGTTTCCATATGAGGTGAGCCATATGATAGAAGACATGCCATTTTTTGATGACTTCCAACTCATCAATATGGAGATACTTAGGCCAGCATGACTTGCAGCATTGGAGGAGAGATCCTTGGAGATCTGGTCTTCATATTTCCACTTGAGGGCAAGTATTTTATAGCCTAGGATCAACACTTTCTCTACACTTATCATAAGTGGAGAAATGGACAGCGTGGGGTAGGCTACATTGTCTACCATGTGCATATTTTCATCCTACCTAGTTTTCTAGAGCCAAAGGTGGAGGACAACTTTCAAGAGTTGCCTAGTTGGAAGGTGACTCATTTTGCATGGCTCATAGCTTGGAGATGGAGGATCCATACAGGGAATATAGTTCCCATCATATTTCAGATCCCATTCTTCAAAGGGACCTCTAGAAATCACTTTGCTATCCTCTTAAGTATTTCACCTTTACATGATGATGGCTTGATAGCTAACTTACATGCTAAGGAGGAGCAATGTGGAGGCTTGATTGATGAGATAGCATCACTTTCCTTGGGGGAGATCATCATAAATGGATGCTACAGGGAGAGAAGAGGAGAATTCAGTCTATCCTTGCACTTTCTTGAGGACAAGCAATCTTTGAGAGGGGAGGACTGTAATGTTCCAAAATTCTCATGAAGATAATTGGAACATTATTTTTTTCTTATTTCATCTAGGAGATGAATAAAATGGGTAAAAGGCCCATGAGTAGGAATAAGATCCTTAATAATGTGAAAAGGATCCATGGAGTAGCTTGATTTTTCACCTTCCAATGTGAAAAGGGGCAATTGCATGAGGACAAGGTCAAGTTTGACCAACTCAACAGCACTGCCTAAGAGGTGTAGCTTGCATGAGAAGACAACGCAGTTAGAGTGGGAGGAATATTATTTGTGGAAGAAACCCTAATGTGTGGGGTATAGGGAAAAGAGGCATTCACTTGCATAAAAGGAGGAAGAGGCAGCCATAGTGAGACATCTTTTGAGCATTTGATCATTTGTCTGTTCAGACTATTTGCAGTCTCCGGCTGTTTAGCTGAGTTGCAGTGCTGCTTAGCACGAGGGATTCCT
Source organism: Pinus albicaulis (assembly GCA_034641835.2). Classification (NCBI taxonomy): domain Eukaryota; kingdom Viridiplantae; phylum Streptophyta; class Pinopsida; order Pinales; family Pinaceae; genus Pinus; species Pinus albicaulis. The sequence goes on from CM076581.1 coordinate 1,519,909,314, forward strand.
GTTTAGGATTTCCTCTCCTTCTTGAGAGGCCTCTTGAAGGATTGCACCTCATTTCTCTACATCTTGGCTCAAGGCCAAAGCCACTTATTCAGTCACTGTGTTATTTCTGCTGAAGTATAATGTGGTGTTGCTGGGTGTTACAGTGGAGGGTTCCACAACACCTTTCTTTGGCTCATATTTCAGAGGAGGGAGCTCCTATTCCTATGGGAGGTCAATGAAGGAGGTTTATGAGATGATTGCACATATTTGTCACCAGGCCAAGTATTCTCTATCTCCTACAGCGCAGTCCATTTCCTTGACTGTGTTATTTTAGAGTGCACCTATAGTGGGGGGTTGTACCACTAGTTTGGAGGGAGAGATCTTCAGGGATTGGATCAGCCTTTAACCTAAGAGACCCATTGAATGAGATATATGCACCATATGTAGCATATTCATATATCTTCATCCATTTCTATTTTCTGAGTTGTAGCTACTGCCCAGCAACTCTGACATTTCTACAAAATTTCCATTTTCATGTATATTGTAGCCAATCCCTCCAGGGATTGTGTATTATTGTTGTATTAGTGTTTTTAGGGGTTGAGAGCTTGCTCCACCTCATTTATTGATCTGATATTGTTATATCATTACATTTTCATTTTTTATATTGTAGTGTCTTCATATAAACTGCGCAAACATAACTAGGGCATATTCATGTAGCAATGTTTTGTCACATTTGATGTACACGACTTTCATTGCCAAGCTGTTAGGTCCCTATATTACTAGTATAGTCCCTTATTGTTGTTAGTGTAACCCCCTTATTGTTATTATTGTACCCTTGTAAACCCCATACTGTTATTATTGTATCCTTAAATTATTATTGTTAGGTCGGCTAGGATTACATTGTGGCCCCACTAGGATTACATTGTGGGCCCATGGACTGCTATATATAGAAATGAGGTTTTGTAATTTGTATCATCCAAGAATTGTTCATTCATGTAATGTATTGGAGGTTTCCCCCTAGAAGTGGCTTATTTCTAAGGCATTGATATCTCTTTTCTTCTATTTTTGGAGCTGGTTTCACAACATTTGGTATCAGAGCTTTGGATTCTAGGGTTTTCGCTGCTCCAAACAGGTCAGCGTGGAATTTTCGCTATAACTTGTTTTCTACGAAGGTTCAGATGCTGCAATTTTTAGAGTGCAAAGCCAAAATGCTGAGGAAAATCGTCGCAAAATTTCAGAGCTTGGTTCACAATATTTTCGGAGATATTATCTGTGTAAGTTAGGGCGTTTTGCAGGCTCCTGAATTTAACCTAAACAGGTCATCGCAGAATTTGCACTATAAATTTTTTTCTACGAAGTTTCAAAGGCTAAAACTTTTAGAGAGAAAAGCCAAAATCCCGAGGAACATCGTCACAAAATTTCAGAGCTTGGTTCGCAATATTTTCGGAGATATGATCTGTGGAATTTAGGTCTTTTTCAGACTCCCGAATTTCATCTCAAAGAGGTTATCGTGGGAAAAGCTTCATAACTCTCTCTCTGAGCATTGGATTGGAATGTTGTAAAAATTGGCTATAAGTACACGGAACTTAGTTTCTTTTTTATCAATTTCAGAGCCAAAGGAGGAAAAAATGACACGTGGAAAGTCATACAAATTCGCTATACTGAACCAGTCCATAATTAGGTCATTGTGGGAGATTGGACATAACTTTGCCTTGAAGAATCCAAATCAGGTCAGACCTGTGGCATTAAAAAGACGATTCAGGGGGTTAATATAGGGAAAACTTTCAGATATTGAAGATCTGAAATCACAGAGATAATTCAGTTTCAATATTGAGCTCCTAAAAAAAAAAAAAATTGTGTATTTTTTTTTGAAATTGCATAAGTCTTGATTGAAAAATCAGTTCTAGTTGATTCCAAAGGCCTATTGAGCATAGATATCAGTATTGGGTTATTAAATTCCCCCTAAAAATAATTAAACACCCATTAAGACTTTAGAAAGCTCTACTATGACTCATGAAGATGAAGAAATGCAACATGAGATATCAAAATTCCATGAGCAAGTGCACCAAATTTCTCTATCGCAAAGAGCAACAAAAAATGAAATGGAAACTAAGATGGATGGTTTGAAGAAACGAGTGGAAGCTAAGATGAATGTTTTGGAAGCTAAGATGGATGGCATGAAATTTGGCATGGAAGCTAAGATGGATGCCATCGATGAAAAAATGGAAAACATGAAGAATGATCCAAAAGAAGACATGGAAGGTTTGACAAAGTTGATACAACAAATGTTTCCTAATGGTGAAAATATAGTAGAGGAAACTCATGATGAGAACAAAACAAATTCTAATCGTGATTTCATAAACTCTAATGTTGGCGGGAAGAACCACCATATTCCAAATATGGATATGAGGAAGTTTTATGGCAAGGATCCCGTAACATGGATGCTACAGATGGAGCAATATTTTGATCTCAATAATGTGCAAAACACACAAAAGGTACGCATTGCAAATTTACATCTAGAAAAAAATAAATTTGTATGGTATTGATGTCTTTGCTCCCGTAAAAAAATTGTCACTTGGTCAATTTTTACGGAGGAAATGATAGCACATTACGAGGATACAAAGAGCAACACCTTCTTTAGCCAATTGATAAATCTTAAACAAAAGGGTTTAGTGGGGGAGCACATTGAGGACTTACAAAATTTGAATATAAGGATAATTGATATTACATAGGAACATAGGATTGATCTCTTCATAGGTACTTTAAAGGATAACATCCAACATGAAGTTTGCGTTTTGGAACCTGATTCATTGGAGAAGGCATTCAGGTTGGCAAGAAAAATTGAATGTAAAATTATGGCGACAAGGAAGCCTACCACTCAATTCTATAAAGGGGGAAGTGTTGCTACTCCTATGTTTCAACAACCTACAAGGTTGACACCGTAAAAATTGGAAGAAAAAAGAGCAAAAGGGATTTGCTACACTTGTGATAGAAAATACACTAAAGGTCATAAGTCTGCTGAGAATAAATTATTTTACATAGATTGTGAAGAGGAAGAAGAAATGAAAAAGAAGAGGATATACACCAGGAACCAACCCTAGAAGAGGAATAAATGAGTCCAACCATATCGCATAATGCATTGGCAGGAATTACCACTCCTCAAAATCTCAAGATAGAAGGACATATAAAGAAGAAAAAGGTACTAGTGTTGATTGATTCAGGTAGTACCCATAATTTTATTCATTGTAAGGTAGCCAAGGAATTGAATTGTTTCTTATACCCAATACCATAATGTCAAGTGATTGTTGCAAATGGAGGAACTATAAATTGCTCTAGAAAATGCCATAATATCAAGCTATCCATGGGGGAATATGTATTGAATAGTCCAATGCTTTCCATCCCAATGGGAGGTGCTGATGTCATACTAGAAGTACAATGGTTACAATCTTTGGGGATAGTAGCTTTTAATTTTCAAGAACTTTTCTTGAAATTTTTTTCGGAAGGAAAGGAAATCGAATTATGGGGTATCACAGGGAATCCAAGAAAGATAATAAGCTATAATTTCATGAAAAATCTTCTGAAGAAAGAACAACGAGGCTTAATTGCACAATTATGCTCACTAGAAGTTCCAACATCAAAATCATCTATTTCTCCAGATATCTAAAGAATCTTGGACAATCATTCCAATGTGTTTGATACTCCCACATGTTCATGATCATGATCATGCTATTCATTTGATTCCAGGGAGTGTTCCTCCAAACATCCGACATCATAGATATCCTTATGTCCAAAAGAGTGAAATTGAATGTATGATTGCAGAAATGTTAGAGGCTGGTATAATTCAACCTAGTCAAAGTTCTTTCTCGGCTCTTGTAGTATTGGTACACAAGAAGGATGGATCATGGTGCATGTTTCCCGATTATAGGGAGTTCAATAAGCTCACCATTAAAGATAAATTTCCCATACCTGTGATTGATGAATTTGTTGTGGTTCCTATGTTTTGGCCAGATTGGCAAGACCAAAAGATAAGACAACATCAAACCACTTTGGGATCCTAGGATCTAGCCCTCCCGGATCCAGAGAGGGATCTCTCTATAAATGTAAAGAATGATATATCTTTAAGTCTTAAATTGAAGTATTAGGCTAGGTATGACGCACAAGGGTTTTTTGTTTTGTTTGTTTCGTTGGAGATCATTAACTGAGAAGGTCATGGAAGTGAAAAAGGAACTAAATAGAAGGATCTTTCAGCATGGGAAGATAGGTCAAGAGAAGTGCCAATCCACTAGGCTATGGAGTCATAAAAGGAGTTTACTTGCATAACAACTATCCAAGGGTTTCCATAGGGCAAGTCATCTATACCAAAGGATATTTTTAGATAGATGGTGGAATGGAACATTAAGAACGGGTGAAAGAAAGAAACCAAAGTGTAGCCTAAGATCAGGTAAGGACTTTGAACCTATCCTTATTTTGACATAATTCAATGGAAACTCTCATTAAAGATACAAAGGGTAGCTTAGATCAGGTCAGATGTCATTTAAATCTAGGCCCGCTTTCAACATACTTTTAAGGAAGACAATCCAACAGTCCTCATAACCACTTTCAGACAGTAGAAAACATTTAAGATTAAACACTGAGAAAGGCCTAAGATCAGAGAAATAATTTTAACCTTCAATGCTTTTGACACTAACTCAAAGGGATCTTATAAAGGCTAAATGTTGGAAAAGGAACCTAGTGAGATAGGGCTAACTCTAATCTCCCACTTTCCCAATTATTCCAGCTAAAACCAAACAAGAACATATAAGGAAAAAAACTCTGAATTCATACATCAGTAAGCATGGACCAGCCAACTGGTTAAATTATGATGAATTTTCTCATAGATACACAAATAACAGAAAACATATAGATAAATATTTGACAGTGAGACTTAGGGTACTTCCAATAGTATATCCTAATCTATGCTTGTTTTTCTTTATCTGAGAATAATGGACAGTATGATGAACATGAAAGGAAACAGTTACAGTAAGGAAAACATCACCAATAAGATAGACCAGGATCCTGTGAATCTGCTTGATTAATTGATGTGCAAAACCAGTCACATACTTTGAGCTCAGTGGCCTTTTACAATCTAGACCTCTCTTCCCAGCCTAATATATTACAGACTACTTAGCTACTTCCCCTCAATAACAGTTCTAACAACTAATAGAATCCCAACAACCAACAACCTTTTACAATGAAATTTATAGGGGTTCTTATAGGCGAATGAGTGATAGTAGTAGTAGCTATGAACTTAAATGATCAATTAAGATAGAGGGGAGGAAGTATCCGAATGACCACTCTTCTTAATGGCTCTGTATTAACGTGTTTGTACCCTTTAGGCTGGTTCAAAAATCTTTGTCGGATTGACCATATCTTCAAGTATGTCTCTTGCAGTACTCTCTGACTATAGGTACTCTGTTCTGTCTTCTGAGATAAGTAAGGTGACTGAAGGTCTTTTAGGTCTTCCATGCTTCCATAACTGTTGTCCTGACAACTTTAGAAGCTTTTTTCAGTGTAATAACTTTTAAGGGCTTGAGGAGGCATGGAGAATGCTGTAGGAATGTGTCCTTCTTAGGGAAAGTACATTCTGTTGATATGAGAGCACTGATATAACTTGTTTATGTGCACCAGGCTTCATTAAGCCTTCTCAATCATTCTTATGGTCTTCATCTGTATCTTCGTCCTTTAAACACTGGATTATAGCAATACTCTTCAATAATAGGCTTTTTAATCCCTTTAATCTGTCACTGATACTCTTTGGTTAGTTGATGTTCACTGTGTTTTTGTTGTTTTGCAGGCGCGAAGAAGGTTAACACAGGTGGCAGTATTTGATTCAATGAAGAACTCCTTCGATCCCTTCCTGTAATGATGATCAGGAATCGCTATTCCAAGCCTTCATGCTATTTTAAAACAGTGGGAAAAAAACCTTTTATAATCCTGCAAAAATGAGCAAAAGTTAAGAAAAACCGGTGAAAATAGGCTTAGAACTGGCTTTGGAGGTTTGGGAATGAGGTTAAAATGGATTCGTTGATTTGGATTAATCAACAATGATCTATGGTTGAGATCCGTTCATGAATTTTTTTAGAGAGGTTAGATGGATGGAAATAGGCAGAGGCGAGGTTAGATCAGGGCCGTCAGATTAGAGTGATCAACGGCTAGGATTTAAAACTGAAAAGACATTATGGAGGAGAAGAGTTGTGAGGCAGGAAACTGGAATGGTTTTCGCGTGGGATTTGGGGTGGTAAACGGTTTTCACAAAAATCACACAATCGCACTCATCGCGCGCCACGTGGAAATCCAAAACCGCTTATATCATGCGATTTTTAAAACATTAATGCCTGGATTCAAAATTCATGCGATATACGTTCTCAGCCGTTGGATGGAAGGGTGGAAAATCTGACCGTGTAGGTTTCGCGTGATGAAAGGTAAGATGCGCAGGCAGATGTGGACCATCAGGTTTACTATGGACTGTTGGATCTTCATATTTGGATGGTTAGATTTGAATCGGGGATTGGGATGGTGGAGTATTGTGTGAGGGGTGAGCGTGACGCAATTAAGCACTGGCCGTTGGATCTGGGATTAAGATCGATGGTCATAACTCAATCGGAGGGGTAATGGAAAAGGTTTATGCATGGAGCGTGAATAAATTTGGGCCATTAGTTCTTTTGGATTCAACGACCATAATTAAATCGGGGAGTCGGCCATCAGGGGAAAAGAAAAGAGGGAAGACTGGATTTGCGCAATGCAATTGAGTGTTGGTCGTCGGATTTGGAAATATTAATGGTCAGGATTAAGTCAGAGGGGGAATGGTGGAAGGCTTGTGATGTAGTGCGATGTGATCCTGGCCGTTGGATCGAGAGAGATCAACGGTCCAGATTGAATCGGAAATCGATAGAGGAAAAACTCATCGCATTGGAAAATTTTGAAGAATAAAGGAAAAGGCCAAAATGAAAGCTTCAATTGCAATTTGTAATTGGGCCTTAGCACTTGGTCATGGCGCGGGTCACATGCGGAAAAGGGGCTAAGGCTAAGCCGAAAGGGGCTTAAGGCCTTAAAGTAAAAATGGTTGTTTTAGGCCTAAAATTAGTGTTTTTTAAGCCAGACGAGGGGTTCCGATAGGAAAAAGAAGGGATTTTTAAACCAAACAAAGGGAAATATGTGGTTTAAAAGGGGATTTGAGATGGTTTAGAGGTTAAATGAGGATTTTTTTGAGGGTTCCTTTGAAGGGAATAAAGGTGACAAAAGGGGAAATGTGGAAATGAAAAGGAAGAAAATGCAGGCCACTTTGAAAGAAGTTTTCTTCACCAATGAGAAGGGTTTTCTTTAATGGAAATAGCAGTGAAGACTCTTCAAAGGATAGAAGACACATAGAGGCTTCAAGAATGAAATATTTTCAAGGGAAATGTTTCTCTTGAAGGCTCAGAAACATATTTAGCCACCTGTTTTCTATGCCAAAAATTTATAGGTGGCTAACAGAATTATTGGATGAATTACATGGAGCAATTTATTTTACGAAGTTGGATATTCGTTCAGGATATCATCAAATTAGAATGAAGACTGAATATATTCCCAAAATAGCATTTTGAACTCATGAGGGTCATTATGAATTTTTGGTCATGCCTTTTGGCCTTACCAATGCACCTTCTACATTTCAAGGGTTGATGAATTCCATTTTCAAACCCTTCATGTTCAACATGTTGACAGGGTGCTGAAACTATTGCAGGAGAAACAATTATATGCAAAAACATCCAAATGTTTCTTTGGAGTACAAGAGGTGGAATATCTTGGTCATATTGTATCTCACGAGGGTGTTACGATAGACCCTAACAAAATTAAAGCCATTAAGGAATGGAAAGTCCCCACAACCATAAAGCGAGGATTTCTCAGGTTAATAGGGTATTATCGCAAGTTTGTTAATAATTATGGGATAATAGAAGTAGCTCTAACAACATTATTGAAGAAAGATGCATTTTCATGGAATCCCGAAGCAACTAAGGCCTTTGAACATCTTAAAGAGGCAATGTGCTTAGCACCAGTCTTAGTTACGCCAGACTTCACAAAAACCTTTATTTTGGAATGTGATGCCTCAGGAAATGGAATTGGTGCTATTTTAATGCAAGAAGGAAGACCCATTGCTTTTGAAAGTCATCCAATCAAAGGAAAGTATTTACAGAAACCTATTTATGAGAAGGAAATTTTAGCAATACTACATGCACCAAAGAAATGGAGAACTTACCTAATGGGAAGACATTTCAAGGTAAAAATTGATCATGATAGTCTTAAACACTTTTTGGAACAAAGACTATCTTCAGAAGAGCAGCAAAAATGGGTCGCAAATATGTTGGGTTATGACTTTGAAATAATCTACAAAAAAGGGAAGCTAAATTTTGTTGGAGATGCACTCTCAAGAAAGAATGAAGAGGGGGAAGCATTGCTTTGTGCCATTTCTATTATCCAACTAGATTGGATAACCAAAGAAAGAGATGAATGGAAGAAGGACGAAGAAGTGTGGACACTCATTCAAAAGTTGCAGCGAGATCCTAGTACATATGATACATTTAGTTGGAAAAATGATTCCTTATGGTACAAAGATCGCTTGTATCTTTTTAAGAATTCCAACTAAAACAAAAGATTCTTTTGGAATTGCACACTTCTCCTTTAGGAGGACACTCAAGATTTTTAAAAACTTACCACAGGGTGAAGAAAGAATTTTTTTGGGATGGCCTTAAATCTGATACTCAAAAGTTTGTGGCAGAATGTTTGGTTTGCTAGTAGAATAAAGTTGAGACAATTAAGACCTTGGGTCTTCTACAACCGTTATCCATTCCAAGTCAACATTGGGACGAGATTTCAATGGATTTTATCACAAGTTTACCTAAGTCTGAAGGAAAGAGTGTCATCATGGTGGTAGTTGATAGACTTACCAAGTATGCACACTTTTGTGCATTATCTCATCCATTTAGAGCAAGTACAGTTGCTACTACATTTATGGACAGAATTCAAAAGCTACATGGAAGCCCAAGGGTTATTGTGAGCGACAGAGATCCCATTTTTACTGGAAATTTTTGGACGGAGTTATTTTCTTGTTTGGGTACTCAATTAGCTCATGGCTCATCTTATCATCCTCAATCTGATGGTCAAATTGAGATAGTAAATAAATGTTTGGAAGGATATCTTCGTTGTTTTGTATCTGATAAACAAACACAATGGGTCAAGTGGTTACCTCTCGCTGAATGGTGGTATAACACTTCCTTCCATACTGCAGCAAAAATGACCCCATTTATGGCACTTTATGGATATCATCAACCATCGATCACATCATCTTTAAGGGAAAATTCGAAGGTTCAAGCAGTGGAAGATCACATCGAGCATCAGCAAGAAGTTCTCCAACTCTTAAAGGATAACCTGAATTTGGCAAAAAATCGAATGAAACAACAGGTAGATCAACATCGCAGCGAGCGAAGTTTTGATGTAGGAGATTGGGTATTTTTACGGCTACAACCATATAAACAAATGTCCCTCAAGCAAGCTAAGAAGGATAATAAATTATCGCCAAAGTACTATGGTCCTTACAAGGTGTTGCAAAATATTGGTACTATGGCATACAAATTGGAGCTTCGTGCTTCTTCACGAGTGCATCCAGTTTTCCATGTTTCATGCTTAAAGAAGGTTATAGGTGAAAATCTTCCAGTTCAAACAATATTTCCAGAACTTGATGAGGAAGGAAAAATCATATTGGAACCTGAAGCGATCACGGAAACAAGAACTCGACAACTACGGAATCGATCAATTTCAGAGTATCTCATCAAGTGGAAGAACTTACCCACTGAAGATTATACATGGGAGGATGAGAATTTTATACAGAAGCACCCAGAGCTACTCAAGCATTGAGGAAAACACTTTTTTGAAGGAGAGGGGCATGTTAGGTCCCTATATTACTAGTATAGTCACTTATTGTTGTTAGTGTAACCCCCTTATTGTTATTATTGTACCCCTGTAACCCCCATATTGTTATTATTGTGCCCTTAAATTATTATTGTTAGGTTAGCTAGGATTACATTGTGGCCCCACTAGGATTACATTGTGGCCCCATGGACTCCTATATATAGAAATGAGGTTTTTTAATTTGTATCATCCAAGAATTGTTCATTCATGTAATGTATTGGAGGTTGGCCCCTCGAAGTGGCTTATTTCTAAGGCATTGATATCTCTTTTCTTCTATTTTTGGAGCTAGTTTCACAACACAAGCTTGAGTGATTTATTCCTCAAAGAATTGTATTCTTTTGCTGCTATATTATACATTGATCAGCTATTTACATCTTCATGTGCCATGGCTCATTAAAATAACGCTATGTATTCAAACCTTGTTCAAGTATTGTTGCAGTCCCTTCATCGGGCACCTTTTGAGGACATATAAGTGTGGGAGATCGGTTTAACCCACTTAGAATGATTTCTTTGGAGCCTCCTCTTGGATTTAGCACTTAGACACATTTTTCTAAGGGATCCAGGTCCTGGTTTCAATTCCTGTAGCAGCCATTACTGGAAAATGCGTTTTCCAACCATGCCTTGCTAGCTGTTCCAGATTTGGAATATTAGAGATATCTAGATCCCTATGTTGGAGGGTATCTTGGTCTTGATATGGAGATTTGTTTTAGTGATTTGACCTTGATGATACCTAGATCCCCGTGAGACTTGGTGTTTTGGCATGGAGGCATATATGGTATATATATCCAGTTGGATTGATACCATTGTTTTAGCTTGATGGTAACTATAGTGGAAAGTTACCATGATGAAAAATTAGTCTCTCTTGCATTGATACCTTGGTAGTTTTCGGCCTCGAAGGTATATAACATTTTTTATGTTTTTGTACACTTCTTGGAACATTTAAAATTGAGGTCAACCTTGTACTAATTAAACAATTATGAATACCTTCATATTTAAGAGGGAGTGTAGAGAAATGTAAGTAGTATTGGTCTTCATAATTTTTTTTAACTCAAGACATGATGTAATTATGATGAATTTTTCAAAATAAAGAAAAATAGAAATTATTGTAAAGATCAAAAGAAAATTATTTTTATAAACATGGGTTTCATGCTTAATTTATTTTGTTACTAGGTCTAAGCACCCATTGTGTGATTCTAGGCTTTGTGCCTTGAGTCATTTTTCTTGTCATATTGTATTAGACCCTTCTTGGGATTATTGTATCAAAGAAGAAATTTGTTTTTATGTTAAAAATGAAAAATAAGTCTCCTCCACCAAATCAACCCTATATCCAACAAGTCAAAATCATTAAAGGGACTCCACCTCCCATAAACCACTATAAATAATCAGTGAAATTCAACCTATTGTGATACTAATCCAAGGAATTTTGATCTGAAATTGAAAGGAAGTGTGAAGAATCAAAGAAGGAGTGTAGAAGACTTGAAAAAAGCAGGAAAACCCCTAGCTAATAAAGGAGGAACCCTAGTGAAAGAAAGAAGCTTTTTTTTTTCTCTTGTTATGGTTCACATGTGCAAGATTATGAGTTGTAGGAGGGGGGAAAAATTGTAAGTTTGTAGTAGAGGCCAAAAATTTGATGCAGGAAGATGAAATCTGTGATTGAAGAAAGATCAAAGAAGTTTGACTCTTGTTGACTAGAAGTTGATTATTTTTATCTTTAAATGACTTAATTGGAGGTAGAATTGGTGGATTGGAGAAGGTTTTTGTCTCAGGAAAAGGGTCTTGGTTGTCTCATTTGATTTGGTTCTATATGAAGAAAAGAGAATTTTGGGTTTTCCCCTAGGCGAGGGCTTTTTCCTTGGCTAAGAGACTAGATCTTATGTCCTTGTTGTTTTGATATTCATGAATTTATGTTTTGGTATTTTCTTGATGATAAGTAGATAGAAGAAGAAATAAAATAAGTTAATAATATCAAAAATAAATCACAAGTAACTATCAAGAGAAGAAAATGTTTATACCTTTCTGATTTTCTAACACGTGCTACCATGTCAGGGCCAAAATGTAGAAGAATTACTTGTCGGCTACATCATCATACTCATCCAATGAAATAATTCCACATGTCATGATCGTATTGGGTCATCCAATTGAGTTAAATTTCATGCATATTCTTGATATCTTTCACCATTTACTTTCACATTCAGTTCTTGGAGTCATTCGATTAGAGAGAAGGTGTGCACTCTTTAATGTGTTTAAAGATCACAAAAGTTATGTTGATATCTCCCATTGACTGGTCAATCAATCATGGATGTTCCAAAAAGATGCACATTATTTAACATATCAATATTTTAGGTTTTTATCCTATATGGTTTGGACCTCCAATTAATGTTGATTTTCAAATGGCAATTACTTCTCGTCTAGGAGGAGTTTTTCAGATAAGGATATATCGTTAGAAAGGTACCAACCAGACCTATGAAACCGTGTTTTTTAAAGGATAATTATGAACACTAACTATATCAAAAACTCTATAAAATTAAAACACCTTCAACTTCATTTTTTGAGAATATATAAGAGATATAGTTGTCATATTGCTTCATAAAGAGTCATGATGCTTCCTTAGGCATCATGAATGGTATTGTTGTTGTATTAGTCCACCCCTTTGACATCAATAACATATTTTTGTCATAAATGAAAAAATAATGAACAAAAATATATACATATATATTCCTCCCCAACCACCCCCCCCCCCGCCTTTTTAAAATTTTTTTTAGCTCTGACTTTGTTTTCAATAGTAATGGGATTTTAGCACATGGTTTAGAAATATCAAAATTTTAAGCTTTAAAGAAAGAACATGTTACTTGTAGCACCTATTTTCAATTTATGGGTTGATTTTAAGATTTTTTTTGTGGTATCAATCACCAATGATATGAAAAATATCATGGATATTCCATTATAACAACTCATCACATCATATATTTATACAATTTTATAATCTTATATTATATAACTTATTTCCTTAGATCCAAAATTAATTATTACTAGCTCATTTTTTGAATTTATGAAATATATAAAATCATAAATGAAATAAATTAGCAAAAGAACACACCATACACACGAATGAATACAAGATTTATCCTAGGAAACCTAATATGTGAGAAAATTTAGCTAGAAGGTGAGGCTTATGTTATACCTTTCATTGCTACTCATCAAATTCTTCTCTCATATACACAATCCCACATTAGTAATCCCACATTTTTCACACACATTAGTTATTTGTTGGTTGCACATCACACATCAATTTCGATTTTATTATTCATATGTCATACATCCAAACTCTAACATTCCCAACACTCTCGATTTTTCTTATGTTATTTCATCATCAAAGCATCTAACCTTCTTGCATTATTATCTTCCTAATTTATGGTTTGGACATTTAATTACCATGGGTATACATCCATGTTATTTACCCATTGAAATATTGTTTGATTTTATAAAAATCCCAAGCCATTTGACCGAATCAACAACCCAGGTTGTTTGACTATCTCAACAAATAGAATCCAGTTACTTGTGAACTCGTAAATGGTGCAGGGATTGTATATTTTATTTTCTTTGATGTTTGTTTTCATGTGTCTGTTGGCTAGAACCTACACCTAAAATTCATAGGAATTTATCAATCTATTTGATTGTTGATATGTTCTCCATGCACTACCACATCCCAATGGTCAATGGCTGGTAGGTCCCTTGGGTGCTTATTCTTTATCCCAATGTAATCAAAGGCCATTACCAAGGACTTATTCTCCATTGGTCCATAGCTTTGCTGCTCATCAGCGTTTGTTTACACCTTGGTTACTCCAATTACTGATGCATGATAGACCTCTTGGAACTTACCCATCTAACACTTACAATTGAGGGTTTTGACCATTGCCCTATTGTTCAACTCTCACCACTTGTCATTGGATGATATTAACATTTGGTTCACTCTTCATCTATCTGGGTGGTGGAAGATAGAGATGACTCTCATTTTATGGTGTTACACTTCAACTGAGAATTCTATGTTTGATGTCCAACCACTCGCTGCTCTACCACTAGATAGTGTTGACCATTCTCATTCCCTTCAAAATGGGTAGTGGCCGGTGGTCGATGGCCTCGCCTTTGTAAAAACATAAAAATTACCAAAAAAATTTAAACTAAAGCCCTTGAAAAATTAGTTCCTAGTGTAGATGTCAATGTATTCAAAGCTACCACGTCAAGTCCAAATGTACTAATCAAAATGTGCCACATATCATCCATATAATCTTGTATAACCAATCAAATCCTTCCATGTGTTATTTGTTGACGTTTACCTACCATGTGTACCGCCACATGTCACTTACTAGAAATTCACTTGGAAATAAAAAAAAAACATGGAATACGCCTACCTTGTGTCACTCTCACATGCTTCCATGTCATCATCACTAACACTTGTCATGCCACATCACTCTCATTCACCTATCGTGCCATGTCACTCCCATGTGTCACTTGAAAAAGGTCCACTTGGCCACTTGAAAAGGAAAAATCCACCTACCACATGTCATGACTACAGAGTGCCACATTTCATATGACACACGTAACTCCCACATGTCATCATCTCACTGGGCCAATTCATTGATCTAGCACCTATCTATGCCACATGGCACCTCAAAAATTGTGTCAATTCTTACCTCCAGCCACCTCACCTCTATTTTCTTTGTATGCATTAATTTTTTCTTGGCGGTTCAATAAGCACCTTGGAACCTAGTCCAAGAAACCGATGACTAAGGGCTATGAACGAGGGCCTTTCCATTACACCTCTTGTCTCTCACCACTTGTCGTCCATTGCTAGGTGTCCCAACAAGATCCCGAGTTCTTAATTAGCTTAGCTCCTTGTGATCAGGGGCTAGGACCAATGGCTTACCACTCCAATACTTGTCACCTATCATTGCATTTATTTTTCCTTTGCTACGAGCCTTTGGGAAAAATGATTGATCCTCAACTAAATAATTCTTCTCATCCCTTGGGACTTAGGAAAATTGACATATATTATTTGAAATATTTCTGAGGAAGTTATCTACAAAAACACTTAGTTTCCTCATTTGATCTAAGGAATTGGAGAATAAATTCCTTCAAAGATATTAATTTCATTCATTACCTCAAGTTAGGAATTAATTCATATTAACAAATTATTGTCAACATATTAATGCATCAATGATATCACACTTACCAGGATCCCCATGAACTTGACAGAAACAATGTTTTGACATGAAATAAAACAATTTTTAACATGATCAAGAATCTCCACCTTTGGAATTTATGGAAACATCACCAAAAATTATTGGTCATTGATGCAACACTACCATTTGGAAACACCCTTCCTATCATACTAAATAAACTTTTGTTTTTTTCTTACTCTCCCACTTTGTTTTCTTATGATTGATCACTCTCCATTTGCAATATCTCTAATGTTTTATCACTCTCCCCCTTTTACATAAATGGAAAATGGCTTAGATACTCTCTCTCTGACCCTTCTCCCCTCAATATATATCACATTTTGTTGTTTATTCTCTCCCTTTGACTGAAACCAATCAATATTATCATAATATTACCATGTCACCATCCTTTAATTTTCACTTGGCTCCCCCTAAACTTGTACTCCTTTTTTTCATCTAAAATCTCCCCCTAAATTTTGTCTCTTTTCTTGTCTCAAATCATTACAACCATCCTTTTATGGATTTGAAAAAATCCCCTCTTTGCTTGTGATGAAAGCTAGTGAAGAGAAGAGGGAGACATCAGTCCCAAATTTTACCTTAAATATTCAAAATTTTCTTGGGTAAGAGGCTTGGTGAATCTATCAAAATGTTTTCTTTTGTTGAGATATATTCCAACTTCACAATCTTATCAGCCATTTCTTCTCTAATAAAATGGTATATAATGGGGATATGCTTGGTCTTCAAATTAAGAACATGATTCCTGGATATATTAATAGTGTTGCTATTATCACATATAATTGGAATATGTTTATCATATGTTACCTTCATGTCCTATAATGTTTATTTCATCCAAAAAATCTAAGTGAAGCTTGCTACAACTACTATATACTCGTATTTCATAGTAGAAAGGGAGATATACATTTTCTTTTTGTTGAATCGGGACACTGAGAAATTTCCAAGAAAGAAATCACCACCACTTATGCTTTTCCTATCATCTACACATTCATCCCAATCGACATTTGTGTATGCATTTAATGAATTTTTTTACCTTATAGATACCATTGACCATATGCCATTGTGGCTCTTAAATATCTAAACACCCTCTTGGAAACTAAGAGATGACTTTGTTTGGGGGATGGTAAATACCTTGCAATTAAACCAACAACTTGCATAATTTCTAAACAACAGGTTTTTAGATACAAAAGGTTTCCAATTATTGATCTATACATTATTTTATTTACCTTTAATGACTCATCATATCTGTTGAGCTTACATCTAGTGACCATAGGAGTACCAACAAGAGAACACTCTTCCATCCCAAATTTCTTTAGCATTTCCTTGAGATGCTTTCTCTAGGAGATGAACATACCTTTTTCTAGTTAAGTATCTACAATCCAAGAAAAAATGAGAGTTCTACAAGCACAAACATATCAAGTTTAGTTTGCATATCCATGAAATTTTTTTGGCCAAGTAAATATGTGTCACTACAAAAAATGATATCATAAACAACAATAATCAAAATATTATTATTCTCATATTTTATATACATATTACGGTCAGCTACTCCTCTTTTGAATCCTTACCACTGCAAGTGTTTGTATAATCTAAAATACCATGCCCTGGGTGATTTTTTAAGTCCATAAAATTCCTTTTTCATCCTACATACTTCCTTAGGATTGTTTAATAGTTAAAAAACTTCTAGATTTTCTATGTAAAACTCTTTTTCAAGATCGCCATTCAAGAAAGATAATTTTACATCCATATGATATACTTTAAAAATTTTGTGACGTGAAAATGCTAGGAACATCCTTATTGCCTCTAATATTGTTGCAGGGGAAAAAGTCTCTTCAAAATCTATTCCCTCAAACTTGAGAATATCCTTTGCATACCAATATGGCCTTATTCATTTTGTTCCTAAAGACCCATTCTGTGCTAATGACATTTTTATCTAATGGTATTGGAACCAATTCTCAGGTCTAATTTTTCTCAATTTTATCTAGTTCCTCATTCATATCTTTTATCCAATGGTTATCTTGGATTGTCTTACAAAAGAATTTTCGTTCAATCATTGACAACATAGCAATATGTGCTTAACTGGAGGTATTCATTAATGTTATTCATGTTTGAACTCCTACTTCCTTATCACTAATAATATGATATGTATGGTGATGATTTTATATGTGCCTTGATGGATTTTTTTGGGTGAGATAACTATACATGCTCTTCTTCCTCTTCTCATAATTCTTCAAGTTGTTTTTCTTTATCTTCACTGGGGGTCTAATTAGGTGGAAATGATAAATATTTGATGTTGGATTTTGATAGGGAAATCCTCATCCACCTTTATATCAATGCAGTCATATATTTTGCATATCCTTTTATCGTATCATTTGTAACCATTGATCTTATTAGAATGTCCTAAAAATATTCGTACATCATTCCTTGCATCAAAATTTCCCAGATTGTCATCATTATTCTTGATGTAGCATTTGTTTCCAAACACTTTGAAGTGTTTTGTTGTGGCCAATTGTCCATACCACAATTCGTATGGAGTAGTATCATTGTTTGGTCTAAGGTGAGATTTATTTAAAAAATGGATTGTTGTATGAATAGTTTCAACCCAAAAAAATTTTGGCATATTTATTTCACCCATAATTTCCCTTGCCAATTGTTGCAGCGATCTATTTTGTCTTTTAGCAACACTATTTTGTTGTGGGGTAGAAAGAGTGAATTTTATTCTTATGCCATGTTCTTCAAAAAAAAATTTAAATTCACTTGAAGTGAACTCCCCACCCCTGTCTGACCTTACACATTGAATATCTTGAACTTTTCAAATGCTTCAGACTTTTCCTTTAGAAATGAAACCCACACAAGTCTATTATAATCATCAATAATCAACATGAATTATATCTCTTCACTTGGATTCATAGTTCTTGTGGGCCCACATATGTATGAACTATTTGTAGTAGCTTGGGGGATGGATTTTCTTTGTTTTTGGCCCGATGCATGAATTTTCTTTGGTTTTGAAAGACACACAAATTTGGTTTCAATTTTGGCATGATTTACATATTTTATTGCTTGGATTACAAATTTTTGGTATGTCCCTTTTAAATCCCTTTTTACTAAGCTTCAAAAATGGTTGAAGTTCAAGTGTCCCAATCTTATGTGCCACAGCTAGCTCTCATCAAGCTTCCCCAAATAACAATTCTCATTTTTTTCTTGAGTATGTACACATTATTTGATTTTGTCACACTTGTTTCTATTACTTTCCTTTTGTTTTTTGACTTTATCTCACATCCTTTAGAATGAAGGGTAACATCATAACTTTGGTCACAAATTTGGCTTACACTTAATAGATTACTTTTGAGCCCATATAAAAAGTGAACATTCTAATATTTACCTCTTCCATTATCCAAGCTCATTGTTCCTTTTCCCCTAAATTTTCTTCGAGCATCATTTCCAAAAATAACAATTTCTGTCTTTATTTCATTTAGTAAAAATAATTTGTTTCTATCACCATGCATATGCTTAGAGCATCCATTGTCCACATACCAATGGATTCCTTAGGTTTAGGTATATAATACAATGCCACATTCTTCTTTATTTTCCTCCTTTTTCTTCCTCTAGGTCTTGGGTTCTTCTTGTGTTTGTTTAATCTAAGCAGTTGATATGAATTTGTTGGTTTTACACTTAGTTTCTTTATGTCCATAATTATGACAGTTATAGCATGAAATATCATCAAATAGGGGATAAAAATGGTTGTTGACCATGAGATTATTTCTTTGTGAATATACAAATATGTTATCTTTGTTTGATTGATAAGATTCGGTTTTTTATTTCTTATCTAGTTGTTTCCAAAATATGCTCTACATTATACAACTTTATGTCCAAAATTTGTACATGAAAAACAATAACCATTGAAAATATTCTAGTACTTAGGAGAAAATTTCCTTTGAGGGTGTGATCTATAAATTCTTTTATGACTTTTTCTTGCAGAGGAACGAGGTACTTATTGATTATTCACTTGATCTCTATGGATTTTTGAATTTTTGTAATAAATTTTATTGTGTTGCTATCGGTTCATTTTATCTCCTTTGATAGCATTGTTAGTTGGTCCTTTGACTACTTCAACATAGATGATTGGTCCTTTAACTTAAATATCCATATTGATTGATTACTTCATGGCCTAAAATAGTTTTTATGAGGGGGGATCTATGAATACTTAGAATATCATCCAACTTGTTAATAGATCGTTTAATAAAATTTAAGTTTTGGTTCAACTGAGCCTTCGTTTTCTATAATTCCTTTCTAATAGAGACTAATTCATCTTCTCATTTTTCACAATCCTTGTCGTTCTCCTTCAATTGTTGTAATAAGGTGTGTTAAATTTATTTACTTCTTCCAACTTAAATTTAAGAAGAAGAAGTGATGAATCTTCAAATTTATCCTTTTCCTCTTTAAATTTTGAAAGAATCTCCTTTTACTTCTTATTATTTTTCCCGAGCCTTTTAATTTTTGTTAAGGCACTGATCAGTTCACCTTCCAGGTCTATTTCAGCCTCTTCTTCATCAAACTCATTTTTTCATTCATCTAGAGTATTTAATCCATGAGCATCAAATCCTTTGTTTTTTTCTTTCATTTTGTCTTCATTAGAGGATTTTTCATGTTCATATTATGAGGTATTTTTGTCTTCTTGGGTTTAGAAAATATTATTTTTGAACTTATTTTCCTTCTTTAGTTTCCTATATTTATTTTTCTGTTTATGATCATATTCATTCTTTTATTATTTTTATGGACATTTAGATGCATAATGACCTACTTTTCCACAATTAAAGCATTTGAAGGGTAACTTACCTTTGAACTTTCCAGATCATCTGTTACACCATTTTTTAGTCATATAACCTATTATCATTAGATGGACCCAGGTACACCATGTAAGACCAATTTTACCCCAAGTAAAATTGCTTTCACTATGAAAATAACTTAGTGAATCACCTTTATTAAGTTGTTTATGGTCTAAACAGGAAACCCCATAAGGAAATATTAAATAAATATACATTTTTTTTTTTCCTCAAGAAATAATTAGTTAAACAGTAGTTTAATTAATATTTCTGGTTATATTTAACACAAACCAAGGATATTAATTAGATAAAACATTATTTATCTTATTATTTTCTAAGAATAATTGTTTAAATCTTATTTAAATAATATTATTTGTTAAATATGACTAATTCACCCTTAATAATTAAATAAATCATTATTTTTTTGATAGTTACTCAACCATATCCTTAAAATGAAAAATAAATCATTTATTTATTTATTATTATATAATCACATCCTTAAAATAATAAATAAATCATTTAAGCACTGGCCCATGCCATGAAGGTACCTACAGAGAAAAAACGCAGCCTACATATCTGCTACAGTGACCCTCAGGTAGGCTCGAAACCATATCAAGTTTTCATTAAGCTACCTGTAGGAAACAGCGTTATTCTATGGATTAGAACAACAGACTCTATACTACATTTGAAGGAAGAAATCCAGTCAGTGGCAGGGTATCCAATTCATTCACAGTCACTGATTTTTGGGGGGAAAGCTCTAGTTGACCACTGCACGCTTAAAGACTATGACATTGTATCTGGGTCTTCCATCTGCCTCAACCTTAGACTGAGGGGTGGAATGACAGGCCAAAACAGAGCACATGGAGCCTCCATGGGAGCAGGTGCATCCAAATCACTTCCCTCAAAAGGTTCATACAGGAATATATTACAGGGGGACAAAATCAACCCCACTGCACCTGCTGCTCCTGCTGATAGCTCCCCCAAGCCATACATTGTAGAAATGCAAGACAGCGTGCCAGAAATAAATATAGACAGTCTAGACATTGATATGCATAGAACTGCCTATGAATCCCAAGCAATCATTTGCAGATTCAACTGCTTCTGGCCCAAACCAATGGAGCTGTTCCATTGGATTTTTACAAACTGGACCATGGAATGTGAAATACACCTATGTTCGAAGGGGTTCTTCATTGTCAAATTTTCATCTATGGAGGCCAGAGATGTCATCATCAGCCAGGGACCATGGTTCTGGGGTTCTACGGGACTCTTCATTACACCATGGTTCGCGAATTTTGATGCCAACACCATGGAGGTGACCAAGATGCCGGTCTGGGTAAGGCTCTACAACCTCCCGCTACATTTTTGGAACGAAAATGTTCTTGGATGCATTGGAAACACCCTTGGTAGATACATTAAAACAGACACCCAACGACTGGAGGAGCGCATATTCACCTTTGGACGAATCTGTGTGGAGGTTGATCTGAGCAAGGGACTCCCAGAGTCCATTATGCTGAACAACAAACAACAGAGATGGACACAACATTTAGATTATGAGAACACAGCCTTCAGATGCCGGAATTGTAGGTGCACAGGACACCTACAAAACTCTTGCCCGGCAGCCAAAAGGGATAACAGGAAAAAGAAGAAAACAGGCAAAGCGGCAAAAGGATGGCAATTTCCCTCTGAAGAGCCAGAGCTACAGGAAGAAGAGGAGGAACCAATACCTCACGAGAATCAGCAAACAGATACTTCTATGTGCACACAAGAACAGGAGATGCAAGAACCTCTCGACACCACCACAAAGACTCAGCAGGATATGGTACCTGGAACACTAGACAGTGGGGGAAATAAAAGAACACATACATCAGACACATCAGACTCAGATAAGGATAATGGAGCACCAACAGAAGAAAATCAGCTTGTTCTTATTGAGACCGCGCCATCACCTGGTGCTTGGCGTAAGGTTGAAAAGAAAAAGGGTAGAAAAGCCTAATTGTATCACCTTTGATTTTTATTTGCGGCAACTTGAATGTCTTTGGACATATACCAGCACATACAACATGTAATTTTGTTTTCTCATAAATAAAATTACGAATTTTTCCTGTGTGAAAAAATAAATAAATCATTTATTTATTTTGTTAGGAATTTGTAATTTTAGCAGATTGGTGAGACTAAAACTGCAGAAGCAACATTATTTCAACCACTTTGGGATTCTAGTATCTATCCCTCCTGAATCCGGAGAGGGATCTCTCTAATAAGTGCAAAGATGAATTTGTCTTTGAATTTTTGGGTAATGATATTAGGCTAGTTATGAAGGCCAAGGGTTTTGTTTGTTTTTTGGATGGGTGAGCATGAAAATTACTTGAGGGGAAAGTTCTAAGTGAAAAGAGCTTCAAAGGTGATAAGTTGCAAGCAAATAGAATAGCTTTGGCTGGAAAGATAGATATAATGTTGGTTTTTAGTCCATTGGGCTATGGAGTCATAATAGGGCTTTAGTTGAGCAACAACATCAAGAGTGATCCAAGCGGAAAGTCATCTATATCACAAGATTATTGATATTAGAGTGATAGAATGGAAACAATAAAGTGTTGGAGGGGTGGAAACTGATAATAATTTCAAAAAGGATTTATAGTCAGTCCAAACAAGAAAATCCTCTTAAGTAACTATTTAAAACCAACCAAGGACATGGCTAACCATTGACTTCTTGGGCAAGTTTGTATTAAAGAAGCTTAATTGACAAACAATCCAGTAATCCACATAATTACCTTCAGAAAGTTTGAAAACATATAAGAGAAGACAAAGTGTAACTTAAGATCAGATAAATTACTTTTAAACCTAGTCTGCTTTCAGCCAACACCAAGGGAAACCTTCAGAATTTGCCTTTGGAGAATAGAAGCTAGAAATAGGGTAAACCATCACTTTTCTA
Source organism: Pinus albicaulis (assembly GCA_034641835.2). Lineage (NCBI taxonomy): Eukaryota > Viridiplantae > Streptophyta > Pinopsida > Pinales > Pinaceae > Pinus > Pinus albicaulis. The sequence continues at coordinate 1,519,932,254 of CM076581.1, forward strand.
GTCTAAATTTAATAATAAAATAAGGAAAATAACTTTCAAGAACAATGTTTAAAGCAAACAGTACGACGAGGGAACTCCAACATTCCTAACTGTTTAAACTGTATTGAATCATTCTTAAATAAAAAAATTGGAGGAAAACATTGAGATAAAGCTTATCAGTCAGAGAAGTGTACTGGTAAACAGTAAATCCTAACTCTATAAATGTTGTTCTTTATCAAATAAAAGTGAACAATATGACATACATAGAAGGAAAAACAATAAAAAAGAAAAGGGGAACTTCACCAGTAATATAGACCAGGATCCCAAGAAACAACTTGTTATTGATGTCAAACCAGTTACAGTACTCAGGTCCAATGTTTCAGTTCAACAATCATCTTGACTATCCAGCCTAACAAGTCTAACAAAAATAGAGCTTCAAGGGCCAATGAACACTATCTACAATCAGAAGCTTAAGCTCAAATGTATTTCAAATTTCTACAACCAACCCCTCTCTCATCTTCTGCACTAGTATATATGGAAGAATGAGGAGGTGAGATCTGATAAAAGATATCCAATTACAATTAATATAGACTTAATGACATCTTGGCCTTTGGGGGGCTAAATAAAGAAACTTACATAGGTGTCCTCTGTGATTTACATAAAGATTTAAGCTCGGTGGGAGCTCTTTTTGACCTTTGAGGCTCTGTGTGGTGTCAAAGTAACTCTACAGATGTTTTGTCATTAAGTTCCTTGGCAGAATTTACTCTCTGGCTGTGTTTGAGACAAATATCTGATCCTGATCAATAACTCTATCTTTATATATGAATGCTTTGAGGCACAGGTGGCGTCGTGGTAGCTAGAGGGATCAATTCGCCTCGGCTATGGCGGTGGAGGCTTTCCTGTTGAATAAACACTTGAGATTTTCTTCAAACTGTGTTTTAATTGGGGATTAGGATTTTCATAAACCATATTAGACGTAATCCCCACAGTTCTGTATTCAATCTTCTATCCTGATATATTTTGTCTTCGACACTGATACTCTCTAACTGTGCTTGCTTTCTTGTGTTTTGCTGGTATGCAGGGCTGTGCACGGTTATGTGGAATCAATGCTTCATGAATGATTGATGAAATGTGAAGCTTCTTTCTGCGAATGGTTTCCTCTGGTGAATTGAAAGCGGGAGGATCGTCACCCTCTGCCTTTGAATTTTCTTCGGACATAGCGGAAAAAACCTTTAAACCCTGCAAAATACAAAAAACATTAGGAAATTCTGCATGTATAGGTTAACTGCTTTAGAAGGCAAGTGGAGAGAGCATGGCCGTTGGATGGCATCATCCAATGGTCGAGATTGATTAGAAGGGGTCAAAGGGAGGGCGGTAGAAGACTTTGAATTGATTGTGCAGAGATCGACGGTCAGGAACAGAGGTGAATAAACACGTACAGGGGTTACATTATTTGAAAAAATAATAAAAAAGGGGAGACAAAGGTTTAAAACCTTCGGTTTGGAGAAAAAATGGTCGAAAATCAATATCGGGAGTTTGGACGATCATGGGCCATCGGATGAGAGTGGCCCAAGCGATCAACGGCGGGGATCATATGTCAAAAACCTTATAAAAACACACCAGGACTTCAAAACTTTTTAATAAAACTATGCTGAATAAAGTTCCCGGGTCTGGTTTTGCTGACTGGACGAGGAACCATGAAGACCCGCCCCAATAGAAAACTGCCGCATGGATGCTGATGTGGCGCTGGGGCCACTGGCACTACTATGGACGAGGGGATCGGGTGATGAAATATGGGTCGTCGATCTGCAGATCAGATCGACGGTGGAGATCCTTTAAATGTCATTCCATAGCCTGGTTAACTATCGGGCATCTTCGTAGAGCGACTACCATCCGATGAGCGGCCGCAAATCGGACGGCGCGCACAATATCGCATCGGGTCCACATCCGATCTTTAACGCGCAATGGACGGCGATTTTATGAATAGTGCCCAAGCCACGCATCAACCGGTGTATGGAATCGCTGCCGATCTTGAAAAAACCACCCTCCGCTCGAAGGCGGTGCGATGGATACCACCCGGTTTTGGAATGGTGAATCATTGGCGGGGACCACCTGGTTGATAGGTCGCGCGCCGTCGATCTTCAGATCAGATCGATGGTGCAGAGCGACTGAAATTTTTGCGCTGGCAGAAATTTCAAGAATTTATAAAAAACCGACAAATTAATATAAAAAAAGGTTTAAAATATTAATTTCAACGCGGCCTGGCGCCCGACTGCGGGGCCATGGGTTATATGAAGGGTAATATGACCAAGGGGTTAAAAAAGGAAGGGCTAATTTCACTTGGGCAATGCGATAAGCACTTGGAGGGCTGGTGCTCGGTTCTGGCGCCTAGGCGTATGGAGGGAAAGAGTTAAAGAGTTAGCCCGAGGGGGCTTAAGTCTACAATACATAAAAAACATGATTTTCATGGTTTTTCAATGATTTTCAAAGGTTTTGAGGGTTTTGATAAGGCAAAGAAGGAGTCTTTAAACCTTATCAAAGGGGTTTTGATGAAGGGGGAAGGGAAAAATCCTGAAAAGGGGGGATTTCATGGGGGGAAGAGGAGAGAACAAGAGGTTAGTTTTGGAAAAGGGGAAAAGGGTCTTTACGGAAGTATTCTTTCTTGGGAATCAGCAGGATTTTTGAGTGTAAAATAAACACAGCAGTGAAGATTATGGATAGAGGCATGAGGCCTTCAAGAGTCTTCAAGAGCCAACACTTTTTAGCAATAAAATTTGTTCCTTGAAGGCTCAAAAAAATTTTAGCCACCTTTTTCTATCACAAATTTTATAGGTGGCTAACAGTGGCTCCACTTGGGGATGGTGCCTTCTTGAAGGCATCAAGAACTTTAGACTTGAATTCTCTCGAAGGTTGACCTATGCCACATCCATTGTGTTCTCTGGGAGGCTGACTTGTGCCTCATCCATTGGGCTACCCTTCCTTTGTTGGGATGATCTTGCTCTGAAAACATATTAGCAACCATGAAAACAATGGATCTTTGATCAACAAGCTTTCTACCTACCCAATCCTACAAATCTAACATTTTTTCTTCATTAGAGTGCACTTGGATTGGAAAACTCTTTTCACAACATTTTATCCTTTTAAAAGCATAAAACTAATCTAATTCTACTCCTTATTTCTCCCTGAACTCAGATTAAACAGTTGAGTTCAAATGTTTCTCTACCTACTATTGGCAATATGATGCAGAGTGTTGTCCTTGATGGAAACCTATTGGATAAAGTTGATGGCAACCTACTTGATGAAGTTGTCCTTGATGGAAATCTACTTGATAAGTTGCCTATGATAAGCAAACTATGTGTTAAAGATGCAAGAATGGTGCATCTCCATCAATTCCAAAAGGGGAGCACTTGAAACAGTAACAAAGAAAAGAGCAAATGAAATATGAAGCTGAGGTAGTTTTAGAAGGGTTAGTTAATTGGAGATCTGGGAAGGCAGTAGAGACATCAGAGAAAACAGAGGCAAAGGAGATAACAAAGGAATAGCACCTGAAGATTAAAATTTGTGTGGGAATACCTTGCGGTTGTTCTCTGTAATTATGTATAGTATGATTCTCCGCGTATGGAGTTAAAAGTGAAACCCTGTTGAGGAATCATGGTGGTAGGATTCGAATTCCAGGATGAGACCTTCTTGTAATGAAGAACTGGCTTAGTTTGATATTTTCAGTCGTGGAACTACTTGGTTGAATATACACTAGTAAAAAATGATGAAATTAGTGACTAGGTGACTGAAAAAGTTAGTCACCACAATTATTTCAAGTGAATTACTACTAAATTTGAGAAATTTTGAGTGGTTGAACTAAAAATGACTAACTTAAACGACTAATTTAGTTTAGGGATAAAATATATGACTACATAATAAGTGACCAAACTAAAAGCGACTAACTAAAATAACTAATTTAGTCCAGGACTAAAATATATGACTAGATAATAAGTGACCAAACTAAAAGAGACTAACTAAAATGACTAATTTAGTCTAGGAATAAAATATAAGAACAATTATTAAGTACAACAAGTATATGAATTTTTCATTTATGTCAGTAATTTTTAATTGTGTCACTCTAGAAATGAAAATTTGCAATTTTGATACTAAAGTGTGAGTTGGCCGAATTTTATTGGTTGCAGTGTATTTTGGTGGCCCAATGTGAAGCTGCCATGTGGCCCAACTAGAGGCCACCACGTGGCACCTCCACATTGGCTAAAAATTTGTTAAAGGTTGAAAGGCCTTGGTGGGAATCAAACCGATGACCTGCCATAACAAACTCCAAATCCTTACCATCTCACAAACAGGTGGTTCTCAACCATAATGATTTCCACTTATATTTGAACGACATGTATGGGCGCGTTGGGAGGAGGGGTCGAGCAGTGAGCCTTGACCCCTAGTCGTATTGCACCCATAGGACCTGTCACGGAGGTGGACGGAGCAAAGGAGCGTGGACCAACCCTAACTCCTATTCATGTTCACAGCCCATGTTCACTTAGTCATGTTCACAAACCCACATATTTTAACTATAAGAAACTTTTTATTATTAATATTCTCTCTCTCTCTCTCCCTTTCTCTCTCTCTCTCTCTCTCTCTCTCTCTCTCTCTCTCTCTCTCTCTCTCTCTCTCCCCCTCTCTCTCTCTATATATATATATATAATTCATGGACATGGTTTCAATATTCATGCATGAGTTCAAAATATATTTTCACTAATATTTTATTCTTAAGCTTTGTAGGAAAATTATCCAAAAATAAAATCCTTGAAGATAGCTCATACTCTAGTTAATACCATATTTACCATAATTTAATTTCCACTGTAATTTGAATAAATATTTGTGTAAAAAATGGATATGAATACCTAACTAGAGCTACTTCCATCACTATCTATGTGTTCATTAACACTTTTGTAAAAGTAAAACTATAAATGTGTAGTTTTATTAATGATTACTACCCACCAAACAAGTAATTTGTCAAGTTGACTTCTTAAATTGTTTTTAATTGCCAAAACAAATCTATATAATATTGTAAGCATATTTATATAAAATTACATTTTACTGTTGAGTGTTATTAATTTAAAATATATATAAATAATCATAAATATTCAATTTCTTAACTATCCAATTTGGTAACTATATGAAAAATAAAATTAAAACAACAATCTATATAAGATTCAATTTTCCAATTAAATATTATTAATTTAAAATAAACTATATGTAAATAATCGTAAATATTCAATTTTGTAATTATGAAAATAAAATTAGCACTTCAATATATATAGGATATTATTTTCTTTATTTATTAATTTAAAATGTATTTAACTAATAATAAATATTCACTTGAATAACTATGTGAAAAAGGGCGCCATAGTTTAGAATATATTTAACTATCCGAAAATAAAAAGGGCGGAATGGCCTTTCAGAAAAATCATTGTTGTCCGCCATTCAACCTCTTCATTCATCTGGGGCCAAGAGTAATGAAAACCCCAAAAATAACAAATGAAAGACCAAAAGACTGGATCGCGCAGAGGAAAATTTACAGTAAAAGGAGGCAGAGTACTCATCCGGAGAACTGGGCACCACTGCAAATACATGGGTGCAACCTAACGTGAGTGGCGAAGGACCAGCAGCTCGTGAGGGGGACAATGCTGCATTCATTGACCAGCAACTCGTGAGGGGGACACTACTGCATTCATTGATCATCGTCTATTTATATTTGGAGGTTGTGGAAAAGCTGAAGATGAATCTGAAGAGATATATTACAACGACCTTTACATACTAGACATAGGTAATCCACTATGTTGTTAGTCTCCTCTACTGTTTACGTAGGGTTATGAAATTTAGTCGGTTTTTGAAAACTTCATTTTAGAAATTGATTTTTGGATGCATGTTGATGTTCCCTTCGATGGTTTATTGTTGGATTATTTTACATTTATGCGGGTTGGTTACCATAGAAATGACGTAGCACAAACTGAAATTTAATTACATTGTTGGCAAATCTATCTTTATATTGGTATGACATATGCCTTTTTATATATTTTCCTCTTTATTATGTTCTTTTCTTCTTTTAAGATTGTGTAGTTTAATTGTTTTTAAATTTTAACCATCTCTTTCCCAGTTTCTGGATGTTTTGGTTCTACTTTATGGTTACTTGTGGCATTAAGGCTTATTTATCATTTTCTGTGTGGAAATAGGGCCAATTTAATAACATTTAACTGATTAATAAATGACTCTAGCTGTTGAGATCTCAAAGAGTTTTTAGATCTATGGTGAACACTTCAGCAAACCCTAATCCAGCCAAACAAAAAACTTAACAAAAATTTAATAATGATCACACTGGAAATGAACCTATCCCATGAGCTTGAAAAACTTAAAAGGAAATTCAACACAAGATTGAAAAGTTCAATGTCCAAACACAACTTCTTAAGAATATCATAAGGATTTTTAGATTTACAGTAAACACTTCAACAAAGCCTAATGTAGCCAAACAAAAAAAAATTAACACTTTAATAATGATCACACTACAGATGAACCCATAGCATGAGATTGAGAAAGAAATCCAACATGAGAGAAAATATCACCATCCAAACACAAGAACTCAAGAAGAGTTTTCTCCGAGTATTTTTTCAAGTAAACAACTTGAATAAATGATTTACTGTCGAAAATGTAGCGAGCATGGTATTTTGGCTTGTGCCTTATCCAGTGAAAACTTTGAATTGTCCTCATGATTTAGACTCCAATTAAGATGAGTTATTTATATTTTACTAGAATAATCATCAAGTTAGCACGCGTAGAGTTGGAGCTTCAGTTATAAGAGGAGTTTTCATCAGTTTAACTACAGGATTGGGTGATAGTTATTAGTTCAGTTAGAACATGTTTGGGCTTCAGTCTTGATTGAAGGACGAACGAGTTAAGAACTCCAGTGTTGATTAGAGGGATAAAGAGTGTGGCTCTCAGTTAACTCTTCAATCAACAACTCGAGCTCTAAATATGAACTAGCCTAATTTACTATTTAGCATGGATCGAATCTATAAAGGGAGGACGAAGACACGAGGAAAGAACAATTGTTTTATGCACAAAGGTTTGTGTGAAAAGACAACTCACGAGTTTGTGAGAGGAGCCTTGATTGTGGAGAGTGCAGGAATTGTGTCCTAAGAAATAGGAGGAACAAGAGCACTAGGGAATAGGAGATTGATTGCATGTAGAGCTTGTGTTATAAGCAATAGTAAGTCACAAGTGTGCAAGATTAAGAAGAAGAGAGCAGGGTTTGCAGAGCAAGTCAAGGTGGCAATAGAGGATCAATTGTGTGCAGGAATCGAGATCAAGTTGTGATCAAGGAAGGCCAAGATCAATTGTACTAGCTGAGATTTTTTTGAGAAGCAGAACACTTTCTCAAGAGAGACATATTGCTTTGTAATAGATCCAAGTGCTCAATAATAATAAACAAAATAGCCACATCAAGCAAGCAGGTTTTCCCTATTGGATTTCCTAAAAAAAGATAAGTGTCTTTTGTGTGACTGTTATTTATCTCTGTGACTATATTTGTTGAGAAATTCTGAGTGTAAGCTTGGCCAGATGCTGCATAGAGTGTTTTAGTTGCCTTTCCTAATCACACACATTCCAATATACCAGGACAAAGTAACTAAATCAACTTACTTCACCAAGCATCATCCAATATATACCATAAGCATCCTTGAAAACAGATCACATACATTCCAATTGCACCCAATAAAAGTCACTCAACTCTTCCATCCATAGCCAAATTGTAAGAGAGAAAAATCACAAAAATTTTAGACCTTATAAGAGATTTCTCCCCCAAATCCAACCATGAGAAAATGAAATGAAAGCACCTATATTTATAGAGGAGGTGCTCAATTTCCCCTGCAGTGAAATATTATTTTTCTTAGCTAAAATCCCCAATTCTAGCTTAAGGAGGTGCAAAGGCCCTCTTGTATAATTAACTAACAAAAATTACATGAATTTATGGGAATTCATGCCACATGTACAATGATCAAGGGGAATGATCCCTCACAAAGTTCCCATCTCCACAAATGAATGGGATGAAGGGCTTTTTAGCATGGCATCCATCCTCCCAAGGCCCATCAATAGCATAGCTTATCTAAGGCCCACCAAAAGCCTCTAAAGTGGGCAGACAACCCAAAAATTCTTCTTCAAGGTGGGTACTGTTAGGAATATGTAATTAGCAAGATTGGCAAAGTATAATCACATAAACAACATCGTTTCAACCACTTTGGGATTCTAGGATCTAGCCCTCCTGAATCCGGAGAGGGATCTCTCTAATAAGTGCAAAGATGGATTTGTATTTGAAGTTTGGGGTAATGATATTAGGCTAGTTATGAAGGCCAAGGGTTTTTTTTTGTTTTTTGGAGGGTTGAGCATGAAAAATGTTTGAGGTGGAAAGTCCTGAATGCAAAGAGTTTCAAAGGTGAGAAGTTGCAAGCAATCAGAGTAAGTTTCGGCCAAAAAGATAGATAATTGTAGGTTTTAGTCCATTGGGCTATGGAGTCATAATAGGGTTTAATTGGAATAGCAAGAGGCAAGAGTGGTCCATGGGGCAAGTCATCTATGTCTAAGGATCTCTTTGAAGTTTGATTTATGGAATGAAATGGTACAATAAGAAGGAGAATTAAACAGATGAGGAACAAAGAGCAGCCCAGGATCTGGTAAGTACTTCTAAACTAGCCAGCCTTTGACATAGACTCAAGAAAAACATAAAAGTAAACTAGGATCTGGTAAGTAATTTTAAACTAGCCAGCCTTTGATACACTTTCAATAGAAAACATTTTAAAACAAAGGGAAACTTGAAGGCAACTGTTGGAGTAGAAACTAGCGGGCCGGGCTCACCAAAAATCCTCTCCTAGCTCTACTTTACTTGGTTACTTTCAAGACAAACACAAAGATAACATAGAATGGCCTAAGATCTGGTAAGTACTTCTAAACTAGCCAGCTTTTAACACATTCCAAGGGAAAAATTCAGATAGTATTTGGGGATAAAACTAGGACCAGGGCACACCATATCTTCCATATTTCATCTCTACTTAAATAGTACTGAACATAAAATTCGAGAATAATATTCAGCTAAGGAAATAAGACGAGGGAACGCCAACATTCTTATGCTTAAACTGAATTAAATCATTCCCAAATAACACAGATTGAAAGAAAACATGTAAATAAAGATTTTCAGTCAGAGAAGGGTACTGATATACAGTAGTTCCTAACTCTATGCATGTTGTTCTTTATAAGAGAAGATGAAACACAGTGAAAACAGAAACAAAAAGACAAGTTACAATAAGAAAAACATCACCATCAACATAGACCAGGATCCCATAAATCAGCTTGTATTGATGATCCAAACCAGTTACAGCTTTAAGTCCAATTCTTTAGTTTAGCAATCATCTACTCATCTCAACCTAACTTATCTATCACAAGCAGAGCTCCAATAGTCAGTGAATACTATTTACAATTAGAAGTTTCCAGCTCAATTACATGACAATGTTCAGCAACCTAATCAACCTACCTTTCACTCATATTTTGCAGAAGTATATATATAAGAATGAGGAGGTGAGATCTGATAAAATTTCTCTGAAGATAATTAATACAGACTTAAATGGCTTCTTGGCCTTTGGGAGGCTCAACGAAGAAACTTACAATAGGTGTCTTCTGTACTAAATGATTTACATAAAGATTTAAGCTCGGTGGGAGCTCTTTTTTACCTTTGAGGCTCTGTGTGATGTCGGGGTTACTCTGCAGACATTTTTTGCATTAAGTTTCCTTGCAGAAGTAACTCTCTGGTTGCTTGCGAGGTAGAAATCTGATCCTGATCAATAATTTCGGCCTCTAATTGAATACTTTGAGGCACAGGTGTCATTTCGGTAGCTGGGAGGAATCAATTTGCCTCAGATGTGGCAGTGGAGGCTTTCCTGTTGATAAAACACTTAATATTTTCTTCAAACTGTGTTTAAATTGGGGATTAGGCTTTTGATAAACCATCTTAGACGTAATCCCCACAAAACCTGTCTTCAATCCTTTGCTCTCATATATTTTTGTTGTCGACATTGATACTCTTTGATTTTTGATTGACTTGTTGTGTTTTTCTAGTGTGGAGGGCTGCGCAGGGGCGATATGGCATCAATGCCTCATGAACCACCAATGATACATGAATTTGAAACCTACAAATGATTTTCTTTGATGGATCAGAGGCATGAGGATCGTCACCCTCTGCTTTTGAATTTTCCTCAGACATGGCGGAAAAACAATTAAAAACCCTGCAAAATACAAAAAACATTATAAAATCCTCCATGTATAGGTTTGATGCTTCAGAAAGCACGTGGAAAGAGCAGGGCCGTTGGATGGCATCATCCAACAGTCGATATTGATCAGGGGAAATCAAGTGGAAGGTGGAAGAATCATTTAAATCAGAGCTGTCTATCGCACAGAGATCGACGGCCAAGAGCGGAGGTGAAGGGATGATCGTGGGCCGTCGGATGAGATCGGCCCAAGCGATCAACGACGGAGAACAGGTGTCAAAAACTTTAGAAAATGTGACCGGACATCAAGACTTTAATTAAACCATGTTGAATAAAATTCTCGGGTCCGGATTTGCTGACTGGACGAGGAACCATGGAGACCCGCCCAATAGAAATCTGCCACATGGATACTAATGTGGTGCTAGGACCACCGGCACTGTTGTGGGCAAGGGGACTGGGCGATGGAATGTGGGTTGTCGATCTGCAAATCAAATCGATGGTGGAGATCCTTTAAACGTCGTGACGTAGCTTGGTTAAGTGTTGGGCTTCTTCGAAGAGAAACCACCGTCAGATGAGCGGCCGCAGATCGGACGGTGGACGCCAATATTGCGTTGGGTCCACGTTCGAACTTTAACACGTGATGAGCGGCGGTTTTCTGAACAGTGCACAGGACACGTGTCGGGCGGTGTATGGAATCACTGCCGATCGGGAAAAAACTGCCCTCTGCTTGAAAGCGGTGCAATGGATACCGCCCGGTTTTGGAATGGTGAGTGGTTGGCGGGGACCACTGGGGCAATGGGTTGCGCGCCGTCGATATGCATATCAAATCAACGGTGGGGATTGACTAGAATTTTTGCACCGGCGGAAAGTTTTTAAAAATAAAATAAAAATCGAAAAATTAATATAACCAAAGCTTTATATTAATTTATAATGCGGCTTGGCGCCCGACTGCGGGGCCTTTGGGCGCATGGAAAATAATATGACTGGGGTTTTTAGGAGGAGGGGCTAATCGCGATCGGACGATGTGACAAACACTTGGAAGGCTGGTGCTCGGTTCCAGGCACCATGGCGTATGGAGGGGAGGGTTAAGGACTTAGCCCAAGGGGGCTTAAGTCTATGGTATATAAAAAATATGATTTTGATAGATTTTCAATGGTTTTTAAAGGAATTTGGGGGTTTCGATAAGGCTAAGAAAGGGTCTTAAACCTTATCAAAGGGGTTTAGATGAAGGGGAAAAGGGAGAAACATGAAAGTGAGGGTTTTTCATGGGGGATGAAGGGGTTAAAATGAGGTCAGTTTTGGAAGAAGGAACAAAAAAAGGAAAATGGTATTTGCAGCAGTATTCTTCCTTGGGAATCAGCAGGATTTCAGAGTTTTTAAGACAGGAGCCGCAGTGAAGATTTGGACAGAGGCATGAGGCCTTCCAGAGTCTTCAAGAGCCAACACTTTTTAGCAATAAAATTTGTTCCTTGAAGGCTCCAAAAATTCTTAGCCACCTTTTTCTATAACAAATTTTATAGGTGGCTAACAGGTACAAGGGCTCCCAATGCCATTGACCAAGTGGGAGAGGGGGACCTTCAAGTTCCTCCACAGTTGTAACAAATCCTCCACTAAACAAGGGAGTTCCACCTCCAAATATATTTCAAAGTGGGCACTAAACCCTTTTTCTCTGATATAGGCTCATGTACCTCCAATAAACGAACCTTCAAATGGTGTATAGACCTTCAACTATTTATTATAAGGGTCAAAAAACCGTTATGAAGTGGGCCCGTGGCTCACAAATCAAGGCAAAGGAACGACCAAAAGGAAAACTACGCCTTGAAGATTCCTCCAAGTGTAGAGTGCTTCAAAGTGAACTCATCTGGCTCCTTTAAAGGTGGGAAAACTCATCCTCTAGGTCCTCATAAGCTGGATTGAGCACCCCAATTCTGCCATGTGTTTGTTGTGCAAAGAAATGGGCTCTTCAATAGGCAATCACACATAGGATGAGAACATTTCTCCTAGAAATGGTCACAAGACTTTACACGCACAGGTCAGCACATCATAAATTTCATTTCACGTGTACACATCACCTTAAATGAAGGTTGGATCCAACAAAAAAAGCTGATTTTGGACCACATTTAGGTTTCTCCATACGCCCCCTACCCCCCTCCCCTATTTAATTTTATTTTTTAATTCCAGTGTTCATACCTATATATATTATACACAAGAGAGAGACCTTACACCAATTAATTCTCTTGGGCAACTTCTGCTATGAAATTAGGCACTGTTCTCTGTATTCTTTTCCTCCCTTCAAGTTCCAAGTTAGTTTAGGACTTGGTTTATGATTGCAGACAGAATTTTTGTGGTGTCCTATTTACATTTGCATGCCCAAATCAAGGTCTCTTCTGAGCCTCTACTTCTTCAGCTGACAGGGTTCAAAAATATGCACCTATAGCCATCATGTTAGTTGTCTGCCCAAATTCTTTGAACTCCAGTGATCATGTGTTTGGGATCTTGAGTTACTTGATGCTGAGTGTCATTGAAATAGGGTGGGACTGTAATGTCTGCATTCAAGAAAAACCTCCCTATATAGGCTTACAAATTTACACTCCTCTTGTCTTTGTCAAGATGAATCCTTAATTCTGATATTGTAAATATTGTTTTCCATAACAATACAAACATCAGAAATGTCTCTTATCCTCGTTTCACTTCTCTCTACAGGAGTACTACTGACATGTAAACAATTATTCCATCAGACATGTTTGACCCATCCACTATCCCTCCTCTGGTCCTTGTATTAATGTGCTATCACCCTCCTTGCATGTGCACTACATGGATTCTGCAGAGGACTCTTCCAGGAGATCAGAAACTGTGATATCATCTGTTGTTACCTTTCTCATGCATTCAAATTCACCTATCAAACTAGAGCCATTCTAATAATACATTTCCTTACACTTCAGGAAGTATGGTCCCATGCCTGTATAGTTGATATGTTTCATAATGTATTACCAACATTTATTGAATTGGGATAGCTCCCCTAGCTATCCAATTTTTGTCTTAAAAAAAATGTGGGTAATAATAACTCTAGGCTCTGTTGAAACCACTTATAATAGATTATGTTATTTACCTTTAGATATGTAAGATGAATGATTATCTCACTGGTCTGCATTAAGATGATTTTTGTGGAAAAATTGGGTGCCTTCACCTCATTTGTGAGTTTAATCCTGGCCAGATGTTACATAGAGTGTTTTAGTTGCCTTTCCTAATCACACACATTCCAACATACCAGGAAAATGTAAATAAACCAACTTAATTCATCAAGCATCATCCAAGATCTCCACCATAAGCATCCATGAAAAGAGATCACACAAATTCCAATTGCACCCAAGAAAAGTCACTCAACTCTTCCATCCATAGCCAAATTGTAAGAGAGAAAATTCACAGAAATTTTAGACCTTCTAAGATATTTCTCCCCCAAATCCAACCGTGAGAAAATGAAAGGAAAGTACCTATATTTATAGAGGAGGTTCTCAATTTCCCTCGCAGTGAAATATTATTTTTCTAATCTAAAATCCCTAATTCGAGCTTAAGGAGGTGAAAAGGCCCTCTTGTACAATTAATTAACAAAAATTACATGAATTTAGGGGAATTCATGCCACATTTACAATGATCAGGGGGAATGAGCCCTCACAAAGTGCCCATATCCATAAATGAAGGAGATGAACGGCTTGTTGGCATGGCATCCAGCCTCCCAAGGCCCATCAACATCATAGCTTATCTAAGAAGTCTTTAAATCTGCCCACCAAAAGCCTCTAAAGTGGGCAAACAACCCAAAAATTCTCCTCCAAGGTGGGTACAAGGGCTCCCAATGCCATTGACCAAGTGGGAGAGCGGGACCTTCAAGTTCCCCCACAGCTGTAACAAATCCTCCACTAAACAAGGGAGTTCCTCCTCCAAATGTCTTTCAAAGTGGGAACTAAACCCTTTTTCTCTGATATAGGCTCATGTACCTCTAATAAATGACCCTTCAAAGGGTGTATAGACCTTCAAACTATTTATTATAAGGGTCACAAAGCCGTTATGAAGTGGGAAAATGGCTCACAAATCAAGGCAAATGAATGACCAAAGGGAAAACTACAACTCCAAGAATCCTCCAAGTGTAGAGTGCTTCAAAGTGAACTCATCTGGCTCCTTTAAAGGTGGGAAAACTCATCCTCTGTGTCCTCATAAGCAGGGCTGAGCACCCCATTTCTGCCATGTGTCTGTTGTGAAAATAAATGGGCTCTTCAGTAGGAAATCCCCCATAGGATGAGAACATTTATCTTAGCAATGGTCACAAGACTTTACACGCACTGGTCAGCCCATCATAAATTTCATTTCACATGTGTACAAATCACCTTAAATAAAGGTTGGTTCCAACAACAAAAGTTGATTTTGGCCCAAATTTAGGTTCCCCGCCTTCTTTAATTTTCTTTTTAATTACAGTGTGCATACTTATATATATTATACACAGGAGAGATACCCTACACCAATTAATTATCTTGGGCAACTTCTGCTATGAAATTAGTCTCTGTTCTCTACATTCATTTCCTACCTTCAGGTTAAAGTTAGTTCAAGACTTGTTTTATTATTGCAGGCAGAATTTATGTGGTGTCCTACTTACATTTTCATGCCCAGCTCAAGGTCTCTTCTGAGCCTCTACTTCTGTAGCTGACAGGGTTCCAAAAGATGCATCTATATCCATCATGTTAGCTATCTGCCCAAATTCTTTAAACTCCAGTGATCATGTGTTTGGGAGCTCGAGTTGCTTGATGATGAGTGTCATTGAGATAGGATGGGACTGTAATGACTGCATTTGAGACAGACCTCCCTGGATAGGCTTACAAATTTACACTCCTCTCGTCTTTGCCAAGATGAATCCTTAATTCTAACATTGCAAATACTGGTTACCATAAAAATACAAACCTCAGAAAGGTATCTTATCCTTGTTTAACTACTCTCTACAGGAGTACTACTGACATGTGATCAATTCCTCTATCAGACAGGTTTGACCCATCCACTATCCCTCCTCTGGTCCTTGTATTACTGTGCTATCACCCTCCTTGCATGTGCACTATATGGATTCTGCAGAGGACTCTTCTAGGAGATCAGAGCCTATGATATAATATTTTGTTACATTTCTCATGCATTCAAATTCACCTATCAATTTAGATCTATTCTAATAATACATTTCCTCACTCTTCAAGAAGTATGGTCCCATGCTAGTATAGTTGATATGTTTCATAATGTATTACCAACATATATTGAAGTGGGATAGCTCCACTGGTTATCCCATTTTTGTCTTAAACAAAAATGTGGGTAACATTACCTCTAGGCTCTGTTGAAACCACATATACTAGATTCTGATATTTACCTTTAGATATGTAAGATTCTCACTGGTCTGCATTAAGATGATTGTTGTGGAAAAAGTGGGTGGCTTCACCTCATTCGTGTGTTTAAGCCTGGCCAAATGTTGCATAGAGTGTTTTAGTTTCCTTTCCTTTTGCAAAGTTGCTAATTGACATGTCTGAGAAAATAAATTTTTAATAAAATAAATATAAGGCCCAAGATCTTGCATGAAATACAATGCCACAATTTTCTTGGATCCATTTCAACCACCATCAGGACATAATTAAATTGGCTTTTAGCATGCATTTTTTATTGTAGATTTAAAACAAACTTTTTCTTTCCATATGAGCTTTCATAAAATTTGGTTCTACCAACTATAGTTTGCTTCATCAAGTTTTACAACAATTAATTCTATAGTGGCTGCATTCCAACAAGAAACACGTTCAAAATCTTTAATTTGTTGAAGCTATAGATCCTACTAATTTATTTAGATAGGTTTCACTTTTATTTGACTCATTACTGTATCTTAAATCAGTGGGGTTGGCTTAGAAACATAGAGATTTTATTCCTTCTAGTGCCCTAATCCTTTAAATGGTTAAAATGAGTCCATGGCTTCTGGGAAGGATGCCAAAAATAGAAATGAATAGCCACCTTTGACTCTGCCCTATTTGATTGCAGTGGTTGTTGCTTGCTCCATTTGTGTCTAGACCTGTTGTTACTGGATATCCTGAGTGTTGTGTCTATCCTCCCTGCCATTCCATTCTATTTGCTTCATGTAATTGAATGTGTCACTTTTGAATATTTCTCCCTTTGAGTCAATATGAGCCTGAGTCCTCCATCTCCCATCTCCACTTGATTATGTTGGTTGGTTGCCTGGTATGCAGTGAACAATTTTGGAGAATCAATCAGTTCCCTGTTGGGACTTCCAACTAGCACAACTGTGAGAATTGACCCTTGCATTGGTACATCAACAACATTTAAGTAGAAGAAATGTTGCATCATCTAGGATAACATGCACTGGGAGGATGAGTTATCTGTGTTCTTTCTTATACAATAGAATATTCACAATCATATATGATCTAAACTAATTTCCAACTAGAAGTGTATTTTATGTATGCATTTGTAGTTTTAACTTTGAAAATGCTTTCGAAACTAAATGAACTATACTTTACCTCTTGAAATCGGTAATTTTAAGGCATATGGTTCTCCCCATCTTAATTTTATTGTTGCTAATAAGTGGTGACTTTTAGCAACTTTTATGAATGGACAGGTTATACAGTCAGTTATAAAGGGAGATCTAATGAGTGAAGTGCATCAACAATTTTCCCCATGGGCATCACAGGTTTGTTTCGAAATTGCAATCATTTAGAATCTTAAATATATAAATTGCGTCATTATGGATCCATTGTGATTTTGGTAAATCGTAGTAAATTATAATATTGGAGAAATGATTTAAATGGTTTTGAAACTTTTAGCTAGATCTACATTCAAATAGAGCAATAATTGAAAGTATAATTTCTCAATGGAAAGATAT
The DNA here is from genome assembly GCA_034641835.2 of Pinus albicaulis. Lineage (NCBI taxonomy): Eukaryota > Viridiplantae > Streptophyta > Pinopsida > Pinales > Pinaceae > Pinus > Pinus albicaulis. The sequence continues at coordinate 1,519,949,441 of CM076581.1, forward strand.
TAGCAATTTATAGCTATAAAATATAAAACTAGGATTTTCCTTAATGTAAATGTCAATACTTAGAACACTACTTTTTATGAGTTATGGGCTTCATTATCTTCAGTGGGCATTCTTCTTTGTTGATTTGTAGAATCCATGGTCTCTCAAAGTGAAGTTTTCTTTGCTCCTAATCCAAAATTAGACAGGCAGGGTTGTTAATCACTTTTTCCCCTTGAATAAATCCCAAGGGGTTTGATTGGACAGTTTATGAATGCTACAACTGTTGCGGAAAATAATCCTCACTTCAAATCATTCTAGTTCCAGGGCATGTCTAGGATAATTGGTTGATCCAGACTCCAAAATTTGTCACTTAACCTTCCAAATTAGTGAATCGGAAGCAGGTATCTAGTCTTAAATCCTTCAAAATATGCAATAAATCTACCAACATGTTGATTAAATTTTGACTGATCTGCGAGAATAAAAATTAAATATGTGTGATAAATAAATTAAAATCAATGAATGCAACGAGTAAATTGTCCATATATTTGAAAAATAATTTCAAGGATATGAGTTGGGGGAGAGTGATGGGGAACAAGAATGGCAGTAGGAGACACAAGGTGATGGGCAGGGAGGATGTATTGATGCGAATGGCAACAAGGGAGATGGATATGGATATTGTGCAGATGCACAGGTCTAGGAGAAAGGGCATACGCAGAGTTTCACTAAAATGAGGAAAGTTGTTGCCTCGACGATAGTGGTGACACTTCCCTGTTCCACTGGCCTTATCACCTTGTGAAGGATTTGAGATAGCAGTCCCATTGAATTATTTTGTTCATTTGTGGACATTGAAAATTTGTTTTCTTTATTTCCACCTATGCAGTAGAAAACACTAGTTTGGGATTAAATTCAAAAGCAAAAGTTAGGGTAGATAATTGGTGTGAGATGAGGAAATCATGAAAGTGAAGAAGCACAGAACTCAATGCTACATAATTTCCAACTTAAAAATAAGTTATTCAAACTACATTCCAGCACTTTTGGGATCAACCTCTTTCATTGTTAGTTGTTGGTTGGTTTTCCATGTCTTAATCTTGCAATTTTGTTGGACATAAATGCATTTTGTACTCAATAAAATATTCGAAATATTATAGTTCCACCACCTACTCGTGAATGTGGTTGCATCAAATAACGGGTTTAAAGTACAATTAGAGAGTCATTGTCAAAACTTCATTTTTCATCTCCATTATTCCAAAATATGATGGTTCACAGGTTGTGTTCACTTGCTACTGCTTCCTGTATAGTATTCTACTATCCCAAAAACTGGAATATTCACTTCCTATGCATCCATCTGTAGAGTTTTCTCTTGCCTAAAAAATGGATTCTTCCTCAACATCAACTTATAATGGATAGCATGTTAAGATGTGACAAGGGTGAATAGGGATTATGTACTTCAAGTAACTAGCATTTTTATGTGAATGCATGAGTCTGTTTGCACTGGTATTTTACTATTTTTACGTCAATTGTGCCCATGTACATGTCTATATGTATGTATCCAGACAAATTGTACCACAAGAATAGACTAACATAGGAAAATCCAGCTTATAGATACTGAACAGATAGTCAACGATGGAAGTGTTCCTCTTAAGGAACAGGTAGATATTTATGTTTGTCTGAAGTGATGCCATTATCAACTGTTGAGTGTTGACATTTAAGGTTTAAGAAGTTAAACATTTAGTTCCTGAAGCCAAAAGGGAAGGAGAAACTGTGTGCAGCATGTGGTGCATGATCATAGTCACTCTTGCTGATTGCTGTAGAGTCCAGACCACCTATTCTCCCTTACTAGTTTTTCAATGCAAATTCTAACTATATATCAAGTATTGTATAGCTTTGTAAACTTTTTCTTAACAGTGGGAGGGAATAACCAATAATTTTGTCATCCTTTTTGTAGCTTAATAAATTGTAGCTTCATAGCAGAAATAACAATAACCATCATGTATCATATGAAAACTTAAAATCTACCTACACTAGACGTACCATTAATGAGAAAATAAGACACAAGCATCTGCATTGAAATGTTCTGATGTAACCATTGAATACCTGCCAGTAAAATAAAAGGCTTATTCAACTCCATCACCATGGTGGACATCAATATTAACATCTAGAACTCTGGCATGATGTTTAAGCAACTCCAAAATTCCCAGCACGAAGTCATTAATATAACATAAACCTGATGCCTGACACTTTTTAGCATGGTGAAGACCACCAGACCAATTGATTGCAATATAAAAATTATGGTTGTTCAGTCGATGAGCAGCATCTTCTTATGAATCAAAGGATATCATCCTTATTAGGCCTCATAACATATATTGATAGTAGCTTGGAGATCCTTAATTTGTGCCAAAATCTTTTGACTAGTTGAATTCTTATAGTTTTGGGTAGATGAAGGAACTTGTATTTTCTCGCTTGAGAGGCAATCAACTTAGAGGGATGATTCCTGAATTTCCAGTTTCTTTTATGCTTTTCTTTAATGTTATTGGAAACAAATTATCTAGCAACATTTCAAATTGCTCGAATAATAGCTTCACCAAACCACCATTGCTTTCAATAGATGAGTTTTTTGATAGTTCATAAGCTCAGGTCACCTTTGTTGCTCTTTATTCATCTCTCTTTATGTGTGGTCTTGGGGAAGCAATCTAGATACTTCCATTCTATCTAATTTCTTTATGTGTGGTCTTTGGGGAAGCAATCCAGTCACTTCCATTCTATCTAAGGGTCTGACGGTGCTTCATGATTTCAAATAGTAACAACTTCACTGGTTTGCTTTCTCCACCACTAATAGATGAAGGGATAATGAAAGGAAAACCATCTTATGGATTATTATTAAATGACAACCAATTTTTAGGGAATATTTATAGCTCCCTTTTTGCTTCATAATAGATATTTCAGAGCTTTGCCTTGAATTTCATGGCAATCAAATATCAGGGGAAATTCATGCAGAGGTACTAGGGAGTTATAAATCATTGAAGTGCTTAGAGACCTCACAAAATCAAATTAAAGGATCAACATCATTCACCCTTGGGATTATAACATCATGAATGCCCTCTGCCATATTCTATGAGTACTCTAGCATATATTCCACCATTCACATAGCTTCGAACAATTGACATGTGGGAGCTCATACATTTTCTCATTATATAAATATCAGCAAATTTTTAGCTCTGGATTCCTCAAAAGTTATAAATTGTTAACCCACTAGTTGAGTAATAATGTAAAATTAAAGTGTTACCCAGTTCAATAACAATGCAAACTATTGACTGTTAAATATTGACTGTTTTAGAATTTGGCAGTTACATCAATATGTTTTTAATGCTTACATGAGATTCACAATGAATGGAAGAGCTGTCAATGAATGGAAAATTAGTTCAGCAGCATCTGCACATGGAAAATTCATAGCGCTTTCATGGGTTTGAATACTAAAGATTATTTATATCTATAATCACAGAGATATGTTACATTTTTCTAGCAAGAAGGAATTCTTCTTGTCACAATCAGTGTTATCAGAACCATACGAACCAGATCAGAACTGGCCAGTCTAGACCAATTCACACTGGAGAGAGAGCGAACAGGACTGATAGACCAGTTTCATCCCAAACCAATTGGATCGACCAGTTTGGCCATCAGTTCTTCTTTGGAATTGCCTTCAGAACCAAGTCATATAAGTGGTGCACCATCATACCTAAGTAAATGAAAATATGCAATAAAATAGGAGAAAAAGGCCTTTAGGCTTTGATGCTATATGCATGTGCAAAAATTTGCATATTTGGTGTCTAAAAGTTTGGATTTACATTGAAGTCTCTCTCACACACAATATATATATATATATATGATTACACATTTATGTATTTTTAATCAACATAGTTGTCCAGCTGGTTCTGGTCCAATCCCAGTCTGGCCCTTAGCTAGTTCCAGTTCTGGTTCCAACAATATTGATCACAACAGGCTTGTAAATGCCAAATACAGCATCACGGCAGCAATAGAACCATATAAACGCCTGAATCCCTTCCATCAAGCCACCATAACTTATGATATACAGTTCCAAATTTCACAAATGAATCCCAAAAGAATTTGCACTTACATTGAAATGATAGAATCAAATGAAATGTCAATATCTCGCCCGACGATTGGAGACAGCAAATAATTGCTAAATGCAATCTCCACAAGTACCAGCATTTTGTGTATTAGAATCAATGACTTGAGGGAATTCTACTAGAAAGTGATGCATGGATCAAAACCTAGAACACAGATAAACCTGTGAATGATGTAAGCAGTGGAAAACCCTTAATACAGTGACGGCTTCGAGTCTAAAACTTGAATGACCACAATAATTGCATAACAGTTTCTGATTATGTCACTGCAAGCATATGTCTATTGAATATTTCGATCATTATCTAAGGTTGTATGGTGATATTTACAACTCCAATGGCAAGCATCTTACCAATGGTATAACATTGTTTGTAATTCTACTGTTCTTCTCTATCATTCATTATAAAGTTTGATTGAGGCAAATACCCAGCTTCTTTCATCTGCCCAGCTAACTTTTGCAACATGGCATAGATCTCCTATATTTGTGCGTGTGATCTATCTCCTACAGGGAATACGTGTGCCCTGCTCTTTACCTCAATCCAACTGCATCCAAGTTCCTTCTTTATACCTTTGTCTTTCATAGCTTTCCTCAACTTTAACATGTCCCGCCACTTACCAGTTGTAGCATAAATATTTGACAACATGACATAATTTCCAGCATTTTGTGGATCTAACTCAAAAAGGTGTTCTGCTGCAACTTTTCCTAGCTCCATATTGCCATGGACTTGGCAGGCACCAAGTAAGGCCCCCCAAACAGTGACATTAGGTTTAAATAGCATTTTTTTGATAAAATCATATGCCTCATCCAAACACCCGGCACGGCCAAGGAGGTCAACCATACAGGCATAATGCCCTGCTCTTGGTGGAATACAGTGATCTCGAGTCATGGTATTGAAATAATTCCAACCTTCATTCACTAGAACTGAATGGCTGCAAGCAGTCTGGACAGCCAAGAAGGTGACATCGTCAGGCTTCAAACCCGATTGCTTCATTTCTTCAAAGAGTTGGAGAACCTCTTTGCCAAATCCATGCTTGCCATAGGCTGTAACAATCAGAGTCCATAAGACCACATCCCTCGGGGATATAAAGTCAAACACTTGTCGTTCCTCCTTTATGCTCCCACATTTAGCATACATGTCGACAAGGGCACTGCCTAATACAACATCAGATACAAAGCCACTGGCAGTACGAAATGTGACCTTGTTGGGCTTGATGCCAAACCAAGGCATTTTACAAAAGAGATTCAGGGCTTCCTTACAATTCCCTTGCTCCACATAACCTGCAATAATGGCAGTCCAGGACACCAAATCTCTAAGAGGAATTTCATCAAATACTCAGCGTGCATCCTTGATGCATTTGCATTTTTCATACATGTCAACAAGAGCAGTCATGAGAACAACATTAAACCCAAACCCACTTCTGATAATGTAGGCATGGACTTGCTTCCCAAGTTCAAGTGCTACTAATCTAGAACATACCTTGAGAACACTACCAAGAGAAAAATCATCTGGTGTCATGATTGCCTCTCCCATTTGCGCAAAAAGACTTAGAACCTCCTCCTCCAACCCACGCCGACAGTATTCTGCAAGCAGAGCGTTCCATGAGACGGAATTTCGCTTAGGAATTTTGTCAAACAATTGGCCTGCATCCTCCAGATTCCCACATTTCGCATAAAAAATGACAAGTTTTGTGTTCAGAAAAATGTCTGGTTCAAATGCATCTTTGATCATGCAGGCATGCAATCCCTTTCCCTCTGCAACCTTTTTCTCATAAACGCAGTCCTGCAATAGGCGACAATACGTATAGAAGTTTGTCCAAAGGCCTCTTTGATGACCAGTATACAAAACATTCAAAGTTCCATTCATTGGCAGCTCTTTTAAGGAAATCCCTCACTCATGAGATTCACAAGGAGCTGGGCAATTGCCATGAGCATTATGTACTTGTGTTCATAAATCTGCTGGACTACACCCCTGGAAAATATTATATTGATTCTGAGCCTACTAATGGTTTATCAAACAGTGAAAAATTGGAGCTGCACAGTTGGGGAATTGTTCTAGACTTAGTTTCATTTCCCTGTTTCCAAATATTTTAGATGGAGTTATCCCAATAGAGATTGGCAAACAATCCATGCTTGAAATGCTAGATGTTTTAAGGAACTCCCTCACTCATGAGATTCACAAGGAGCTGGGAAATTTCCATGAGCATTATGTACTTGTGTTCACAAATCCGCTGGACTACACCCCTGGAAAAAAATATATTGATTCTGAGCCTACTAGTGGTTTATCAAATAGTGAAAAATTGGAGCTCAACTATTTTCAAGGAGATATTCCTGCTGAGCTTATCACACTTCCTCGTGTTAAGATTATTTGGGCTCTACAGAAAACTCAAAATGGAACCTTCCCTGAGGGTTGGGGTGAATGTAGTAGCTTGGAGATCCTTAATTTGTGTCAAAATCTTTTGACTAGTCGAATTCTTATAGTTTAGGGTAGATGTAGGAACTTGTATTTTCTCGCTTGAGAGGCAATCAACTTAGAGGGATGATTCCTGAATTTCTAGTTTCTTTTATGCTTTTATTTAATGTTAGTGGAAACAAATTATCTAGCAACATTTCAACTTGCTCAAATAATAGCTTCACCAAACCACCACTGCTTTCAATAAATCATACATTTTCTCATTATATAAATCTCAACAACTTTTTAGCTCTGGATTCCTCAAAAGTTGTAAATTTTTAACCCATTAGTTGAGTAATAATGTAAAATTAAAGTGTTACCCAGTTCAGTAACAATGCAAACTATTGACTGTTAAATATTGACTATTTTAGAATTTGGCAGTCACATCAATATGTTCTTAATGCTTACATTTTTTTAAGTGATAGCCCTTGAAGAATGGCGGACGAAAAAGCTTGAAGAAGCTAAGAAACGTGAAGCAATGAAAGCCAGTGTGAATTCCTCCAGAGAAGCCAAAGACACTGGTATGCATTTTTTTTGTTCATCTTATGTGTGACTTCAACTAATGACTTGTCCATTAGTTGTGATGGCATAGTATTTTTTTGTGACATCAGGTTCTTTTCCTCCCTGCTCCTTTTGGTCCACAGCTCCAAAATTTGGGCGTGTGTTTATACATTATGTATTGGGGTTCCCATGCACAGAGATGGTGGCAAAATTATTGGAGACTCACTGGGGCCCTGTGTTGGAGGAAGCTGGATTCTCATTACCTCCCGAAGCTTCAAGCGAGGATAGTGGAAAGATGCTGGAGGATGGATCTAAGATCAGTAATCAATATATGGGCAATCTTAGTTTGGTGTTTTCGCTTTTTTTTTCTTGGGATTTTGACTACTAGGTTAGCATCACCAAATTATTTTGTCCTCTTCACTGCATTATGTCTTGAGAGCATGTTTTACAAAGTATTCATATAGTAGTCTTATCTATTTTTAAGTTTATGACTTGAGGATTATGGTTTCCTGACAATTTCTCTAGGATCCTTTTTTCAGCATATTTAAGGTTATTGTTATGTTGCTAAATTTAACCATTTGATTACTTACATGCAGGAGAATGGAATTTAGCATTTTGCAGTGAAGAACTGTTAAAATTCAAATTATTTTGTTTTAACATCTATTTTCTTTTCCACCTTTTCCCAGGTGTGTTATTTTTGAATAAGTTATATTGTTTCTTTGTTTAATTTGTCCAAGGGAAGCAAGGGTTTGGAGAATCCTAGCTTAAAATGGTGCAATTAAATCCCGATGCATAGTTTGATATTATTTGTGCAGAAGATGGAATCATACCTAGTAGGCCACTTCCTTCTGAATGCCATGCAGAACCACATACAGACTATGACGGAGCAACAATTAAATGGGGTCTGATGCACCATAAAGAAAGCGCTGCAGATTGTTTTCATGCTTGCTTAGACCAATCAAAAGGTGAAAATAAGTGTATCATTTTGGTTTACTGCCCATTTGAACCTGGTTTCTATTCTCCAGATATATATTAGCACAAGCATCAAGAATGCTAGCTAAAGCAGGTAAAATTCTCATGCTTCCTCCAAAACTCTAGCTATAAATTTTAAAATTGTATATTTATTTTTAAAATTGAAATATGTTAAAACATATTAACATGACTGTTTATTTTGTTTAAAATTATGTAAATTCACAACATATATATGTAAAGGGAGAAAAACAGAAAAGGAAAAAGAAGAACCTATGTTTTCATTTGAAACAAAAATCCAATACATATTCATATTAAGCTTAGATCCAAACAGAAAAGGTCAAAACATCTAGCCCCATTGGAAAATTTTCCACATAAAAAGACACCAAATACTGCCTAAAACATGGATGTTGAATGAGCTATTATCAAATAGCTGTCATATAAACCACAAAATTGAAATCTTGTGTTTGTTCTTATTCAAGTTTGAGTTTATTTCAAGACTGCTACAATCTATGGTCATGTGCGATTATGAATTATTTGTTGAGAATTTAAGGGCTATAGATTAATACAAATTCTCTTCTTGATAACTACTTGTGAGCTTACTGAGTTAATCCTTCATCAATTCAATTATCAAAGTGCTTATACAAATGTAGACACAAAATTGATTTTTCTTGTAACTGAGTATTTTGCAATATAGTTAGGAAGGTAAATCTCTTATTTACCTTCCTTACTTGAGGTTTCTGACTTTTACAATTCTTTCCTCAAAGATAACTTAATCATATCCTTTAGTCAATATCTCATCCTTCCAGTTACTTCAGCAATTACTAACCTTTAGATGCTTCTATAGAATACTTCCTTCAGTTACCTTGGAAGTTGTATCATTCATATCTTCCTTTAGATAAATATGCAATCAAAATTGTTCTTGTATTTGCTATCTTTCAAACACTGTCACCTTCAGACTTATATGTAGATAATATTGTCCTTAGATCTGATTTGTTATACCTTCAAACTAATACACAATTCTTGTTATTTCTTCCACCTTTTGTTAACTTCAAACTTGACTATAATTGTTACTTAAATATCCGCAGTACATCAGAGACAGATCGGAAAATCTGTTCTTTCTTCTAATGTGTTCTACCCCAGATGTTAACTTAATATTTGCTCCCTTCTTTACGATGTATTGCCTCAGTAGAATCCGCAAAACTTTCTTCTTTTGCATGTTGTATAACCTCAGTATCATCCACAAATATGTTCTCTTAACCACAAAATATTTAGGGTATATATAGTAGTTCTAGCCAAGTAATTAAGCTGACCTTATAGCCATTAAGTAGGTCGACTTTAACATTTGTTTGTATGCCGACTTCATAGGCATATCTTCAATGTTTTTAAGCCATTCTTCTGCAACGTCCTGGAGGGTATTCTTCATGCCTTTTACATGACTCTTAATTACACTTATGTACCTAATAGACATCAAGAAGAAGTCTATAGACCTTTACTAAGAATCTTGCTCATGAAACCCATGAAGCAAGTAAACCAAAAATTCATTTTATTATTGTTGACTTCATCTTTACATAAGTACATAATTACATAGTCATAATGAAGACCTACCTAGTTACACTCTTCAACACTCCCTCTTAACTAGGGAGGTATTCATACAAGTACTCGGAAACAGAAGAATCTTATAAGAAAAATCGAATTGGTAATCGCATCTGTATAGCATTATATCAACCAGCATTGTACTAGTGCAAGGCCTTGACTAACAACCCCATCTCTTCAACGAGACAATGGGCTTCAATGCTGGCGAGACACATGACTTATAGACACCTTCTTCATTGTCTCTCCAAGGTACATACTCCACCCGGGTGTTCCCAAAGTATGACCTTCCTGGACTATTCTTCTCTTGGGTAGCTAGCCCTCAAAGAATATCGGTCCCCAACTAATATTATCTTGAATGTCCGATCACATTCTCAAAGAGTATCAAATGCTAGATGATTACCCAATCCTCCATTCTGTCTTCCCAAGACCAGAATGATGTGTCTATCTCTCCCTCCCAGTGAGGACCTCTTCCACAAGGTAATGTACTCATTCTTATACAAAGAATGTACCTAAGCTCATCCTTAGGAATTACCAAGCTTCTTCCAAGTAAGAAACTTACCATCAGGCTCCCTCTTAATGAGGGACCTACAGCAACAATGGTGAGACACCCAGTTGCTCATGAATAATTCTTGTCCTTGATGTCATGGATGTCGGTATTGAGGAATCTCCATATTTTAGCTTCATAGGGCACAAATCATTCATCACTTCCATCCTGAGGCTTGTCAGCTATCAGAGTGATTCAACAGACTTCCTAATCTGGTCCACTATTATGCCATGCTGCTTTCTTTCGACTCATCTCCCAGGATCATACATCCTTTCTCATGATTAGGAGCCCTGCACAAATTCATCCAGATAAACATTTACATATGAATCTTTTAAAACAAAAGTTACCTCAGTGATGATATTTCACCATGAAATCTTCCTGTAAGCATCGGCATCATCCATAAATATTGACACATCTTCTAATTATATGTCTTTCCAAGGGTCTCCTTCTTTGCCAGACTTCCATCAGAGTCTACATATCTTTCCATGAGATCACCTAGTCACATCTTATTGCCTTCTGGATGATAACTACCTCTTGACATGGTTGCATTTCATGATCTCTTCCTCTCTGCACATTCTCGATTCCCAAGAATGTACAACTTTCCTAGTTGCTCGTTCATATACAAACACCTCATATTCCATGAGGACATTGATTTCGTTTGTCTATGCATTTGAGAGATACTTCTCCATAGATCATACTTCTAAGTATATAAGTCCATTACCTGCAACCGCATGACATGACTACAAAACATCTAATGTCAGCATATCTATATATATATATATATATATATATATATATATATATACCTCATACTTTTTTCCCTTGAGTCATCCTATAGCAATTTCTCAAGAACAAAGAGCTTCATTTCCTTGGCCTGCTTCATCAATATGTCATCACATTCAGAGATATGTTTCCATGATGACCCTTGTTCTTGATGACTACTTTACATTAGTAATGTTTTTTAGAGAGGTTTTCTTGGAGCTAATTCACCGGGAGTTCTTACCATGCTTAGATCGGGATGCTTTCTTGTAATGTCCAAAAGTCTTCCACTTTTTCTAAACTTTCATTTTTCCTGCTTGTCCATCTTATCATCTCTTTCAGATCTCATAGTTGATATCTTATGAAGATATCCCTTCAATATTTGATACCTTCAATTTTGTGTAAATCAGGTCTAAGTGTCATGACCTTCTTTATAGCATTGAATGGTTCTTTCAACTTATCATATATTCTCTTGATGTCTCCAATCCTGTTATATAGGGATGTAAGGAATTTGACTGATTTCAGAAGAATCCTTGAGCCCTTCTATCCTTTTCCATGTATTTAAATGAATCTTGACCTTCGGAGATTTTTCATGAATTTACTTTCTTCAAGGACTATGACTATCCTCCTTATGCAAGGAATCTTGGTAACCCCACTAGCTTACAGATTTCCCTACAAAAACAAAGTCATTATACCAACTTTGATTATAGAATAAAAGATACTTACTTGAGAAGTGAAGATAAAATCCTTAGCTTGGTCGCCTTGATGGTGGTTGATAAAAGATATATTAGTGTTCTTTCTTTTAGTTGGTTCTTGCACTGTCAACTTCATAGGAAAGAATTCAGATTCTTTCAAACTCAATGTAAGCAGCTATTCCGAGATCCTCGAATGTACTATTTCACTGTGTATACATATTACTGTTTTGACCTTATTTTGTGCTTCGATTGTAAATACTTCACTGTACATGTCTCTGACTTCTGAGACCCTATGTGATACCATCAAACTGAAATGGCATACTTCTCATCAAGCTGTGATGGCACCGAACCAGTGAGACCTTTCTCACTGTGGTAGCACGAAACAGTGATAGATTTTTTACTGTGGTATTTCCAAATTGTAGTGTCATACTTATCATGTGATTGATTATACTGAGACTGTAGTTGACCTGTGATTATAACACTGAATATCTTCACTGTAATATGGATTATACTGATATCTTTTTGTCACACCGAGCCTTAACTGTAAATACACCTTTATAACTCATTCTCCTCACTGCTGTGGTATCAAAATAATCTTATAAGAGTAGTATTGAATTGAGGTAGAGGTAATTTCAACACTGTGATGTCATTGAGACTGAGATGTTATCGAGATTTTGAGGTATTTCTCAAGAAGAAAATTTCAAGATAGTCTACTCACAATTTTAATGCCTGATCAATTTTGTGGTTTATTTGTGATCTTTCATGTTGACAAGTGAATGGTTGGTTAGTTTTTAGCTCGTGCTCACATTTGTTGGTTCCTGAAGCTCGAGCACTTTATAACAAAAATAGGCAAAGTCAAACAACACAAATGGTCCACTAGCTCTCTTTTCATTTACTAATATTATAATGAAGTTTTATTAGAGGCATTGTTTGTTTGTTTATTTTTGTTAGAAAAGGGTTTGCTCTTGGTTTTATGTGATTTTCAATTTATCGTATGTAACATGTTGAGAAATGGAAAATAATAACGTGACATTTATTTTGCAGAAATTGATGTTGAAGGAAAATTGCTTTGACATTGTTGATGTTAAGGTATATGTTGTATAAACTATTTATAGTCTAATTTATATTATATTCTAGTGTTAATTGTTTTTCATTTCTTACAGTGCATTGTATTTTATTTTGTTTTCAGAAAATGAAATCAGTATTGATGGTAAGAAGCATGAATTGAAAAAAGAGAAGAGCAATAACATTGGAGCGACAAATGCAAAAAGAGAGAGGAGAACTGGTCTGGTGATACTCTTAGAGCCAATATCTCGCATAAGACACACATATAAATATTGATGATCAAGTCTTCAGAGTTGGTGAATTCACCTGTAATGCCTTGACAACACAACGATAATGTTTTGAAGTGATGAAACATCATTTCATGTGTAAATTGTAGTCCAACTAATATTAAGTTGGAAACTCATATTGTAATACTTTAACATTTCATATAATATAATTTATGTGGTTGAAATTATTTATAGTTGCATTTGATGTTGTTTAGTATTGTAATTAAAATATGCGACTTTGTGTTTTCATATTAGATGAACATGCAAATTGTATGATATTTTTTAAATCATACAAATTAATTTATGTTGATTAATAATGAACACAAATAAAATGAATATATGACTAAATTAGTCATTTATAATGATTATTAATGAAATTAAATGAAATGAATATAAACTACTAAATTAGTCATTTATATAATGAATAAATGGCTACTGCAAATGATAAATTTGTGACTACAAATGATGACTAAATTTTGCATATATACGACTATTAGTAGCTAATTTACAGTATCTTATAACATGACTAAAATTTAGTCACATTTCTTCGGTCATTAATTGGTTTTCAAACAATGACTAAAATTTTCATATATATGACTATTAGTAGCTAATTTACAGTATCTTATAACACGACCAACATGTTGGTCATAGTTCTTTGGTCATTAATTGGTTTTCTTGGGTGATCATATAATAATATATTTTGTTGTATATTTGGTCATTAATTGTGACATTTAATGACCAAATCAAGGACCAAATCAATGACTAAATGAATGACTAAATCAGTGACCAAATGAATGATTAAATGAATGACTAAATCAGTGACAAAATGAAAGACCAAATGAATGACTAAATTAGTGACCAAATCAGTGACTAAATCAATGACCAAATCAATGACCAAATATACAACTAGATAACAAAATTGAGATAACCAATTAATGACTAAGCTAAAAACGACCAAAATTTGGTCGCGTTATAAGATACTGTAAATTAGCTACTATTGGTCACCGACTGAAAAATAGTTGTTTATATGCAAATTTTAGTCGTTTTTTTAGTAACTAATTAGCCATTTTGTATTAGTGATATGAGGGGCTCTCGAGGCATTCAGTGTATCCATTGAAGAACTTAATGGTGGCAGAGATATGATGTTTTTGAATGTATAGGTAGAAGCGGAACTGTGACAGGATAGAACTCCGAAATGGAAGGTTGATATGTTATATATATCATAGCAGAATTGAAGAATGACATTGAATTGTCTCGATTTAATGTTTATCCCATCAGAAGAGAACTACATTTGTTCGTTGATTATTGGAAATCCTGCCAAAGATAGACCAAAGTTATAACACAAACCTAGACTAACCGTTTGGAATCATGGATGGAACCTTGAGCGAAGGGCGGAACCTCGAAGGAGGAACAGTGAAGGCGGTTTATGGTTTTCATCGCACCTCTTTCGACTGGCAAGCGGTATTCAAGAGGTGGGGAGCGATTCCATAGAGTGCTCAACACATGTCCCTGTACAACTTCACAAAAAAAAATTTCATTGTGCGCCATCGCGCGTTATAGTTCGACCTAGGACGCCCAGCGATATCGTTGAGTGCCGTTGATCTGCGAAGGGGTCATCGGATGATCAATAATTGTTGAAGGTGCGCGAAGGTTAACACAGGTACGACGAACGATCGCACATTAACGTTCGGCATCGGAGGTCGAGCGATATGCATATACGCCGTTGATCTGGAAGCTTGCTAATCTAATGGTGATCAGATGTTGGACTTGCGCAAAATTTACTTACGGTACTGTGTGCGTATATGATTGGCTATTAACTATATTTGTGGGCCCGGGGTCAAAGGTTTACCATATTGTTTGAAAGCGTTAAAATGCGAAGGGTTAACTTTAATCCTAAAGTTCTGTTCAGAGTTGTAAATATATTTACTTATCAATTTCTTCAAATTTATAAATAAATTAAAAAGAAATCAAAGAGGTATGTAAGGGTGGTAAATGAAAATACTGTCAAAGGAATACCATTAGCAATTGAATGGTTTTGACCCAAGGTTTTAAAAAGGTGAAAACTATATAACGTGATGAGAATCATGAAGAACTGTGTGCATGCGAACGGGTTGATAATAAACGAATCTCTTTTAGAGATATCTGTATGAATAAACTCTGATATATCTGAATCTATGGTGCACCTGTGAATATGATGATTGATCAAGAACTATAGATCAGATAATGATTGATTCCTGGTTTAATCGACTAAAGAAATCATGAAGAATGTGTGCATACGTAAGGGTGGTGAATGAATAAAGTTCTCGAAGGAATATCTGCATGGGCGAACTCTGTTCTTAACTGATAAATCTGAATCTACGATGCACCCATGGATATAATGATCTGACAATGATGAATCTCTGGTTTGAATGACAGACGAAATCATGAAGAACTGGTGTGAGTGTACTAAATGAATAAATCTGGTGGTCTGCAAGGTATGTCGTGTGGAAACTGGTGGATCCAGTATGAAAATTGATGAAGCATGGTCCGCAGTAGATCTGAGGGTCGAAACCTTCCAGTGGTATCTAGTAAACGAGAGCAGGGGGTTGTAGCTCCCTTCCAGTGGTAGCTAGTAAACGAGAGCAGGGGGTAGTAGATCCCTTCCAGGAGAGGCTAGTAAACGAGAGCAGGGGGTCGTAGCTCCCTTCCAGGAGAGGCTGGTAAATGAGAGAAGGTTGCAGCCTTCTGCAGGTGGGTGCCTGCGTGCTGGTATAAGTCTGCACCAGCATATATTGTAAGAAGTCTTCTCTATAATAAATATTGAAGACTAAGATTATAGCAGCGGTGGTTTTCTCCCGAATTGGGTTTCCACCTTAAATCCTGGTGTTCATATGTGTTTTTTATGTTTGATGGCTTGTTTTTTTCATGCTTAATGCTTATCTAATGCAATACTCTAAGTAAAGACATAATAAGATATCTGGACATACATGTTGGATGCAGTACCGTAACATATGGTTTTAAGAGAAAGAAAAGAAAAATTGTTCAGCCCTAAATACTGATTCACCCCCCCCCCCTCTCAGTATTTTTTTCTAACAATTGGTATCAGAGCAGGTCCTTCTGCAGAAGCTTGATCGCTTGAAGGAGATTCGTCGCAATGGGAAGTCATGAAGGAGTACTTTCTCTAAGGCCACCTCTATTCAATGGAAGTAATCTATTATTCTGGAAGATATGAACAAAATCATATTTGCAGAGTCTTGGTGCAAAAGTATGGTCAATCGTGGAATAAGGTTATCAGTATCTGGCAATTATTCCTACTGATGCAGCACAAAAGAAGAAATATGAAATCAATGCCAAAGCAGTCAATGTTTTATTAGGAAGCATGTCTGAATCTAAATATGTTAAAGTGATGCAGCTAAATTCAGCAAAAGAAATATGGGACAAAATCATTCAAATCTATGAAGGAGATACAAAGGTAAAAAGTGAAAAACTCCAAACGCTCAGAATTGAATATGAAAATTTAAGGATGCATAGTGATGAGAGTATTTCCGATTTATTTTTACGTCTAGATGATATTGTAAATCGTATGAGAAATTTGGGTGAAACCATAACCGATACTACTCTGGTTGAAAAAGTCTTAAGATCTTTGACTTCAAAATTTGAGTCCAAAGTATCAGCTATTGAAGAAAGGGAAGATCTGCAAACTCTTAATATTGTTCAACTGCATGGTATTATAACTGCTTTTGAAATGAGAAAATAAGGTCCCTCTCAAATCAGAGAAGTTGCTTTTAAGACATGTGAAAAAGGAAAAGATAAGGAAGAATCAAGTTATATATCAGAAGAAGAAGAAGCAAATTTTGTGAGAAGACTCCAACCAGGTACTGGAAGATTTAGAGGGAAACAATTTGAAAAGGGAAAGAGTTATTATACAAATGAAGATAATGATGAAATTTCAAATGAGGATGAAGAAGATTCTGATCAATATCTGCAAGTGTTCATGGCAAGGAAGCAAAAGAAGAAGGCTACTCAAAGAAAGGAGATACCTCAGAAAACATGTGCAGCAAAAAATGAAGAAGATGAAGCAGGTATTGATTGTTGTTCTTGTGATTCACTTTCTTGTACATGCAATGATGAAGATAGTGAAAGTAACAATATGGGTCTAGAAGCAAATCTCAAGATCAATGATGAAGATCAAGTTAAAAGGAAGGAATCTATCTACAAAGATGTGATCTCTAGAATGAATGAACAAATAAACAAGTATCAAAGGTTGTACGATTATGCAACCAATCACAGTGAAGGACTTAAAGCAGAAATCATCTCTCTCAAAACAGATCTGGAAAAATCAATTAAGAAGAATGAAGAAATTTTACAAACTTTTGAAGAACAAGAAAATATGTTGAAAGAAGAGATTTTAAAATTGAATGATCAAGTAGAAGGAGGAAGAAGGGTCGAAGAAAGTATGAAGAAACAATGCCAAATATTGGAGGCTGAGGTAAATATTTTGAAAGGTAAATTAGCAGAAAAAGATAAACTCTTGAGTTTCCAAGATAGTACTAAGATTCTAGACAATATTCCTAGTAGTCAAAGGTCTCCTTCTGTTAAATTTGGTCTTGGTTTTCATGAAACTGTTAAAGGAGAATCTAGTTCAGAAGGAAGTGCTAAAGATTCATAGGATATCAATGCAAAATCTGAAGTGTTGAAAGAAACAGAAGGTCAACCAACAATCATGATCTCTCAAAAGAAATCATTCCCTCCTTTGATCAATAATTTTGAATGCTTTAAATGTCATAATTATGGGCATGCTACAGCCAATTGCAGAAGAAGATTGATTCAGTCACAAACAAATAGATTCTACACAAAAAGGCACTCAGGTTTCATTAAGGGATATTGTTTTTCATGTAGCAAGTTTGGTCATAAAGCAGCTGATTGCAATAGAAGAAAGAATAGAAAAACACATTATGATCCCTATGATTACTTCTCTGGTCACAAAAATTTTTATTCTTGTAACAAGTATGGACATGTAGAAAAAGAATGGAGGATGAATAGATCTGAGAAATTGGATAATTTCCAGCACACAATAAGAAATTTCAAGCAAAGCTAGAAAAAGAAGGAGGAACAGTCAGAAACGTAGGGAATATTGACCCTACTGCAGTCATCTGTTTCTAAAAAGTTTACTTATCATAATGACTACAGGAGTGATGTGAGATACATTATAGGAATCAGTAATGTATCATCACAGGGGGAGAAATGAATGATAGTTGTGTTTATTTCTAACAGTGCAGCTGATGTAAAGAAGACAGGTACAGGTGGCATAAGTTCAGGGGGAGCATTAGCCTTGTTGAGAATAATGCATTGTTGGCATTATGATGGTTATGAAATATGACCTCTCTCTTGAGGTATTTTTGCTCCTAAAGAAGAAAAACAAATAACAGATGGCATATTTCTATCACAAGAAAAATATCTTAAGAAAATACTGAAAACGTATGGCATGGAGGAGTGCAAATAATATATGGTTATGGATAAGCCCTGATTGTTTCTTTGCTAAAGAGTATCTTTTTTTTTCACACATGGATGAGATGGAAGTCTTATGATTCGGAGATAAGGACAGATCATGCAGAATTTGATGCTGATGATTTTTGTCATGATTGAGACCTTTTATACATAATTCCTACACATGATACATCATGATTATGAAATAAATATAAATCATGAAGATCTTGGTGATAACAGATCACATGGATGATTACTTGACACATATTGTCTATTGAAGAAGTTGTTTTGGTATGATAATTCCTCTTGGGAAGAATATGTTGATGCGGCAAAGAGCCTGAAGGCTTGGTTACTGATGTACTTATGCTACAACTATTGGACAACACTTGAATACACATCTATGGTGTTGTTGGGGATCTCTGGTGGTGTTTCTACTCTCATAATTCTATTTTACTCTCTGATGTTTTTGATGAAGATGCCTTGATGATTTGATGGTGAAAGTGTTCAGGATGAACAAGCTAAGGGGGAGCTTTGGTCTTATAAAAAGGATGTAGTTTTGGCATTCTAATTATTTGTTGTGGAATGATCTCATGTTTGAGATTCTTTGGTCTTGATTGTATAAGTTATAATGTGATGAAAAGGTCATGTTGAGACCTATGATGTAATATTCAGTCATGTGTAAACCCACTTGGTTGGGTACTTGTGTCACATATGTAAATCCACTTGGTTGGATCATTGATGTAAGTTTGATTCCTTGGTGATAGGAAAGGTCATAGAGTCATGTACTTCATTGAATATTATGTTTGAAGATTCAGCATGAACTCAGGGGGAGCATGGTAACTTCAGTACACATCAGATCTACAAAGCTCTTCTTCCTACAAGGGAAGAGAAACCTTTTTTTGGTTTTGATCCGACCTTTGCCCTTGATGTAAAAGGGGGAGAGTATCATGGTGTTTTAATAATGATTCTAATCAATGTATCTATCTATTATGGTGATCAAACACCAGCATGGTTTCCATGAAGTCCAAAGCGGGAGATTGTTGGCAATATGATGCAGAGTGTTGTCCTTGATGGCAACCTACTTGATAAAGTTGATGGCAACCTACTTGATGAAGTTGTCCTTGATGGAAATCTACTTGATAAGTTGCCTATGATAAGCAACCTATGTGTTAAAGATGTAAGAATGGTGTATCTCCATCAATGCCAAAAGGGGAGCACTTGAAAAAGCAACAAAGAAAAGAGCAAATGAAATATGAAGCTGAGGCAGTTTTAGAAGGGTTAGTTAATTGGAGATTTGAAAAGGCAACAGAGACATCAGAGAAAATAGAGGCAAAGGAGATAATAAAGGAATAGCACCTGAAGATTAAAATCTTTGTGGGAATACCTTGCGGTTGTTCTCCGTAATTATGTATAGTATGAGTCTCTGCGTATGGAGTTAAAAGTGAAACCCTGTTGAGGAATCATGGTGGTAGGATTCGAATTCCAAGATGAGACCTTCTTGTACTGAAAAACTGGCTTAGTTTGATATTTGCAGTCGTGGAACTACTTGGTTGAATATATGAGGGGCTCTTGAGGCATTTATTGTATCCATTGAAGAACTTAATGGTGGCAGAGATATGAAGTTTTTGAATGTACAGGTAGAATCAGAACTGTGACAGGATAGAAATCTGAAATGGAAGGTTGATATGTTATATATATCATAGCAGAATTGAAGAATGACATTGAATTGTCTCGAGTTAATGTTTATCTCGTCGGAAGAGAACTACATTTGTTCATTGATTATTGGAAATCCTGCCAAAGATACACCAGAGTTATAACGCAAACCCAGACTAACCCTTTGGAATCATGGACAGAACCTTGAGCGAAGGGCGGAACCTCGAAGGAGGAACATTGAAGGCGGTTTATGGTTTTCATCACACCGCTTTCAACGAGCAAGCGGTATTTAAGAGGTGGGGAGCGATTCCATAGAGTGATCGACACACGTCCCTGTACGACTTCACAAAACCAATTTTCACTGTGCGCCATCGCGAGTTATAGTTCGACCTAGGATGCCCAACGATATCGTAGAGCATCATTGATCTGGGAAGGGATCATTGGATGGTCATCATTTGTTGAAGGTGCGCGAAGGTAAACACAGGTACGGTGAACCATCGCACGTTAACGTTCGGCATCGGAGGTCGAGCGATATGCATATACGTCGTTGATCTGGAAGCTTGCTAATCTAACGGTGATCGGATGCTGGACTTGCGCGAAATTTACTTACGGTACCGTGCGCGTATATGATTGGATATTGACTATATTTGTGGGCCCGGGGTCAAAGGTTTACCATATTGTTTGAAAGCGTTGAAATGCGAAGGGTTAAATTTAATCCTAAATTTCTGTTCAGAGTTGTAAATATATTTATTTATCAATTTCTTCAAATTTATAAATAAATTAAAAAGAAATCAAAGAGGTATGTAAGGGTGGTAAATGAAAATACTATCAAAGGAATACCATTAGCAATTGAATGGTTTTGACCCAAGGTTTTAAAAAGGCGAAAACTATATAACATGATGAGAATCATGAAGAACTGTGTGCATGAAAAAGGCTTGATAATAAACGAATCTCTTTTAGAGATATCTGTATGAATAAACTCTGATATATCTGAATCTATGGTGCACCTGTGAATATGATGATTGATCAAGAACTATAGATCAGATAATGATTAATTCCTGGTTTAATCGACTGACAAAATCATGAAGAACATGTGCATACGTAAGGGTGGTGAATGAATAAAGTTCTCGAAGGAATATCTACATGGGCGAACTCTGTTCTTAACTGATAAATCTGAATCTACGATGCACCCATGGATATAATGATCTGACAATGATGAATCTATGGTTTGAACGACAGACGAAATCATGAACTGGTGTGAGTGTACTGAATGAATAAATTTGGTGGCTTGCAAGGTATGTCGTGTGGAAATTGGTGGATCCAGTATGAAAATTGATGAAGCGTGGTCTGCAGTAGATCTGAGGGTCAAAGCCTTCAGTGAGGGGGTTGTAACTCCCTTCCAATGGTAGCTGGTAAACGAGAGCAGGGTTTTGTAGCTCCCTTCCAGTGGTAGCTAGTAAACGAGAGAAGGGGGTAGTAGCTCCCTTCCAGGAGAGGCTGGTAAACGAGAGCAAGGGGTCGTAGCTCCCTTCCAGGAGAGGCTGGTAAATGAGAGAAGGTTGTAGCCTTCTGTAGGTGGGTGCCTGCGTGATGGTATAAGTCTGCACCAGCATATATTGTAAGAATTTTTCTCTATAATAAATATTGAAGACTGAGATTACAGTAACGGTGGTTTTCTCCCAAATTGGGTTTCCACCTTAAATCCTGGTGTTCATATGTGTTGTTTATGTTCGATGGTTTGTTCTATTCATGCTTAATGCTTATCTAATGCAATGCTCTAAGTAAATACCTAATAATATATATGTACATACATGTTGGATGATGTACCGTAACATATGGTTTTAAGAGAAAGAAAAGAAAAAAATTTCAGCTCTAAATACTGATTCACCCCCCCCCCCCCCCTCTTAGTATTTTTTTCTAACACCTACTCTGCCATCTGTTGGGATTGAATTGTCCAACAGTCTTTATTCTCTAAATTCTACTACAGAAATTGAAAATCATTCAAGTCAGGATTGAACAGTCTAACTTGATGCTGGTCCATGGCATAAAAGACAAACTACACATAGACATTTATTTTGAAAAAAAAATTAAAACAAAATTGAAGGCTTAAGATCTGAAACTTCAAAGCACTTCCTTCATCCTTTTACAGCTCTGTTTTGAATTTTGTTTGAGCTGTAGCTTATTTGTTCTCTGGTTTAGATTTTGAGCTAATTAGAACCATATTTACATCTTTTTTGACTCAGAAAATGAAACAGATTTGATTCATCTCTCTTTGGAAACTTAGGTTCATATTTTGATCATGTTTGAACCTTTAATTTTTATTCTAAACTATCTACTGATAAGCCAAGATTAAACAGTTTGGAAAATCGATTTCACTATCCTATCAGTAGAAAATTTAAAACCAATTAGTCAAGATTAGGCTGTTTGAATAACTAGAAGTGTGTTCTTCAGGAGTGGCATTTGAGCTTGCACACTTTCAGATTTGTTTCTCTTTTTTGGTATGGGGCGATACCTTTCTTATTTTCACAATTTGCCCTCTTTTCTTTTGTTTTATTGTTTTTTGTATTTTGATTTTTCTAACTTTGAATGCAATGGTGGATGAAATATTTATAATGGAAAAAAGATAAAAGGCTTCAAAACATATCATGGATCAAGAGAAGTAATGTTTAAGCATCCTGCCATTGACATGACCTCCAAACAATTCTGCTCCATTCAACTCTTGTAAGAAATAGGCATTGTTACCAGCAACTAAATGAATAGAGTAAGGGCCAGGCCATAAGTTGTCAAATTTTCCATGCTTGCCCTTGTCTTCCCTCCTTGAGTCCCACTTTAAAACTTTGTCCCTAAATTTGAAATTGTTGGCCTTTGTTCTTCTGTCAAAAAGCTTTTTAATGTTGATCTGTTTCTGCAATGCTTTGCTATAAACCTCCTCTCTGGTTTGCTGAAGATGAATGGTCTAATTTATTCTTTTGATCATGTCATTATCTTCAGTTTGCAACTCTTGAATCAACTTCATCACTGGTACACCAAGGCTATTTGGAAAAATTTCATCAATACCATACACAAGCTGAAAAGGTGACATGCCAATAGATTTCTTCAAATTTAATCTATCAGCCCAAAGTGCATGAACAAGATTTGTGTGCCAAGACTTCTTGTTATCCTCCAACAGTTTCTTGATTATGTTCACTAAACTCTTGTTTGAGTATTCTGCAAGTCCATTACCTTGAGGGTAATAGGTCGTGGAATGCCCCAATGTTATCTGATATCTGTGACAGAATTCAACCATCTTCTTTGATCCAAATGTTGTTGCATTATCAATGATGATCTTGGTAGGACAGCCAAATCTAGAGAGAATGTTAGTCTCAATGAATTTTATAATAACAGAGTCATTGGCTTGCCTACAAGGAATGACTTCTATCCATTTAGTGAAGTAGCCTGTGGCAGTAAGAATCCATCTATGCTGGGCAGAAGATGGTGGATGGATTTCTCCTATGAATTCAAGTCCCCACTATTGAAAAGGGGCTTCAACAGTGATTGGATGCAAAGGCAGGGGTAGCAGTTTTATTTTGCCTTCAAAAAGTTGACATTTATAACAGGCAATGATCATTTTGTGTATATCAGGAAAAAGAGTAGGACAATAGAAACCAGCCCTCAAAATTTTGTTGGCTGTTGTCTTCTAGTATAAATGACCCCCACACTCTCCTTCATGGAACTCGAGCTTAACCTTCTCTGCATCAAACTTAGGCAAACATTTAAGCAATAGACCACTTGCATTTTTCCAATAAATACATTAATCTATAATGAAATAGTTTACAGCTTTTAACTTTAGGAATCTTGCCTTTGTCTTTGTCAAACCAGGAGGTGTATTCAAATTAAGAAAAACATAAACAATATCAGCATACCAAGAGGAATTCATAAAATGGTCTTCAACAAAGGGTGTTAATATTTCCTCTTGGTCATCCAAAGCATCAATTATATTAATATCAAGAACTTCAAAATTGGATTCAGCCATTAATCTAGCCATACCTTGGCCTTTGATGAGTTTAGTGGGTTTTATCTCTAAATCATATTCAAGGATAACAAAAATCCACTTACCTCTCTTACCATCTGGGTCCTGTGTTATAATTTCTTTAACAACTGAGTTTGGGACAAAGGCAATGATGTGTGAGTCAAGGATGTACACTTTGAAGTCTTTCAAAGCTTTAACCAAAGCAAAAGCTTGCTTCTCCATAATGTTATACTTCAAAGGGGCATCCCTCAATGCCTTACTAAAGAATGCAACAGGCTTCTCTTGTCCTTGTGGATTTTTCTGTAGAAGGACAAAAACTATGGTATGTTCTGATGCAAATGAAAAAATATAAAAATCCTTTGAAAAATCAGGACTTATAAGAACCAGTGTTTTGGTTAACGCTTGTTTCACCAGCTCAAATGACTTCTTTTCTTCCAAGTTCCATTTCACCCCTTGCTCCTTCTTCAACATGTTTTTGATATTCCTAAGGAGCTCAGCCAAGTTTGGGATGAACCTTCTCAAAAAGTTAATCTTTCCAATGAAAGATCGCAACTCCTTGATGTTTCGAGGATGAGATATTTTCAATATGGCCTCAATCCTCTTTGGATATATATTAATACCCTCTTATGAAATGATGTGCCCGAGAAGTTTACCTTCTTGGAGACCAAATAGTGTCTTCTTAGGGTCTAAATATATCCCAAATTTTCTGCATTTCTCGAAAACTCTTCTTAAATGTTTTAAACGCTCTTCATTTTTTTTTGAAAACACAGTAACATCATCAAGATAGATAATGATGAAGAAGCCAGTTCTTCCGAGAATGCTATGTCCATGGCTCTTTGAAAAGTTGCTCCAGCATTCATTACACCAAAAGGCATTTTCACATACATGAAAGTGCCCCATGGTGTAGTAAAGGCTGTCTTTAATTGATCAGCAGGGTGAACTAAGATCTGATTGTACCCCAAATAGCCATCCAGCAAAGAAATTCTCCTAGACCCTACCACCCTTTGTAAAATATGATCCATCTTAGGTAAAGGGTACTTGTCTTTTAATGAAGCTTTGTTTAAGTCTCTAAAGTCTATACAAAGCCCGATCTCTCCAGTTTTCTTCCTAACAGACACCAGATTAGACACCCACTCAAAATATCTAATAGGGACAATAATACCAGCATCGTACATTTTCATGATCTCCTTCTGAACCAAAGGCAACTGAACAGGGTTTATTCTGCGTAGTTTCTGTTTGAATGGTTTTTGGTTTTCTTTGAGGGGGATTTTGTGCTGTGTTTGAGTGTGTAAGTTTAAGATCTTGTGCTCCATGCAACATCAGAAAATTCTTTAAACATCTCTATGTATTTATGTTTAATGTGAGTTGGTAAAGTCTTAGACAGTTTAATCATTTTCAATTTTTCCTCACTGCCTATATTGCACTCTTCCACTTCAGTCTCTACAGGTTCCAGTTTTGGCTTCTTGGCCACATCGTTAATATCAAACAACTCTTCTAAAGGTGCCAGACCACTTGGAAAAATTTCATCTTTAGAGTGCAGAGTTTCTAACTCCTATGTTTCTAACTCTACAGTCGTTTCTGTTTTGTTTTTAAGTTTGCTAGATAACAGGTTTATATTAGCAAGTTCAGGAGACGGCTCTTCTTCACTAAGAAAATTTTCTTCACTGCAGTCTGTCTCATAATCTGAGTCCGAACTGTGTAGTTCAAATTCATTTCTGAATTGCATGAATTTTTCTATTTGTTTGTCATTGTCAAACACCTGCCAATACTTCTCATTATCAGGCACAGATGGTCTAAATTTTATCTGAGTTGTGAAGTTCTTGGTGTTATACGGCGTTAAACATGTTCTAGCTGCAAAGGCTAAATTATGGGCCTCAATATTTCATTTTCTTGGGACAAAAAACAGTTTGGACTCCTTGAATGTTTTCAAAAGGTCCATGACATCGTTTCGGTAGGCTCTAAGTCTGGGATGATTTGTGTTATACTCCCCATTGACTTGCCTAATGACTAGCTCTGAATCCCCATACACATTGCTTCTTTTGGCTCCTAACTTTTTCAACAAACGTAAGCCTAGGAGAAGGGATTCATATTCTGCTATGTTATTGGAACACTGAAAGTTTAATTTGCAGGAAATGCTTTCTGTGTGGTTGTTTTCAGTGTTGGTAATCTAGACACCTGCACCAGCATTGTTCTTAGTGCATGACCCATCAAAATACATACTCCACAGAGGATTGTTTTCGGTTTCATCCTAGTTATTTTCCTCTTCAACTAATGTGCTCAAGGGTTGTTGTGGAACCTCAGCACTTAGTTGTATTTATTTTGATTCCCCAATATTTTCATTTATTTGAGGGTTGTTTTCTTGATTGTGAATGTTCAAAAGTAATGGACACCTAATGTGTAGCTCAAGACCTTTGTTTAGTTTGCTAATGTCTTCAAATGCAGCAAATTGTTTTGACACTTCTGCGTTGTGTTTCTTTTCCTCCCTATCGGCCATTAATTCTGTTAAAGTGATTTTTTCACTAAATGTTTCATCATTAAACATAATAAAAGAATCAAGGCCTGTATTTACAGAATACATAGGAGAGTTTTGTGGCCAGTCTTGAATTGTAACTGTGTATTTCATATGGGATTCCCTATAAAGTCTTCTAGTTTGATTGAAAATAGGGATAGTCGCATAGGTCATGTACATTTGCATAGTCCCTTGTAACTTATCCCCCCAAGATCTTGATAATAGCATTCCATACTTTGGGGGCACATCAGCTACAACAATATCCATGACTAAACACTTGGCTGGAATTTGGGCCAAGTTAACACAGAGGTCTTTGAGTAATCCTAAACATTTCACCGTGCTTGAGTCAAAGGAGTAAATATCTTTATAAGGTCTGGTAATTTCTATACCCAAGCTCTCCATTACAGCTTTAGGCATTAAATTATGAGAAGGTCCTGAGTCATGCATAGCGTTGTGCAAGATCTTGTCATGAACGTTTAAGCTTACATAAAAAGGAGGAACAGGTCCTTCTTGATATCTACCTTCAATCTTAGGACCAAAAATCAGCTCTGGTTGGTCATCATTAAGATTGACTGATTCCTCATTTTCTTCTATTCTTAAAGCCTTCAAAATTTGGGTCCTATATATATGCTGGGTAGCTAATTCAGTGAGGGGAACAGAGATTTTAATCTTTGAAATTTCCTACTCTAGGCTGAAAGGGATTTGGTTCTTTGAAGAACTTGTCTCAGCCTTATTAGTTGCTAGTTTATCAGCAACATCAACTTGCTGATTTTTTATATTTACATTTGACAAAATCGTTTTGACAGGAGTACTAGCTGAAGTGTTAGTACTGCTAAGGTCTACACTCTGTTTTTCATTGTTTTGAGTGCCTTTCTCTTTACCATTATCAGAATTTGCAGCCCCTATTTTTTCCTTTTGTTTGACAAATTTAAGCTTGGTTGCAGAGCTATTTTGTAAAGGTTTGTTAGAGGTTTTGTTGTTGGGGGTTTTTCGACTAGTTTTGCTTCTAAGGTCATATTCTCTTTGAGATTCCATGATGACATTTTCCATGTCTTGATAATAATTTTCATCATCATCTCTTTTGTCATCATATGGTGTGTATAGACCTTTTTTTCTATCATAATGAATCTCAAATTCATCATTATCTACCCCCAGCATGTTGATATCATCTTCCTCTGTTATCTCATTTGTTTCATCAACCTCACTTATATAGTTTTGATGAAAAGGAGGAGTGATCTGTTGATCATCTTCCCTAGGTCTGTTTGGAGGTTGATTCCTTCTAAAATTATAGTTTCTATTTTGAGGAGCAGTCTGGTTTTGATTGGCTTGTGCTCTCTTAATTATGCTCATCTCTTTCATCATGTCTTCCATCATTCTCTCCATCTTTGAGTTGGAAGTAGAGGGTGAAGATTCCTCTCTAAAGGACACTCTCTTTTAATTTTTCATTCTTCCTCTTTTCTCCATCAAGTTGACTTCCACAGCAAGAGAACCTTTTTGCATCTCTTCAAGAGTTGCAGGATATCTCTTTCTCAGCTGATAGGCCATCTCAGGGTCAAACCCTTTAGGTAATTTGTTTAAAGCTGAGCCTTGTGGAGGTTTTAGATCTGGATAAAGTGCATTATATACACTGTTAAATCTGGTGCAATAAGCTTGTACACTTTCCTCGGTGTTTCTATGGAGGTTCTTGTAATCAGAAAGGACCTAGAGAGGATTCTTCTTTACTTCCCATTTGTTTAATAATTTTTGATGGAAATCTTGGAGATCATTGATACTATGGGGGGTTAAGCCTTTAAACCATTTTCTTACTTCTCCCCCCCAGGATTTGAGCAAACAATCTAATTTTGATAGAATCATCATCAATTTCATTTCTGTCGAAGTAGTCATTCATCTTATCCACATGTTGTGATGCAGTTGTAGCATTGCTAGCATCATACAATGGAATTTTGGACTGATAGTCCTGTGGAAGGTTGAATAATGGTACAGGAAGGACTAAGGGAGCATACCATGTTGCCATGATATGTGGTGGAGGTGGATTTACAAGAGGTGGATTAACAAAAGGGAAAGCGGGCTGAAGTGGAGTGGTTTAAATAGTGGATGGAACAGGAATAGATTGCTGAGCTGATCTTGGATGAGAGACACCTAGGTTGTGAAGGAAATGTAAATCAGGAGGTGTTGTTTCTCTGCCGCCAAGATGTTCACTGGTTTCAGGAGAAGAAAGTGAAGACTTAGAATCTAACTGATCTAAATCACCAAGAGACCTAGTTCTAAAAGGATTCACTAAGTCAACTTGTGATTGTTGCAGAACTGAAAGATTTTCAGGAACTGAATTAGCTCTCAAGGGTGATCTGAAAATAGTTGATAATTTAATCCTAGGAGACTTCCTAAGGATACTTTCTGGGTTTTCAACAAACTCAGGTGGATCATGGTCAGGATAGGCTCTAGTGTGAATCTTTCTAGGATCCACTATGCTGTTTTTTTCAGACCCAAATAAACAAGAAATGTTCAACCAGGTATGACAATCTTTGATGGGTTAACTAAACCGTTTATAGAAATTTTAATCCTACAGTCCTCTAACTGAGTTTGAATTATTTTATAAGGATAAGGTTTCTTCCCAGTGGAGTCTTAAGGTCTGTTCAGGATTGTGGAGTCACAAAGTGGAATTTTTTAGCTCCTAAGAAGGTAAAAGTTTTATGGTCCACCACCATGTTTATTGGATACCAATCTGAAATATTTTTAGGTTTTCTGAGTTATTTTTCTGTTGTGTGGTTTCTAAGAATGTCCTGACTCTGTTTCAAAACTTAGCTGCGGTTATGGGACAAAGAAATTCTACTCTTATGGCCAATCCAACTGTTTTTTCAAGGTTAGATAAAGTCTTATGAGAATCCTAGGGTTTACCTAGTTTGTCACTGATTCAAACAAGTTTCACCATGATTACCATTATTTGGTAGTGCTTGAAAGGGCTACTTTTTACTCACAAGTTTTATGAAGTTCTTAAGGGAACCTAAGGTGAAAATTCAGTTGAGATCCCCAGCAGAGTCGCCAGAAATGTTAGTTGTTGGTGGCTCAACTGGTTGATATAGAAAATGTTCTTTGAAATAAATACTTGATATCCTATGGTTACCTTCAAATGAAAATTATTCTGGGTTTTGTTCCACAGTGGAGTCGCCAGAAATGTTAGGAATCTGTAACTTTTGTAGATTGGTGAGACTAAAACTGGAGAAGTAACATTATTTCAACCACTTTGGGATTCTAGGATCTAGCCCTCCTGAATCCGGAGAGGAATCTCTCCAATAAGTGCAAAGATGGATTTGTCTTTGAAGTTTTGGGTAATGATATTAGGCTAGTTATGAAGGCCAAGGGTTTTTTTTGTTTTTTGGATGGTTGAGCATGAAAATTACTTGAGGGGAAAGTTCTAAGTGCAAAGAGCTTCAAAGGTGAGAAGTTGCAAGCAACTAGAACAACTTTGGTTGGAAAGATAGATATAACGCTGGTTTTTAGTCCATTGGTCTATGGAGTCATAATAGGGCTTTAATTGAGCAACAAAATGAAGAGTGATCCAAGGGGCAAGTAATCTATATCAAAAGATTATTGAGATTAGAGTGATGGAATGGAAACAATAAAGTGTTGAAGGGGTGGAAACTGATAATAATTTCACAAAGGATTTATAGTCAGTCCAAACAAGAAAAGCCTCTTAAGTAACTGTTTAAAACCAACCAAGGACAGGGCTAACCATTGAATTCTTGGGCAAGTTTGTATTAAAGCAGCTTAATTGACAAACAATCCAGTAATCCACATAATTATCTTCAGAAAGTATGAAAACATATAAGAGAAGACAAAGTGTAACTTAAGATCGGATAAAGTACTTTTAAACCTAGTCTGCTTTCAGCCAACACCAAGGGAAACCTTCAGAATCTGCCTTTGGAGAATAGAAGCTAGAAACAGGGCAAACCATCACTTTTCTAGTCTAAATTTAATAAGCAAATAAGGAAATTAACTTTCAATAACAATGTTTAAAGCAAATAGTAGGACCTCCAGCATTCCTAACTATTTAAACTGTATTGAATCATTCTTAAATAAACAAATTGGAGGAAAAATTTGAGATAAAGCTTATCAGTCAGAGAAG
This sequence comes from Pinus albicaulis, assembly GCA_034641835.2. Classification (NCBI taxonomy): domain Eukaryota; kingdom Viridiplantae; phylum Streptophyta; class Pinopsida; order Pinales; family Pinaceae; genus Pinus; species Pinus albicaulis. The sequence goes on from CM076581.1 coordinate 1,519,980,165, forward strand.
GGTACTGGTAAACAGTAAATCCTAATTCTATAAATGTTGTTCTTTATCAGAGAAAAGTGAACAATATGACATACATAGAAGGAAAAAAAATAACAAAGAAAAGGGGCACTTCACCAGTAATATAGACCAGGATCCCAAGAAACAACTTGTTATTGATGTCAAACCAGTTACAGTACTCAGGTCCAATGTTTCAGATCAGCAATCATCTTCACTATCTAGCCTAACAAGTCTAACACAAATAGAGCTTCAAGGGCCAGTGAACACTATCTACAATCAGAAGCTTAAGCTCAAATGTATTTCAAAGTTTTGCAACCAACCCCTCTCTCATATTCTATAGTAGTATATATAGAAGAATGAAGAGGTGAGATTTGATAAAAGATCTCCAATTACAATTAATACATACTTAATGGCTTCTTGGCCTTTAGGGGGCTGAATAAAGAAACTTACATAGGTGTCCTCTATATTAAATGATTTACATAAAGATTTAAGCTCGGTGGGAGCTCTTTTTGACCTTTGAGGCTCTGTGTGGTGTCAAAGTAACTCTGCAGATATTTTGTCATTAAGTTCCTTGGCAGAATTTACTCTCTGGCTGTGTTTGAGACAAATATCTTATCCTGATCAATAACTCCGGCCTCAGATATGAATGCTTTGAGGCACAGGTGGCGTCATGGTAGCTAGAGGGATCAATTTGCCTCGGCTGTGGTAGTGGAGGCTTTCCTGTTGATAAAACACTTGAGATTTTCTTCAAACTGTGTTTTAATTGGGGATTAGGATTTTTATAAACCATCTTAGACGTAATCCCCACAAATCTGTCTTCAATCTTCTGTCCTGATATATTTTCTCTTCGACACTGATACTCTCTGACTATGCATGCTTTCTTGTGTTTTGTTGGTATGCAGGGTTGCGCAAGGTTATGTGGCATCAATGCTTCATGAATGATTGATGAAACATGGAGCTTCTTTCTGCGAATGGTTTCCTCTGGTGAATCGAAAGCGAGAGGATCGTCACCCTCTACCTTTGAATTTTCTTCGGACATAGAGGAAAAAACCTTTAAACACTGCAAAATACAAAAAACATTAGGAAATCTTGCATGTATAGGTTAACTGCTTTAGAAGGCAAGTGGAGAGAGCATGGCCGTTGGATGGCATCATCCAACGGTCGAGATTGATTAGAAGGGGTCAAAGGGAGGGTGGTAGAAGACTTTGAATCGGGGTCGTTGATCGCGCAGAGATCGACGGTCAGGAACATAGGTGAATAAACACGTACAGGGGTTACATTATTCGAAAAAATAATAAAAAGGGGTAGAAAAAGGTTTAAAACCTTTGCTTTGGAGAAAAAATGGTCGAAAATCAATATTGGGAGTTGGGACGATCATGGGCCGTTGGATGAGAGCGGCCCAAGCGATCAATGGCGGGGATCATATGTCAAAAAACTTATAAAAACACACCAGGACTTCAATTTTTTTTAATAAAACTATGCTGAATAAAGTTCCCGGGTCCGGTTTTGCTGACTGGATGAGGAACCATGGAGACCTACCCCAATAGAAAATTGCCACATGGATGATGATGTGGCACTGGGGCCATCGGTACTGCTGTGGACAAGAGGACCGGGCGATGAAATATGGGCCGTCAATCTACAGATCAGATCAACAGTGGAGATCCTTTAAACACCGTGTTGTAGCCTGGTTAACTGTCGGGCATCTTCGTAGAGCGACTACTATCCGATGAGCGGCCTTAGATCAGACGGCGAATATCAATATCGCTCCTGGTCCACGTCTGATCTTTAACGCGTGATGGACAGCGATTTTATGAACAGTGCCCACACCACGCGTCAACTGGTGTATGGAATCGCTGTCGATCGGGAAAAAACCGCCCTCCGCTCGAAGGCGGTGCGATGGATACCGCCCGGTTTGGGAATGGTGAGTGGTTGGCGGGGACCACCGGGTTGATAGGTCACGCGCCATCGATCTTCAGATCAGATCGACGGTGCAGAGCAACTGAAATTTTTGTGCTGGTGGAAATTTCAAGAATTTATAAAACACCGACAAATTGATATAAAAAAAAGGTTTAAAATATTAATTTCAACGTGGCCTGGCGCCCGACTGCGCGGCCATGGGTTATATGAAGGATAATATGACTAGGGGGTTAAAAAAGGAGGGGCTAATCGCACTTGGGAAATGTGATAAGTGCTTGGACGACTGGCGCTTGGTTTTGGCACCTAGGCGTATGGAGGGAAAGAGTTAAAGACTTAGCCCCAGGGGGCTTAAGTCTACAATACATAAAAAACATGATTTTCATGGTTTTTCAATGATTTTCAAAGGTTTTGAGGGTTTTGATAAGGCAAAGAAGGAGTCTTTAAACCTTATCAAAGGGGTTTTGATGAAGGGGGAAGGGAAAAATCATGAAAATGGGGGATTTCATGGGGGGAAGAGGAGAGAACAAGAGGTTAGTTTTGGAAAAGGGGAAAAGGGTCTTTACAGCAGTATTATTTCTTGGGAATCAGCAGGATTTCTGAGTGTAAAATAAACATAGCAGTGAATATTATGGACAGAGGCATGAGGCCTTCAAGAGTCTTCAAGACCCAACACTTTTTAGAAATAAAATTTGTTCCTTGAAGGCTCAAAAAAGTTTTAGCCACCTTTTGCTATAAAAAATTTTATAGGTGGCTAACATATTTATTATTTACAAATAAGGGGATTTGACACAAGTCAAATTCCTTTTCCCTCCAACAAATATAATAAAATATTTCATAAAAGTTGGATCTAGATTTGGTTAATAATATTTTAATTATGCACCAATATCTAGACTAACTCAATACTTTTTTATAAATAGAAGTGTTTTCCCATTCATTTGTCACCTTTTGTTGCCTAAAGATCACTCTGGATCTCAACTCTTGGTCTGGCTATTGATCCACTATCATAGCCATATTTTTCCATTTTTGTCTGGGTTTTCTACACCATCAAGAGAGAGGAATTCTAAATCTGAAGTGCCGAGGACTTACAAGAACCCATCCCATTGAGGAGAACAGGGAACACCCTCTTGTGTTTTCCTCCCAGGTGCCATCAATACAAAATTTATCTGATATATTATTGTCTTGTCTATTGGATGCATGGAGTAAATCTTATATTTTCTACTGTTTAATGTCTTCTAATGTATAGATCTAGATTTTTGCAGCATTTATCTTGATCACCTAACTACAGATTTGAAGATATTACCAATCATTTCTACTATTACGGCTGTTGGTTATGCGCAGCTAATGTGGTCTTTTTTCGTACACTTGGAATTAAGATTCATACTAACAACTGGTGACTCCACACGAGTTTACGATTATGACCGCCGTCGTTTTTCTGATCCTTGCATATCCAACTGCTTCAAACCTTAGGATTTCTCTTCAGCCCCTTATTTTTGCTTTTCTTGATGTTGTTTAACCCATAAAACCCTAAAACGATAAAAATTCTAACTTCTATGTGTTTTTGGACCCATTGCACAGGTGACAGACATCAGACGCAGCTGAGACAACAGCTTTTTCTGAAATCTACCGCCGAGAGTGCCAAAAGTGCAAGTCACACTTTTCAGCCCAAAACCTACAACTTAGACCTCCAGGGCACACTTTATAGCCCAAAAAGTGCGACCTCTGCTGAAAACAGGTCAAAACTACGACCTGGACTTTTTGTGGGGATTTTTCTGAAAGTTTTCTGGGTTTGTCTGAGCCTCTGTTCAGGGTTGTCTGAACTCTGTATCCGCCTGTTTTGGACTTGTAATTGTTCCGTTTCACTCAAATAAGTGGGAACCTAGCCCCCTAGGGCTTTAGTAACCTCCACTTTTTGTGGAAGAGTGTTTGTTGTTACAGGTTGTCTGAAATTTTAGAGTCTTTAGCCATTTCTTCAGATCTGATACCTCACCATCAGATCCACTTCAGATCAGCTTGTTATCCATTCAAATCACCTCATCTAGCTTTGTTTTGGTTTTCCTCTAGGGTCCACTACATTTCCCTCCAAGAGATAGCCTTTCGCCACCTCTTTTACAACAATTTTTCCCTCTGATTTGTTGATGTTTTCTGCACCACTTTCTAGCAGATTTTGTCTTTTAGATCCCTGTCCCTCTTGACCTTAGATATTTTAGCCTTTTTAGTGTTTTTTGATTAGTTTTTTACTCACCTATAGACTAGTTTTTGAGAGACCCACCTCCTTGGGTTTAGATTAGTGCATTAATAGCTGTTTATTTTCTGTTTTTGCAGGCCTATATACTGACATTTGCAAGTTTATTTATAGCTATACAACACACTTTTTCTTTTTCTCTACAAACGTCTAGGTTTAAAAATTAAAATTTACACACTTTTACACACACACCCTAAGCGAAAAAGGGCTTGGTTAACACCACCAAGCAAAGACTCTAAAACATTGAAATCACTTGATCCTGCACCTCCCTGCCCTTGTCAATCTCTTTTTCCTTTGTGCCGCGTTTGTGTCGTCACCATTGCGCCACCAAGGCGTTTATCCCGGAGACTTCTTGGCCTTCATCCTCAGTTTCTGGTAGGAAGACTTACTCCTCCACGTATAGTTCGAGTTATTCCTCCCTAGAGTCCGCACACCGACTCTTATTCTAGTCCTTTGGGTTCTCCTTCCACCTTCAGTTCTCCTCCGGACACCTTCACCATGTCTGGTGCAAGACCTGCTGCTGGTGCTAACCCTGGCCCTCAGGCTACGAATACCACTAGTGGGACCGCAATGGACACTACCCTAGCTACACCCTTGCTCCCTTTCATGGCAGGCCTCAGACTTTCTGATTTTGACCAGTTGATAAATGACCCTATACACCATGACGCTAGTTGGCCTGCTATGCCAAAAAATCTCCCTTCAGACATCCCAAAGTTTGAAGGTCTTGATGGATAAGATCCTTCAAATAATATTCAATCTTTCCACATGTGGTGTTCATCTAATTCCATTACCAATGACTCTGTTCATCTTCAGTTGTTCCAACAAACACTTATAGGTGAAGCTTCTAAGTGGTATGTTGATCAGGCCCCTTCCTCTCATACCACTTTTGTGACTCTGGCCCGGGCTTTTTTGTCTTATTTCCAGCTTCCCCTTCATTACGACACTCATACTGAGCTCTTGACCTCTTTCTGTCAATCATCTGTGACCCGCCTATCCAAACATGTTCAAGAATGGCGGAGAAGAAGGAGCCTATGTCGAGCCCCTACCTTCGAAGACCGTGTCTACATGGACTAGTTCCTTAGGACTCTTTTGATGCCTATTGGGAAAGATGTCGCATCGCACTTTCCTCAAACCGAAGAAGCTTCTCTCCAAATTTCGTTAAAATATGACCTGATCTACACTTAGTTGGGTTATTTTTAGACCATTCTACCTAATCTTTCCAGACCTGGTGGTGCCAACGCACCGAGGGCATCTCACACCACCGATGGTATCGTTGGAGCTCTCTTTAATCCGTATGCTCAACCTCCCATGGGCTATGGTTTCTCTCAGGGTGGGGCAAGCTCCTCCAGTACTTTTCCCCCTCCCGATAGCATGTATCTAGGATACGACATGCCTCCTTATTTTTCCCAAACTCTTGTTTACCACACTGCTACCCAACCTCCTTATTATCTGTATCCACAACCTGGTGCTCCAGCTCCTCCAGAATTAGCACCTCCTCCTCCCTTTCCTTTTCAACCCCCGCAATAGCAACCATTTCCCCCTCCGGGGCAGGTGTACGCACATCAGGGCATGACTAATCCTCCTCCCTCAAAAAGGAAGAGGAAAGGCACTCAAAATCAAGTTGCCCCTGGCAATCCAGGACCTAATCAAGTTAATGCTCCTAACACTACAAACCAACAACAAGGCACTCAGCCCAAGCAGGATAGGCCTCTTCGTACAAATAAGCCCTGTTCTTCTTGTGGTGCTTATGGTCATTATACGCATGATTGTCCTCTTCTGCCATAGATGAGATAACTATGGGAGTCTCAAGCAACATTGAGAGGACAAAAAGCCATCCTTTCCATTCCTCCTAGTCCTGCACCTAGTCAACCAGTTGTGCCTACTGATCCTTTCCCTCAGCAGGGATTCATGGCTACCCAACCACCTGAAGGTCAGGTGGCCACTCAACCTCTTCCATCTAGTTCCCCCGATTACCAGATTTTCATGGTGTCCTCTGATAAGCCTTCTGAACCTCCTTCTCTTGGCCCTTTACCTTCAAATGGTACTCATGCCCCCCTTGATCCTCCATCCTCTCCCCCCAAACCTTATCTTTCTTTGACCTTGGTTCAACCAGTCTCTCTGATTCCTCCTGCTGCAATAGTGCCTCTGTCACCTCAATCGGAAACTTTTCCCATTGTGACCATTTAGGGTGAGAAGGGCAAAGCTCGCTAGGGGGTACCAAAGGACAAGTACCCCCTGTGCACAGATTCTTCTTTGGAATTGTCTGCTCCCATTAGTATCCCTCCTCTCTGTGCAAACATTACGAAGCCTTTGGCCACCTTCTTCTACCTATCATCATCCATAAAACCCCCAGTGGAAACCCCCATGGAGACTTCCCCTGATGTTCCACTTGACCTTCCCTCAGCGATCACCCCAAAATTAGGATTGGTAGATCCTTTATCTGCTTATTCTTCGATCATCCCCCATGAATTTGTGCATGTGTGCCTTTCTTTACATGATGATGACTCAGGTAGCTCTACCGCGTCAAGTGGTCTCCCTTCCTCTAGTCAACCCATATTTCACTCCGATGAAGACATTATGGAAGCATTGACCGATCCTGACTTTCCATGGGATGATATGCACCACTATGCATACTTCCTCCCACAATAGTCCCATTAACAATATGTTGTGGAAACTAAAGACTTCATTCCTAACAAATTTGACTGGTTTAGAAATCCCATCCCTGCACCTGATGCTTTCGAAGAAGGAAATATGGCCAATATCTCTCCTACCATTAAAATTGACATTTATGACAAACCAGGGGTTGAAGAAAATATCACCTTCAGTGCCCATTGCACCACAGAAGAGGTTGAAGCTTACACCAAGCTATTCAAAGAATTCTGTGATATTTTCGCCTAGTCCTATTCTGAAATGCCTGGACTTAATCCTGCCATTGTCGAACACCATATCAATATATGGCCTGATGCCAATCCTATCCATCAAAAGATGAGATCCATTAATCCTTCCAGACGAGAAGCTGTCAAATCCGAAATCGATAAGCTCAAGCAAGCTTATTTTATCTATCCCATTGAATACACCACTTAGGTGTCCAATCTGGTTCCCTTTCTCAAGAAACAAGGCACCATCCATGTCTACACTGACTTTTGCGATATGAACAAAGCTTGTCCCAAAGACAACTTTCCCACACCATTCATTGACCAAATAATTGATGAGTGTGTGGGGCATGAGGTTCTATATTTTATGGATGGTTTCTCTGGATACAACCAAATTGTTATTTTTCGTGCTAATCAACTCAAAAGCGCATTCATTAGTCCATGGGGAACCTTTGCCTATCGAGTCATTCCATTTGGCCTTAAAAAAACAAGAGCCACTTTTCAGCGGGCTATGTCTTACTGTTTCCATGACCTGGCTCACATTATCCTTTCTTATTTAGATGACCTTACCACACGTTCTAAACATCAGGCGCAACACCTTCACGATCTATGGACCATCTTTCTCCGATGTCGCAAGTATAATATATGCCTTAACCCACATAAGTGCATCTTTTGTGTGCCCTCTGGCCATATTTTAGGCTTCATTGTGTCTAAAGATGGTATCACTCTTGACCCATTAAAATTTCAAGCCATCCTTGAGCTTCCTATCCCCCGCACTTTACGCCAATTACGAAGCCTCCAAGGCAAAGCCAATTTCCTTCGCCGGTTCGTACTTGACTATGCCACCATTGCACATGGGTTCCTTAGACTTCTCCGCTCTAATATCCCTTTTGTATGGAATGCCTATGCTCAAAAGTATTTTGATGCCATGAAGAATGCACTCACATATGCTCCCTTGATTTGTCCCCCTGAATTTGATAGGGATTTCATCCTGTATATCTCTGCTTCCACCCACTCGGTCTCTAGAGTCCCTATTTAGGAAGATGACAATGGAATTGAGCATGTTATCTATTATGTCAGTAAGAACCTAGTAGGATCCCCTGTATCCTACTCACACAAAGAGAAATTAGCACTAGCTGTCGTGTTCTCGGTCCAAAAACTTCGTCATTACATCCTCATGCGTTCCATCAAGGTCGTGACTAATTCCAACCCCATGGCCTTCCTATTGAGTCATCGAATCATCAGTGGGAAGTACACCCATTGGATCATGATCCTCCAGGAATTCAATCTTGAATTTGTCACACCAAAAAGTAAGAAAGGTTTAGACCTCTCTGAACTCATTCCCGAACTACCTACAGGTACGCAGGATCCTCCAATTAATGATAATATCCCCGATGAACATTTTTTTGCCATCACCACCGATGACCCCTGGTATGGGGACATCCTCATTTATTTTCAAACTCAAAATTTTTCCCTCCATCTTGACTGTGATGCTCGAAGACGTATCTGACACCAGGCCCCCCGCTACCTTCTGATCGGTGACGACCTTTATCGTCATGGTGTAGATTCTATTCTTCGTCGTTGTCTCACACACGCTGAAGCAGAACAAGTCCTCAATGCCTGTCATAGCGGTGCTTGCGGTGGCCACCTCTCTGGTTTGGCCACTGCCCAGAAAATTATGCGCACTCGGTACTTTTGGCCTTCTCTCTTTGTTGATTGCATTGAGGTAGTCAAGCACTGTCCAAATTGCTAAAAATTTTCCCCCAAGGCACGAGCCCCTCCAGATCCCCTCCATCCTGTCATCTCCTCTGCCCCCTTCTGCAAGTGGGCCATAGACTTTATGCAGTGTCGACTGTCGTCAGCTGGTAACCATAAGTATATCATCGTGGCGGTTCACTATTTCACTAAATGGGCCGAGGTCATGCCAAAATTTAACAACACATTAGCTATCGCAACCCTCTTTTTCTTTAATCATGTGATCGCTCAATTCGGAGTTCCGAAACAATTGGTCTTCAACCATGGCCGAAATTTTGAAGATGAGATATGGCGTGAGCTATCCTCACTATTGGGCTTTGAGCACCAATATTCCAGCTCTTATTACCCCCAAGGTAATGGCCAAGTTGAAGCAGTCAATAAAATTCTTAAAACCATACTTCAACGGAAGGTGGAAAGCAAAAAACCAACTGGCACCTTATGCTCCTCCCTACTTTGTGGGCCTATAGAACTTCTGTGAAAACCACCACCGGGTTCACTCCTTTCCACCTTGTTTTTGGAGAGGAGGCAGTCTTACCGATCAAGCGTGAAGTCCCTTCCCTTCATCTAGCCATCAAGCTTCTTCCTGACACCCAACCTTTAGAACAAAGACTTATCATGCTTGAACGCGCTTCTAAAGACCGCCGTGTTGCATTGCAAACCATTGAGGTGGCTAAGAAATGCTCCAAAGCTCAACATGACCGAAAATTCCAACCTCATACCTTTCGCGAAGGTGATCTTGTTCTAGTGTATGACTAGGCCCATGATGTCCTTGGTCATGGGAAGTTTGACTCATTACGGCTAGGACCTTACATTATCAGTAAGGATTTAGGAAAGGGAGCATATCTCTTAGAGGACTTTGAAGGCCATCCCCTTCCCAATCCTCGCAATGCACTCTATCTGAAGAAATATTACCCTTAACATTTCATTCCGGAAATGTATGTTTTATTTTCTTTAGGTAGCTAGCCCATGCTTGTGAGTGATTTGATACTTCACCTGGACACATTTTTTCCAAGAAGCGCCACTTCACCCTTCCCCAAAATTGAATTTCTTAACTTGTAACACTCATACCGGGGGCACCATGTTTCCTCCATACTTGTCCACAATTGTGTCGACTTTCGTCGTGAGTTACCATCTTGTACTCATGATTTTATGGTCCCCTTTGGACCCTTTACATATGTGGCAGCACCATCGAGTCACCCTTGATTAGAGCATCCGATTTGAGTCATCATTGCTTTCATGGAGTTTATCCGGAGTCCCTTTGCATCTCGCCATAGTCCTCCATCATTCATTGCTTGGTCCCTCTCTCGTTTCACACATTATGGCATTTAGCCCCATTGTCCCCTATCCCTCATGATGTTGTGTTAGTCGCTTCTAGGTCATCCACACCCTTTATTCTCTAACAAGGGAAGTCGTCCATTCGCTACTCATTTCCCCCCATTTCATCATCATCATTGGTGTCAGTCTGTCAGTCACTCTACTATTTTCTCTCGTGCCCTAGTTGAGGATCCCTTATTGCCTCACCTATGGCAGACCTCCTTCTATCGACATCAGCTCATTCATTCCATAAGACAGGCCTAGAGGGTGGTGTACCTTGGTTCCAGCTTCCACTCTTGTTCAGTGCCTCGGATCAGGCAAAGGGACTCCTTATTTCCCTTTGACTTGATTTTTTCTCAGCTCCAGCTCCTTTCAGCATGATCGAGATCCATATACTCGATGGTTCAGTGATGCAGCAACTGACATCAGTGATTCCCAGGTGTGTGTGTGACGTCTCAACCCTCATGAGGGGATGGCCCTATAGGTAGCCCCCCACACACTCCGATGACCTCTTCATCACAGCCTTCGATGCAGCTCCATACATTTGATGATGTCGGCCACAGCTGCTTGCAGTGCCTTTTTGTTTGAATGTATCAGTCAAATTTTCATATCCATTTCATGTGTTCAGGGGCATTTGGGTTGCAGTTATATCCCATGTACTCATATATTATTGTACAAGTCATGGCTATTATCCCAGGCATAATATGTATGTGGGATTCATTATCATGTTATTCATCTGGCTCATGTTTATGCCAGCATATCCTATATTATTTTGTCACTTGGTTTTCCAGACGGCTTATTGTTTGTACTATTTCCTCGACGCGCATAGGTATGCCTCCCCCCGCCGCCTATAGCAGTTACTCACTCATCAAAGAGACTTGTCGCACCTGCAAGTCGCCTCCTTAGGGTCTAGTTCTTTCAGCACTTTCGTCTACCTTATACTTCTCTCTCTTTGACTTTCCTTCGATGTCTAGTGATTGAGTTCTTACAACGTACTTCGGTCATACAATTAGCTCCTAACGCTCACAGGCTGGGGGGCAATCCATTACACCATTTTTTGGTCATCTAACCTATTATCATTAGATGGACCCAGGTACACCATGTAAGACCAATTTTACCCGAAATAAAATTGCTTTCACTATGAAAATAACTTAGTAAATCACCTTTATTAAGTTTTTATGGTCTAAATAGGAAACCCCATAAGGAAATATTAAATAAATATACATTTGTTTGATTTTCCTAAAGAAATAATTAGTTAAACAGTAGTTTAATTAATATTTTTGGTTATATTTAACCCAAAATAAGGGAATTAATTAGATAAATCATTATTTATCTTATTATTTTCTAAGAATAATTGTTTAAATCTTATTTAAATAACATTCTTTGTTAAATATGACTAATTCACCCTTAAATAATTAAATAAATCATTATTTGTTTGATTATTACTCAACCATATCCTTAAAATGATAAATAAATCATTTATTTATTTATTATTACTTAATCACATCATTAAAATGATAAATAAATCATTTATTTATTTATTATTTACAAATAAGGGGATTTGACTCAAGTCAAATTCCTTTTCCCTCCAACAAATATAATAAAATATTCCATAAAAGTTGGATCTATATTTGGTTAATAATATTTTAATTATGCACCAATATCTAGACTAACTTAATATTTTGTTATAAATAGAAGGGTTTTCCCATTCATTTGTCACCTTTTGTTGCCAAAAGATCACTCTAGATCTCAACTCATGGTCTGGCTATTGATCAACTACCATAGCCATATTTTTCCATTTTTTTTTGGGTTTTCTACACCATCAAGAGAGAGGAATTCTAAATCTAAAGCACTAAGGACTTACAAGAACCCATCCCATTGAGGAGAACAGGGAACACCCTCTTGTGTTTTCCTCCCAGGTGCCATCAATACAAAATTTATTTGATATATTCTTGTCTTGTCTATTGGATGCATGGAGTAAATATTATCTTTTCTACTGTTTAATGTCTTCTAATGTATATATCTAGATTTTTGCAGCATTTATCGTGATCACCTAACTACAGATCTGAAGATATTAGCAGTCATTTCTGTTGTTAGGGTTGTTGGTTACGCGCAGCTAAAGTGGTATTTTTTCGTACACTTGGAATTAAGCTTCATACTAACATCATCTACTCAATATTCTAACAAAATTTTCCTCTTCTTTATCAGATCCACAACTCAAGTATTCTAGTTCTTATTTTCTTTTCCTATAAAACACATATTTCATTAAATTTGGAATTTTTCTATTACAAGGCCTTCAACAACATTCATTCTTTTGTAAATCATCATATTAACTTAATTTAAGATAAAAATAATTTAGGAATGTCAAACAAATTAGAGACCATGAATAGGTCAAACATGGGGTTGTTAGGTACAATAGTATAAATTCACAATAAGAGTGTAAAACAGAAATCTTAGAAACAATTTATTTATGGTAAATCATATTAGTATGCCTAAGATCCAAGAAATATATTATAGTTATGGATAACATAATAGAGTCATCAATGTTTGATTTTTGTGTTAGACAGCTCTAACCCCCTTTCCCACAACCTATTGTACTTTTACCAAGAGGATAAAATTACAAGAATTGTTAATGGGGAATAATTAAGTGTGAAACACAACTTAATATGGATTTTAGTTGAAATTTATATAGTCTTCATGCTCTTTGATTATTAAATACTTAATGTAACTACTAATAATTTATCATTAAAATATTAATTTTGAATATTAAATATGTACTAAAAGTCATTTATCTATTGCACATGATTTCCTGTGTCACGATCTAAATAAACCACTTAAAATCCATTATCAATAAATTCTAAATAGTTTTTTAAAAGATGTATCTTTACTTACATTAAGAGATTTATTTCGAAAATATAATATTACATTTATAAACTTATATCAATACATATAACTGAATGGAATACAATAAATAGCTTCACGCCTTGTTAGCTTCTATGAGATTATTTTAATTACAAATAGTTTATTTAATAATTGATTTTTACAAAATGTTAATCTTAATGGGAAAATCATGTCATATGGTGAAAAAAAGTTTAAAGTCTATGTTCATTTGTGACACAGTTCTTGAATGAGCCTGAATAGACTACTTAATGCTCGACATTATGAATTAATCAATCCAATGATGTTTTAATATAAAACATTTTTTTTACAAAGAGTTTTCTTTTAGAAATAACAATGTCACATTTATACATTCATATTAAACCACATGAGAGGTAATAAAGATGTTCATTTTTCATGCAACTCTTGAATGAGCCTGAATATATTACTTAATGCATGACACTATGAATTAATTAATGCATGCTTTAATAAAAACATTTTTTTACATAGAGTTTTATTTTAGAAATAACAATGTCACATTTATACATTCATATTAAACCACATGATAGGTAAATAAAAATCAATCGATTTTTTCTTGACTTATTGACTTATATGGCATGATTGTATATAAAAGTAATTGATTTAAAAATGTATAGATAGAAAAAATTATCGATTGAAAATATAACAAACCCCTTATAACTCATCATCGATTGATTTTAAATTATTATTTTTTCTAATAAATGTATTTTTAATTACATTAAGAGATTTATTTAAAAAATATAATACATTTATAACCTTGTATCAATGCATATAACTAAATAGAATTTAATATGTCATGCTTTATGTCTACTTGGATTTTATTATTTCAATTATAAATGATTTATTTACAAATGGAAATTTACAAAATGCTAATAGGGATGAGAAAATCAAATGGTGTATGTTGTAAAAAGTTCAAATACAGTTATTTATGACCAATATCTTAAGAGAACTTGAGGAATCTACTCACTATTCATTATGAATTAATTATTTCATGTTTTGTTAGGAAAAACATTTCATTTTACATGGAGTTTTATTTCAAACAGACAATGTCACATTTATACACTTATATTAAAATTCATGATACGCAAATAAAAGTTGGTAAATGGCTTTATATAGACCACTTATAACTTAGTATCCATTACTTTTAATTTGTTTTATAAAAAATATATTTTTTTTTACATCAGGAGCTACATTTCAAAAATATATCACATTTATAAACTTCCATTAATGCATATAACCAAAGAGAATACAATAAATAGCTTCGAGTCATGGTGGATTCTATGAGATTGTTTAAATTACAAGTAAATTATTTAAGAATTGAAAATGAAAATATGTTAAAATGGATGGGAAAATAAATTTCTTATGGTGCAAAAAGTTTAAATACAAACATTTATCATCTATCTATTTAATTAATCTAGATGGCCCACTTAACACGTTTTTAATTAATTTTTCCATGTTTTATTAAGAAGAGCTTTTTGTTTTACATGGATTTTTATTTCAAAAAAAATACAATATGAAATTAATACTCATTACGGTAGACAAATAAAGGTCAATAAATGGATTCATTATTTATTTATATGGGATAGATGATTACATACACAAATAGTTGATTTAAAAAAATTAATAATAAAAAAATTATGGCTCATATGATATGATTTCAGTTTATTTAAAATACAAAGAAGAAAAAAAATAAAAAATAAAATAAAAAAAAGTTCAAAGACATAATTATCTATGATAGAGTCCAATCAAACCTTGATAGTCCACTTAGCAATCATTATCATTAATTATATGTTTTTATTTACAAATGCAAAATTATTTATAATATATTTTATCTCAAACAATAAATATCACATTTATGCACTCATATTAATGCATTTTATAAGTAAAAGGTAAATAACGAACTTTGAGTGTTGTTGATTTTATATATGATATATGATTTTAATTACAACCATTAATTGATTGAATTATTTAAAATTATGTAAAATATGGATTGAGAAATCAGATATCTTATGCTTCAAACAGTTCAAATCATTTTCTTATGACACATTTCCCATTAGCCTGAATAGCCAATAGTGCTTGTAGTATTTATCAAGTAAATTATTATAATTTATTCAATAATAATTGCACTTTTTTTTGCAATGAGCTCTATTTCAATATTTATTTCACATTCCCCCATATATGGGTGCAATCGATTGATGGGATGGAAATTAGCCTGTGAGACGGTGCGTGGCTAGGCCACATGGCCTCCTGCAGGTAGCAGTTAAGGAGCTCCAGGAAGTTTAATTCTCCGGGCCGTCACCCTATGCTGCATTTATGCCGGTGGGGAGGCCAAGGCCGCAAGCAAAACATAATGCCACCCTATGGTTTTCTAATTTCGTTCCTCGTCTCTACATCAGGGTCTTCGGCTCTGTCTCAGCTCCGCTTGATAGTCTCCATGCTAAATTGGCCCCCGCTTGTTGGGTCTGGATGCCCTCCAAAGGTTGAGCTTCCCAGCTCACGCACTTCCATCGGCAAGCGTTGTCACTTGGGATGTTGTCTGGATTTTCTTCCTGGTTTTCACTTCTCCCACAACCTGTTCTGCCCTCTGCAATTCGCCTCCCCGCCTCAGCTTAATTCGACTCCCTCTCTGTCGCCTGCTGCCAATTCATCTCGCTCTTACAAGCTTCGTGACACAATTCCCAAGCTTAGGAACCATCTTAGATGTCGTCGAGGCAGCACCAGGGCTCGCCCCTCTTACCGACGCCACTCCCCATCCACCAGCTCTTAGTCGTCCTCTTCTGAAAGTTTCCACGGAAGATATCCCTCTACGCGCAGTGGGCGTGGGTGTTGGCGTGGATGCAGACTTCCCTCCTCCCCCATTCGTGGTGGCTTGACCTCTCTGTCGCCTCTCCGTTCCTGTCTCGCTGCCTCTTCCTCTCTTTTTAGCCCGTCTACAACCTATTTCCATTTCCAGTGCCAAACCAATCGGCCCCTGGTCATAGCGACTATTACAGTCACCTTCAAGGAAATTCAGGAGGCTGGCCCTGACCCCCCCTCTCCTGCGCGTCCAATTCACAAGCCGGACCGCTCCGACCTTGTGCAACCTACTCAAATAGGGGAAAAATATGTTTCTATGAAGGCAGGCGATGGCAGCTCAAGTCTACCACAGGATAAAGGCAAGCAGGATGGCAGCAGCGAAGCAGGTGCAACAACAACTCGAAGATGTCCCGTTTCGGATGACAATGATGGTTACTGGTGCAAAATTGAAGAAGAACCCCCCTCAGGAGATTATGGTCTCTAGCGCAGGAGACATTATCCAAGTAATTTTGTTCAGTTTTTATGTCATTTTGTTGTTTCGGGTAGTTACAGTCTTTTGTTATGTCAAAGTTGGTTTCCTCCTTCGAGGCAGCTCAAATACATTGCTCAAGCTAGTTTCCCCTTGTGGGCAGCCCATTTTTGTCATTTTGCTGAACTCATGAAGCCTCTGATGGCCATGGATCAAATGTACCATATGTTTCAGTAATAGAATTTAAACTTACTTAGAAAAAAAAATTACTTATTTCACATTTATATATGAGTATTATGCATATAAGTAAATACAAGTCAATAAAAATACAATCATGCCTTGATGGTTCGTGTAAGATGATTTCAATGGAAAATAATTCATTTAAGAACGCACACACACATATATTAACAAAAAAAAATTGATACAACAAAGTCATTGCAAAAATAATTATAAATAATAATAGAAATATATAAGAATATAATTGACCATTCCCATTGTAAATTTTTTTTTATTAATTGAAAGTTCCGTTTTTTTTCATAAAAAAAAATTAAAATTGAAAATTTCTATATAAGATTCCAAAAGATATATAATCATACAAATTGATTCAGAAAAACTATGTTCAAATTGCATTCAAAAATTGGAATGTACTTGTGAACAAATTTATAAAGAAAAATATCTTCATCCACTACAATGAAGTACATGTTCTATTGAGCATTCAAATGTACTCACATTTCTCTTTCATACGATGAAGTGTCTTAAGAAAGGGGAATAAAATATGCATAAGCCAAGTATCTTGCTCTTTTCCTATATAGGCTTTTATCAAGATGTGGTTTGATCGATATCTGATAAATTGATAAGTGTGATTTGTTGTACCTATTAGCAATACATTCGATTCTCCATAATTATCTCCATATCGGGACCACACATCAGTCAACCTTTTCTCATAAAATTGTATTGTCCTCCCTACTTCTAATTTTGTTTGCAAATGACAATGAGACCTGTTCCATGCGAATTTAAAGTCCTCTATATCAATATTTGAAATTTCAAGTACTCATCGGATGTACTTGTCAATGACATTTAATGTCCATATTGCAACATCATAATTTTTTAAGCAATATTTTAACAATTCTGAATGAAAAGGCGTTAAAAAATAGGACCTATCACCGAACTGCCAATCTGGTTCTCTTTGGATATAACAATTTTGTTCACCTTTGGTGTACGATTGGAAGAAAACTCCTTCCATTTCAAATATCAACAACATCTTTTGACTTATAGTGATGCCCATTTGCATCTAAAACTACACTGCAACCACACGTATGATATTAACATATCTCCACTTCAACACTTTATTGCTTAATGATTTAAAAGCCTAACATTTCAAAAATGATGTTAATATTTATTATGAATTAACGGTGATCACAAATTATAATTACTAGCCCCAGTAAAGTGAACAAACTAATGATATGTTTACTTTATACGTACAACCTAATACCTTTATTTAATTTGTTTGGAATAAGCAAGTCTTATAGGATCACATTGACCCACAATTTAAATCATTGATTTTAAGTCTTATAATGATTTGTTTAATTTGAATTGAAAGATATAATTAAAATGGTTGCAATTAAACAAACTAATTATGTATTAGTTTCCACATGTAATATAATACAATTTTTAAATTTCAAACCTACTTAATTATACACTCTAGAGTCTCTACTTTAGTTTCTTTTGGTGCTTCTTTTAGTAAAGATTCTATGTCTATTGTTAGGGCTACATACATCCTAATATATTTTTTCAACTTATATGAAATAAAAAAAATTATAACAATGCAGTGAACCATCATTTGCATTACTAATTTCAAACCCTGTATAATGATAACTTAAACCACAATTGAAAAAAATAATTGTAATGTTTCAATTCAAATAGAACAATTATCTATTAAGTTTTACATACAATCTAATCCATTGTAAAAATTTCAATAGCATGAGAAATTTTGATACGAAATTAAACAACCATTCAAATCAATAACTATTATCAATACAATAATATCTCACGAAAATAAAGAGCATAAAATTATTGTATTCTACTTTTAACAAACCAAATCAACAATTCTTTTATTAGTATTATGAAATAGTTTAAAAGGGCTACAAAATATAGTAATAATTCATGATGTCATACATATTATGACATGAAATAGACACCAATCATCTTAAGGTACTATTAGATGTTATTGAACATCATTCAAAATAGCCTGCACATCTGTTGCCTTGCTACATTTAATCAACATTCTCCATAGCTTTTCGATCAACCAATCATCCTCTTTATTTGTTCCAATGAATTGAGGGGCAAGAATCACATTTTCTTTTGGATTTCCTTGCATTCTCTCAAGTGAACAATCCACTATAATAGTATTGGTTGCATCATATTGGGTATGCATTTCCCACACTTTTTTCAATGATTTAGTGTGTATACCTTTTTTTGGATTGTCAATGGCCTTATATCCCTTTTTTGGTTTACACTCTGAAGCGGTCCACATAAACACGAGTTTATCTTATATTTTTTCTGAAAAATGACTTTTTTAGAACTCTTGTTGTGTTTTGCTTTGAAGTTGTCGTCCAAATTGCAATTTAAAAATATTCATTTTTGAAACACATTTCAAAAAATGTATTTGCATGTGGATGAATCCAAAATAACTTTTTCTCTATTTTGTAATCTGCATCAGTTCCCATTTTCTCAATATGTCCTTTTTTTTTTTGCTTCATCATCGATGCTATGGTAAAAAATGTCCCTTAATTCAAGAATAACTAATTTCTTTTCAGTTATTTGGACTGCAATACAATAAAAAATAGTCTAGTCAAACCATTTTATTCTTGTTACAAAAATTACAAAAAAAAATATCCAACAATACACTTACCATGAGTGTTCTTTTGACTACTTATAGATGAAACAATCTTCTCTTTTATCATCTTCACAAAACCTGGAGTTAAAAATATTAAATCTTCAATTAAATATGATCAAATTATGTAATAAAATATATATTCAATACAAAATTCGCAATTAATGAAAAGCCTTATCGATGTAACCTACGAAATACACACCCGCACACTTTTAACATTATTTTGATTGTTAGTTTTGTTATTTTTATTTGTTCCTATAATAAACATATACAATGTTATGGTATAGAAGCATTAGAATTTGAAAAAAAAAAAAAAGAGTAATAAGTACCTGATATGGCATTATCTTCATAATTATAACTTTGCACCTCATCATCGTTTTTGTTCTCTTTATTTGTCTCTACATTAAACATATAAAATAGTTTGAATTGTGAAAATGAATAAAAATCATTAAATAATAAGGAAAACAAATGGGAAAATTACAAGTACCTGATATTATATTTTGTTCTTGATTACAACTTTGTTTCTCAATCTTCGGATTATTGTCTTCATTCTCATTATTTGTCTCTATAATGTACAACGAATATGTTATAAATTGTGACAATGATTAATTGAATAAAAAAATAAACAAAAGAATAAACAACAAAGTTCATGTTAACTACCTAATATGACATCATTTGCTTGATTATGGCTTTGTTTCACATGCATTTGATCAATGTTTTTGTTCAACTTTCTTGTCACTATGATAAACATAAAAAATATTATAAATTGTGACAATGAATAAAAGCATCAATCAACTATATAAACAATGAATCATCTTTAATCATCCATATAATATTTTGGCCTTGGTTGTAGTTTTTTGGGACATTCCCTAGTCATTATATACTTTCTTTTTAAATAATATATATATATATATATATATATATATATATAGAGAGAGAGAGAGAGAGAGAGAGAGAGAGAGAGAGAGAGACTAATACCTATTTCTATCTCCATCATTTCATGGTCAATGTCTTGATTAATTCCTTTATTCTCATAATTCCCTATAATAGACATCCGAAAATGTTATAAATATGAAAATTAAATAAATTAAAAAAGTAACACGAGCAATAAACCAAACAAATTATGTACCTAGTATAATAACATCTTCTCCTCCTATTTCCATCTCTAAATTTGTTTCAACATCATGTGCACTATATTGATTATTTGTTGTGCACTATATTGATTATTTGTTTGCTTCCCACTTTCATCATTCCCTGTTTTAGAATCCCCATCATTAGTCATTGTAGTAAACATTTTGACAATTAAGAAATTTGACCAAAATAATATCCAAAGTATTATGAGAGAAATATCAAAGAAACTATAGTACCTAAATTTTCCCAGAAGCTAATGGATCCTTGGTTTGATAGTCGAAAAGATTTGTAACCATTCAACATTATTGTCCTTTGTGATTCTATTTGCACAACACATGCAATTCTTCTTCTATATGTACAACAAGCCTTGATTAAATTTGCCCCCGCATAAAGAGAAATAACCACTTTTGCATCACTACATTGTTAATTTCTTTCCAATAAATCCATCCAGAAATTATAATCTCTCTCATTTTCATCCAGTGTGTCTTCAAATGTGTGAGAGTATTTTGAAGTCTCAAACATTTTTAATTCTAAAGTATAGAAATGTATAGTCAAAACTATATCATAACTATAATTATTTTGGAACTTATATTCATAAATTCCAGTAGTCAGTTTATATTTGAACTTGGAGTTCCGTATGGAAATCTCCAAAGTTTGATGTACATCATTACAAAACCAAAGTTCTACTAAGAGAACTGTAGTAAAGTCATTCAACTCGTTTTTTTCGATAAGAAATCGAAAAAATTCAATATAATAGCTCTTGTGGAATGGTTCTTTTTTCAAAGCCATTGTATCCAAAACAACAAGGTCAGTATGTAAAACTGGCTACAACTGACATGGAAAAGAGTGCAAAAGTGTTGACAAAAGACTAGGCCCTCCAAAATGACAACCAAATTCAAAATTGTTGTCAATCTGTTGAATGTTAGTTGATTCTTTTATCATTCTGTCAAGGACTCCACATGCTTGTTTAGAAAGGGAATCTATCTTTGTATTTCGTGTTCCTTTTACATAAGTAGAACCCTCCACAGTTTTGCAGAAATTGGAAAATATGAGCTCATTAATTTCACAATGCTCAAGAATATTGAATGTGGTAAGAGTCTTATCATTCAATTTCTCATCATGACTTTGACAATATGCAACCATTGCATCCAATATTGTTTTGTTGGTTTTCAGTTTAGAACAATAATCTTTTAATTTTATGGCATCTGTTGGATGATTAGGTGGAATAGAAAACCAAATGGTTCAATTCAATAAATTTTCTGCTACTAAACCAATTTCTTCTATGGTTAATCCCTGAAGGAGACGAAAAGTAGCCGCTGTCAAACTGTGTAGACTGTTCCTCTTGTAGTTCTCAAAATCAGGTCGACTTGGAGAACACTTTAATGTGCCTAGTTGATAACAATTAAAGACAACGTCCCACTTATCCCAAATATCTTGATTAAGATATAAGAGAATTTTTTTATCAGAAAAATTTGTAATTGGATAGTCGAAGAAGGAGCACAACATTTCATCATCGACCTGATAAAATCATACATATAAATTAATAAAAATTCAATGTAGAGATGAAATTTAAAAAGGATTAAACTAATGAGAATTCATTGCAAATATGAGAAAATATGACACATATTATTGACTTTCAATGTTAAATGCAAAAACAATAAAATAATGTACCTTGTCTTCAGTTGTCTTGGAACATCCAATCCTCCTTTTCTTTAATTTGTCATTGGAAATTAAGAAATTTCTTGTTGATCGGACACGATCAATAAATGGAGTTTTGTAGAATACCTTATTGGCATAATTTAGTTGACAACAAATGCGAATCACCTCAATGGGTTCAACTGATGGACGCAAGAATCGAGCATTGCGTTTTTTATATTTTTGTTTCGCCTCCATAGATACATTATATTTAGGATTTGATAAAATTTCTTTCGCTGCTTGAATGGTGTGTTGGCCATCAATTATCCAAAAATTGATATTCTTAGCATCTAAATCTGTCTCATTTATAATTTTGATAAAGTTCACCAATGGATCAGACTCATTGATGTCAAATGGTATCAGAAGAGCATCAGGCAATGAGGTTTGAAATTTCTCTAGGAATGATTTCACTAATACTTGAACATTTAAATCATCTCGTGATCTCAATTTAAACACTTTGGGGGCTTCTCTACATCTTACAACATCCACCTTTCTACTAAAGGTGTTTGAAAATACATAGCAATGCTTGAAAGCTTCATGAATTTCATCACATTAATCTGCAAGTTTTGTTGTCTCAAATTCAACTTTCCTAGCTTTTTGAAATTCTATAGTAGGTTTGAAATCACTTTCAATAATGTTCTCTTCTAATTCAAATAAATACTCTTCTCAAAGCAAGTAAATGACAATCGAGTTTGTCATCTCGTATTTTGTCAAGTTTTCCTTTTTGTTGTAAATAAAGAAGTACAGATGATGTTTTTTTACATCTTACATAGCGGTATCTTAGAATTGTAGTGATGCGTTCTAAAATATCTATGCAACTATTCAATCCAGATGTAGCAAAACTCTCATAGTTATCCAACTTAAACATTGAATTCTTTCTCGTATTTGGTGAATTTTTACTTGAAGCTTCACTCAAATCTAGTCTAAATTTTGTACACTCCACTTGACAAGAAGTTAATTTTACTTCATTTTCTTTAATCACCTCCACATGAAAGTCAATGTCATTTTCATTGTAAGCATAGAAATTAATAATTATTCCTAATATCTCAGGTTCTTTTTCATCGATGGATCCAAATAAGTACATATCAAGATACATATTCATGGGAGTTTCTATCTGGACATACCAATCTTGCACAAACTCATATTTATTAGATGTGTCGTATTTTTTTAATCATTTCAAAGGTAGAAGTTGAAGGTGTTATTGACACTGTCATTTGAGTTGATTTTTTATTTTTCTTAGATGATGACTGTAACATTTCATTTGCTTTGGTGCCAACCGATTCTGCATACAAAAATAAAAATAAAAAAGTATTTGCATAAATCAAAATGAAATTAAAAGTCCAAATATTGTCAGGTAATGTTATTTTAAAATTTACAAGACCACCTAACCTAACCATTTATAAGAGAGTATACATAAAATATAAAACAACCATACCAATTGAAGGAGACATTGTTTGTATATCACTTGTTTTTCGTTTTCTCTTCACTCCTTTACTTGGATTGTTAGGTACACGAGATTCCACAACTTATGAAAAAAATAAAGAAATAAATAAATTATGGAAGGCATGAAATACCAAAGATTATTAACTAACCTTATAATACACTATTTTCTTTACATACACAATAATAAAGGAGTACATGTTTTATGCAAGTTTACTATATGACACCAAAAGTAATCACCTAACTAAAAATATTAAGAAAAACTAAATTATAAGAGAGTATACATAAAATATAAAACAACCATACCAATTGAAGGAGACATTTTTTGTATATCACTTGTTTTTCGCATTTTCTTCACTCCTTTACTTGGAATTTCAGGGACACGAGATTCCACAGCTTATGGACCAAAAAAAAAAATTATGGAAGGCATGAAATACAAAATATTATTAAACAACCTTAATCACAAAGCTAAAATTGTTAGGAAAAGCAAAATACCGATGTTAGTATGGGGTTTCCACATTAAAACCCACTCCTAGTGCTATTTGCATGTGTTTTTGTGTAAAAGTGGATCTTTAATGTGGAAAATCCAACTAACATGGTGTATTTCAATTTTTCATAGCAATATTTGGTAGGAGATTATTCAATAATAAATCAAAATTCATTAAGTTGTAAATTGCATACTAGAGTTTTGTCAAATTATTTGAAAATGAATATAAAATATATTTTTAGAATCTCACATTTTGTACCATAGTTCTTAGCATCTGCAAACATTTGTAAGAATTCATAATGGTAAAAAATTAAATGAATTAAGAAACAATATAAATTCATATTATAACATCTCATTTCATACATATGCACAAAAGCAAAGAAGCTCAAAGCATATGCAAGTTTTCTTAAAAAAAATAAGGATAACATGAACTTCATTAATCAACGATCATTTATTAGCAACCATTGTAACAAAGTATAGACTAATTTTAAAATTGTTATATCATTTAAAGATTTTTGTGTTATATTTGGTGAACTTCCTTTTTCCTTTGATGATTCCTTTGAATTCCCACTAGCTTCATGGTCCATGGTTTCTGAAAGTAAAGTAAGAAAATTATTATCATAGTTTCAAATTATCGAAGAAAATATGAATTTATAAATACTACCACTACTTGCATCATTGTATGTGTAACAAAATGAACAAGAACAATAACAAGTGTAGAACTCACAATAATAGCTAATCATGGTGTTGATTAGAGAAAGGGCGCCACCCCTAAATAATTTATTATGTTCTTTTAATTTTGCCTATAAGAAAGCTAGAACCTGCTAGCTTTCCTTCTAGTACAATCATTATTAAGCACGTTACCAAGAGACAACAATACACTATGAATAAATAACAACAATAGTTCTTTTAATTGTGTCTATAAGAAAGCTAGCACCTGCTAGCTTTCCTTCTAGTACAAGCATTTAGCACGTTACCAAGAGACAACAATACACTGTGAATAAATAACAACAATAGTAGATACTACAACAACATCATGTTTACACAAAATTCATTAATCAACAATCATTTATTAGCAACCATTGTAACAAAGTACAGACTAATTTTAAAATTTTCATACCATTTAAAGATTTTGGTGTTGTATTTGGTGAACTTCCTTTTTCCTTTGATGATACCTTTGAATTCCCACTAGCTTCATGGTCCATGGTTTCTGAAAATAAAGTAAGAAACTATTATCATAGTTTCAAATTATTGAAGAAAATATGAATTTATAAATACTACCACTACTTGCATCATTGTATGTGTAACAAAATGAACAAGAACAATAACAAGTGTAGAACTCACAATAATAGCTAATCATGGTGTTGATTAGAGAAAGGGTGCCACCCCTAAATAATTTATTATGTTCTTTTAATTGTGTCTATAAGAAAGCTAGCACCTTCTAGCTTTCCTTCCAGTACAAGCATTAAGCACGTTACAAAGAAACAAAAATACATTGTGAATAAATAACAACAATATTTCTTTTAATTGTGTCTATAAGAAAGCTAGCACCTGCTAGCTTTCCTTCTAGTACAAGCATTAAGCACGTTACCAAGAGACAACAATACACTGTGAATAAATAACAACAATAGTAGATACTACAACAACATCATGTTTACACAAAAATTATCTTTTATAGTCATGTATATTCTTAGTTTGCTATAGAGACCATAAAAAGGCAAACACATTGAAGAATTTTTTCTATCACATACAAGCCTTTGCCAACAACATTGCATTGTAAAGAAAATCTAGTGCATTATGAAATTCCTTCTATCACAAACACAAACACATTGTCAAAAAAACATTGCAACAATAATCTTTCCTAGGACATCTCCATGCTTGCGAAATTTGTCCTTACTTTTTTAAGACAATGAATTTTTATTCCATGCCTACGTAGCTCGTTGTTCCAATATAAGAGATGTTAAACCCTCAAATGATTAGAAGGCCCTTTGTATGGAATATGTGGTCTAAGAATGAAATATGAGACAAATAGAAGCATGTTTCCAACAACAACATTGCATTGTGAACAAAAAAAAATGAATTAAAAAACAATGTGAATTCATCTTCTATGACATCTCATTTCATATATATGCACAAAAGCAAAGAAGCTAAAAGAATATGCAAGTTTTCTTAAAAAATAAGGATAACATGAACTTCATTAATCAATAATCATTTATTGGCAACCATTGCAACAAAGTACAAACTAATTTTAAAATTGTCATACCATTTAAAGATTTTGATGTTGTATTTGGTGAACTTCCTTTTTCCTTGGACGATTCCTTTGAATTCCCACTAGCTTGAGGGTCCATGGTTTCGGAAAATAAAGTAAGAAACTATTATTATAGTTTCAAATTATCGAAAAAAATATGAATTTATAAATACTACCACTACTTGCATCATTGTATTTGTAACAAAATGAAAAAAAACAATAACAAGTGTAGAACTCACAATAATAGCTAATCATGGTGTTGATTAGAAAAAGGGTTCCACCCCTAAATAATTTATTATGTTATTTTAATTGTTTCTATAAGAAAGCTAGCACATGCTAGCTTTCCTTCTAGCACAAGCGTTATTAAGCATGTTACCAAAAGACAACAATAGTAGATACTACAACAACATCATGTTTACACAAAATTTATCTTTTATAGTCATGTATATTCTTAGTTTGCTATAGAGACCATAAAAAGGCAAACACATTGAAGATTTTTTTCTATCGCATACAAGAGATTTCCAACAACATTGGATTGTATAGTAAATCTAGTGCATGATGAAATTCCTTCTATCACAAACACAAACACATTGTCAAAAAAACATTGCAACAATAATCTTTCCTAGGACATCTCCATGCTTGCAAAATTTGTCCTTGCTTTTTTAAGACAATGAGGTTTTAGTCCATGCCTATGTAGATCGTTGTTACAATATAAGAAATGTTAAACCCTCAAATGACTAGAAGGCCCTTTGTATGGAATATGCAGTCTAAGAATGAAATATGGGACAAATAGAAGCATGTTTCCAACAACATTGCATTGTGAAAAAAAAAGCATTCTATATTACCCTCTATCACAAACACAAGCACATTGTCAATAAAAATGTTGCAAGGTGAAAGAAATCTAACGCATGTTAAATTTCATTTTAGCATAAAAACAAATACTTAAGAACATTGTACAGTAAAATAAATATAGCATTTGGTAGAATTACTTCTAGAAAAAACACGAGCACATTGCCAACAACAATATTGCTAACAAAATTAAATGAAGTGCATACTAGATTTTTTTCTAATAAAGACATGAGCACATTGCCAATAACAACATTGCTAGGTGAAAGAACTTTAAGCATGCCACGTTTCCTTCTAGAATAAATAAAATCTCACGTCAACATTGCAAGGTGAAATAAATTTAGCGTGTGCTAGATTTACTTCTAGCACAAACATAAGCACCTTGCCAACATAAACATTGCAACAAGGTAAAAGGAAATCTGGCACATGCAACATATCCTTACAGCACAAACATAAGAAAATAACAACATTGTACGGTTAAAGAAACCTAATACATGTTGGATTTACTTCTAGCATAAACACGGGGATATTACCAATAACTTCATTGTAAGGAAAAAGAAATGTAGCACCCACAAGATTTTATTCTAGCACAAACAAAGTCACATTGCCAATAATAACATTGTAAGGTGAAAGAAATCTAACTCACGCTATATTTCATTCTATCATAAACAAAAGTGCATAACAACATTGCAAGGTGAAAGAAATGTAGCATATGTTAGATTTACTTCTATCAAAAACACAACCATACTTTCAACAATGCAAGAAAAAATAAATCTAGCATCTGCAAAATTTCCTTCTAGCATAGACATAAACACATTTTCAAATAAAAACAATGCAAAGCATTAGATTTCCTTCTAGTATAAATAACTAGATTGTCAAAAATAAGATGCCATTGTGAAGAAAATATAACACATAGTAGATTTCCTTCTTGTACAAATTCAGAAACATATTGTCAACAACAACATTGTTGGGCAAAACAAATCTAACACAGGTTAGATTTCTTCGTATCAGAAACAAAATCACATTGCAAATAATAACATTGCAAGGTGAAAGAAATCTAATGCATACTAGATTTCCTTCTAATGGAAACATTATCACATAACAACATTGTAGGTTGAGAAAAATTTAGCTTGTGTTATATTTACTTCTAACACAAACATATAAATATTTCTAACAACAACAATGCAGGACAAAAAAAAATCTAGCACATGTCAGATTTCCTTTTAGCCTAAACACAAAGATGTTACTAATAACAACATTGCAATGTAAAAGAAATATAACATGTGCTAGATTTTCTTTTAGCGCAAACACAAGCACATAGCAACATTGTAGAGTGAATGAAATTTAGCAAGTGCTAGACTTATGTCTACCACAAATACAAACATGTTTCCAACAACAACATTGTAGAGTATAATAAATCTAACATGTGATCAATTTTCTTCCAACACAAACACAAACATGTTTCAAATTGAAATAAATCTAACACGTGCTATATTTCCTTCTAGCACATAACAACATTGAAGAACAGAAGAAATCTAGTGCATGCTATAGATTTATTTCTATCACAAACACAATGACATTCAAAGGTGAGGGAAACATAATTTGTGCTATATTTCCTTCTAGCCCCACCATAAGTGTGTTGCCAATAAGAAATCTAATGTGTGTAAGATTTCCTTCTAGCATAAAGACAAGCACACAAGCCCATTATAAGGTGAAAGAATTCTAGTGCATGCTAGATTTACTTCTAGCAAAAACACAAGCATGTTGACAACAACAACATTATAGGGCAAAGGAAATCTAACATGTGCTAGATTTCCTTACAGCACAACACAAGCATATTATAAGATGAAACAAATATAGGACGTGCTAGATTTCCTTCTAGCACACACATAAGAACATAACAACATTGTAGGGTTAAATAAATCTAACACATGCAAAATTTACTTCTAGCACAAGCTAAAGCACATTGTCAATAACAACATTGCAAGAAAAGAAATCTAACATGTGCTAAATTTCCTTCTAACAGAGTCACATGCATATTTCCAATAACAACATTACAAGGTCAAAGAATCTAGCATATTTCCTTCTAGCACAAACAACCATATTGCCAACCACAACATGGCATTCTGAAACAAATCTAGCGCGTGCTAAATTTCCTTCTAACTCAAACCCAAACATATCAACATTGTAGGGTTAAATAAATCTAACACATGCAAAATTTACTTGTAGCACAAGCTAAAGCACATTGCCAATAACAACATTGAAAGAAAAGAAATCTAACATGTGCTAAATTTCCTTCTAACATAGTCACATGCATATTTCCAATAACAACATTGCAAGGTCAAAGAATCTAACATATTTCCTTCTAGCACAAACAACCAGATTGCCAACCACAACATGGCATTCTGAAACAAATCTAGCACGTGCTAAATTTCCTTCTAGCTCAAACCCAAACATAACAACATTGTAAGGTTAAATCAATCTAACACATGCAAATTTTACTTCTAGCACAAGCTAAAGCACATTGCCAATAACAACATTGCAAAAAAAGAAATCTAACATGTGCTAAATTTCCTTCTAACATAGTCACATGCATATTTCCAATAACAACATTGCAAGGTCAAAGAATCTAGCATATTTCCTTCTAGCACAAACAACCAGATTTGCAACCACAACATGGCATTCTAAAACAAATCTATCGCGTGCTAAATTTCCTTAGCTCAAACCCAAACATAACAACATTGTAGGGTTAAATAAATCTAACACATGCAAAATTTACTTCTAGCACAAGCTAAAGCACATTGCCAATAACAACATTGCAAGAAAAGAAATCTAACATGTGCTAAATTTCCTTCTAACATAGTCACATGCATATTTCCAATAACAACATTGCAAGGTCAAAAAATCTAGCATATTTCCTTCTAGCACAAACAACTAGATTGCCAACCACAACATGGCATTCTGAAACAAATCTAACGCGTACTAAATTTCCTTCTAGCTCAAACCCAAAAATAACAACATTGTAGGGTTAAATAAATCTAACACATGCAAAATTTACTTCTAGCACAAGCTAAAGCACATTTACAATAACAACATTGCAAGAAAAGAAATCTAACATGTGCTAAATTTCCTTCTAACATAGTCAATGTGACCACAAATCTATAGTCAATGTGACCACAAATCTAACATGTCTACCACAAATACAAACATGTTTCCAACAACAACATTGTAGAGTATAATAAATCTAACGTGTGATCAATTTTCTTCCAACAGAAACACAAACACGTTTCAAATTGAAATAAATCTAACGCGTGCTATATTTCCTTCTAGCACATAACAACATTGAAGGACAGAAGAAATCTAGTGCATGCTATAGATTTATTTCTATCACAAACACAATGACATTCAAAGGTGAGGGAAACATAATGTGTGCTATATTTCCTTCTAGCCCCACCATAAGCGTGTTGCCAATAACAAAATTATAAGGTGAAATAAATCTAATTTTTGTAAGATTTCCTTCTAGCATAAAGACAAGCACACAAACCCATTATAAGGTGAAAGAATTCTAGTGCATGCTAGATTTACTTCTAGCAAAAAAACAAACATGTTGACAACAACATTATAGGGCAAAGGAAATCTAACATGTGCTAGATTTCCTTACAGCGCAACACAAGCACATTATAAGATGAAACAAATCAAGGATGTGCTAGACTTCCTTCTAGCACACACATAAGAACATAACAACATTGTAGGGTTAAATAAATCTAACACATGAAAAATTTAATTCTAGCACAAGCTAAAGCACATTTCCAGTGGAAACATTGCAGGAAAATAAATCTAACATGTGCTAAATTTCCTTCTAACATAGTCACATGCATATTTCCAATAACGACATTACAAGGTCAAAGAATCTAGCATATTTCCTTCTAGCACAAACAACCAGATTTTCAACCACAACATGGCATTCCGAAACAAATCTAGCGCGTGCTAAATTTCCTTCTAGCTCAAAGCCAAACAAATTGTCAATAAAAATTTTGCAAGTTGAATTCTGACGTGTGCTAAATTTCCTTGTAGCACAAACACAAGCACATAACAAACATTGTAAGGCAAAAAATATCTAGCATGTGCTATATTTACTTTTAGCAAAAACTCAAGCTTATTTCTAACAACAACATTATCAATCAAAAGAAATTTAACACGTGCTAGATTTCATTCTATCATAAATGAAAGTGCATTGCTAATAACAACATTGTAAGATGAAAAAAGTATAATGAGTGATATATTTCCTTCTAGCATAAATAAGCGCACATTGTCGATAACACCATTGCAAGGTGAAGGAAATCTAACCCATGCTAAGTTTTCCTATAGCAAAAACATAAGCACATAACAACATGGCAGGGTTAAAGAAATCTAGCTCGTGCTAGATTTACTTTTAGCAAAAACACAAGTATATTTCCAAAAGCAATATTGCAGGGCAAAAAGAAATCTATTTTGTGCTAGATTTTCTTCTATCATAGACACAAGGCATTCTCAATAGCAACATTGAAAGGTGAAAGAAATCTAACATGTGCTGGATTTACTTTTAGTAGAAAGACAAGCATATTACCAGAAACAAAGGTGCATGCCAAAAGAAAACTAGGACCTGTTAAATTTTCTTCTAGGACAAACACAAACACAATGGCAATAATAACATTACAAGGGGAATGAAATCTAACGTGTGCTACATTTCATTTTAGCACAAACAACCAGATTGTCAACAACAATATGAAATTAGAAAACTTTCCAGGCTTTGTGGATTTTTCTCCATGAAGCCGCATAGAAAATGTAGTAACAATTGTTTTGAAAAGGCAACCAACCATGCCAATTTACTCGTATGTAACTCGAGGTTGGGTTCTAGTGGCTTGGTAGAGCACTAACTCGTTGAACACAGGGGTCTGGCCAGATAATGTTGGACCGCTTTCATGGATGTCTAAATCTGATCTTGAGAGGACAATGTAAATATTATGCATTTAGTAAAAAATTTGAACCAACATAATATAAAGTTGGAGTAGGTGCTTGTATATTTAACACTGGTTTTGTTGGGTAGCAGTGTAGTGCAGATAAGCCCTTGTTAATATGGCTTGTTTGAGTATGCAGAGCTATTGCTTCTCCATTTTGGCTCTGTGCATCTCAAATTCCAGAGAGGTCAATACATTTCAGCTATGGAAAGGGGTTGATGTAAAGGAAGATGGGTAAACATGTCGGTATATTGGTCTTACATTATTGTTGCATATAATGGTAATTTGATACCTATAATACTAATGGCCCAAATAATATTTCAGCTACTTCAAATAATTAGTAACTATTGGGTGGCGTGGGCAACCCCTACAAAAGAAAATGAGAGTTCCCCTGTTAGAAACTCCCTTCTCATTCTCGTTTATGTTGCTTTGAAATTAAGCAACTCTTCATGTGTTCTTGTGAGCTTTGTGCTTCTTTCACTGGTTGGACTTGAACACAATTGGCAATCAACTTTTCAGCAATTTTCACAATTGATGCAACTCCATTTGGGTGAATACTGAATCAGGCATCAACTAATCAGAGTGCAATGGACACATTGATTCCTACACAACTACGAGCTTTGGTTTTTGCATTTATACAACTTTTGGAGATCATTGTAGTCCTGTCTCAGATTTCTTGGCAGGTATTCATTGTGTTTATACCAGTGGGTTCAACTTGTATATGGTATCATTAATATTACATATCATCAACTAGGGAAGTGGCTCGGTTGTCATTAGTTTCTAGAGCTCCAATCGTACAAAATTTTGGAGAATCAATCTCTGGAGCAGCCACCATTAGAAGTTTTGACTAGGAATCTTGGTTCATGGAGAGAAATATCTAGTTGATTGATATGTATACTAGACCTAGTCTCCACAATGTTGGGGCCAATGCATGGATTTGTATTCTGATGGATTTACTATCAAATCTTGCGTTTTCATTCTCTATAATATTCCTAATGGAAATTTACAATGATAAGCAAAGCATGCATAGTAAAAAAAACAAACACACAAAATTTACAACACATTAAACACCCAAAAATCTCCATAAACTATGTGAGTTGAGCCATTCTATTAATATAAATGTTGGGTACAAAGGTAAGATGAAAAAACATGCACCTAGGCTTGCCCAAGGCAAGCTAACAATGCCCAGGTGATGAAATCGACTACTCTAACATGCAATGTGGTTGTCCCCCACAATCTCTCCGCTAACCCAGTGAAAAATTGCATTGTTGGCTGCAAACAATGGTTGTTATGGTCTCCTCTAGTGCTCAAAAATTTTTGGGAAATTAACCTCAGGCTCTCCTCCAATAACCCACAAAAACCCACGAAGGAATCAGCCAAATGTTGACCTCGAAATTTCAGCCCAATTTCCCCCTAGCTCCTCTAGTTGTTGGCTGAGTTGGGACCCCTATTTGACCAAGAGAATCTACCCAAAAAATTATGCCAAATTATTTATGAGCTCCTTCTCAAAAACAAACCAAAAAGGGCTTGCTCTAGTTTTGACGCTCCAAAATTGACCTCAAAATGCTTGGCCCTCCTCCACAACTAGATGCTCAGCTTGCTCCTCCACCAAAATGCTGGAAAATCACCCATGATTTCTGCAAATCTAATTTCAAACAACCCCAGCTCCTCAATCTCTTTCACAAGCCAATTATTGGCTTTGCCTCGGAATTTCAGCCCAATTTCCCCCTAGCTCCTCTAGTTGTTGGCTGAGTTGGGACCCCTGTTTGACCCCGCGAATCTACCTAGAAAATTGTGCCAAATTATTTCTGAGATCCTTGTCAAAAACCCAGAAAAACCCAGAAAGGGCTTACTCTAGTTTTGCCACTCCAAAATTGACCTCAAAATGGTTAGCCCTCCACAAGCAGAAATTGTAACCTGTAGCAGATGTTGGGCTTTCTCCTCCAGCAAAATGCTAGAAAATCACCCACGATTTCCCCCAATCTAATTCCAAACAACCCCAGCTCCTCAATCCCTTTCACAAGCCAATTGTTGGCTTTGCCTCATCAACTCCTCCAAGAGCCCTTCTAAAATTTCCCCTTTCTGCATCATTGGAGTGTCTATAAGCTCACCAATCACTGTGCATGCGAGTCTAACACCTTCATGATCTTGCTAGCTTCCCCACAGCTAGCCAAGATTATGCTTTGATACCATTGTAATATTCCTAATGGAAATTTGCAATGATAAGCAAACCAAGCATAGTAAAAAAAACAAACACGCATAATTTACAACACATTAAACACCAAGAAATATCCATTAATTGTGCTGAGCTAAGCCATTTTATTAATATAAATGTTGGGTACAAAGGTAAGATCAGAAAGCATGCACTTGGTCTTGCCCAAGGAAACCTAACAATGCCCATGTGATGAAATTGGCTACTCTAACATGCAATGTGGTTGTCCCCAACAATCTCTACGTTGGCCGAGTGAAAAAATGCATTGTTGACTACGAAAAATGGTTGTTAGGGCCTCATTCATTGCCCAGAAAATTTTGGAAAATTAACCTCAGGTTCTGCTCCAATAACCCACAAAAACCCACGAAGGAATTGGCCAAATGTTGACCTCAGACATTTTGGCCCAATTTCCCCCTAGCTCCTCCAGCTCCTAGCTGAGTTGGCACCAAAATGGTAGAAAATCCCCCATAATTTCCTTTCCTGCATCCCAGCTGAACCATAAATGTGTGGTATCCTCCCAGCTACCAAATATGAATAGAACTTTCCTCCTTGGGGTGGCACTCGTGGTCCACTGAAGAAGAGGGTGACTTGGCCCCCACGAAAGACTGCGTAGTTCATGGGCAAGATGATGCAGGCCCCTACTCCAAAAATTTGTATTGTCATGGAAATAGCTTCTGCTCTTGTAAATCCTTCTCTTTTTTCTTGGAATTTGGTCAAGGAATGCTTCAACGATAGTGTAGCCCCTATCTCTGACACCACTCTCCAACAAGAACTATGTGGGTCATTTCCTGCATCCTAGCTAAACCTGAAATGTGTGGTATCCTCCCAACTACCAAATATTAGTAGAATTTTCCTCCCTAGAGTGGCACTTGTGGTTCGCCGAAGAAGATGGTGAGATTTCCCTTTGGAAACCTTTGGTGCTAAACAACACCTGTGACTCAATTGAACAGCTTGAGCAACAATGTGTAAAATGACAAATTATCAAAAGGTACTCAATGTTGCCTTCAACCCTCTATTTATAATTGTTGCTTTGCCTTTCCTTGGGGGTCCCTCATCAAAATATTTTGATCTCCTTTCCACAAAATCAATTATTCCTTGAGGGGTGGCCCCCACATTCCACAAAGGTTGATATTTTCTATTTCTACTAAGTCCCATGTACCAAAAATGTCTCAAATGCCCAGATTACAAAATTGTGCTATGCTTGGCACTCCCCTAGTAAACTTCATTAATCCTGTTAAATGAAAAATCAAAATTGGTGATATTACATTCTCTTTGGTGTTCCTCATTCGCTTGCCTGGAGATGTAATTAGACCAAGCATTGCAAGGTTGACAATAACATATGGTCTAAATCTAAACATGATACAAACCTGGGTAACATGATGTCTTTGTTTTGTGGAGACCAAGATTATCTCAATGGAGAGAATAATGCAATATTCACGTATTCCCACCGAGCCACCAGTGATCATGGAGAATTGTAGACCAAATCCAACTATCGATCTAGAGGAACAATAGATCTATCTGATTTGCAGGTGCATTATGGGCCACATCTTCTGTTTCTCTTGAAAGGCCTTACATGCACTTTCCTTGGAGGTACAAAGGAGGCAGTTGTGGGGCAGACAGAAAGTGGAAAATCTACTCTCATTCAATCCATTTTTGGCATTGTGGAACCAACAAAAGGATTGATGGAGTCAACATCTCAACAATAGGCCTCCATGAGCTAAGATCCAAAATTAAGCATTATTCCCCAAGAACCAACAATGTTTGGGGAAATATAAGAAATAATTTGGATCCTTAGGAAGATTGCTCGGATGATGAGATTTGGGAGGCTTTGGACAAGTGCCAATTTGGTGAAATTATACAATAAATTTGATTCCTTAGTGCTTGAGAATGGAGGAAACTAGAGTGTGGGTCAATGCCAGCTTGTCTGTTTGTTTTATTATGGCAGAGGTGGGTCCCTTGTCCCACAAACAAGGAAGTCTCATACACCAATTTGGTGTCTGGTTTAGTCATGACCTTAAAATTGGATAATAATAATAATAAATTACATGCTTCAAATCACCAATTCATCCAATTAGAAGTTTTGACCAGGAGTCTTGTTTCATGGAGAGAAATCTCTAGTTGATTGATATGTATACTAGACCTAGTCTCCACAATGTTGGGGCCAATGCATGGATTTTCATACTAATGGATTTACTATCAAATCTTGTGTTTGCATTCTCTATAATATTCCTAATGGAAATTTACAATGATAAGCAAAGCATGCATAGTAAAAAAAACAAACACACAAAATTTACAACACATTAAACACACAAAAATCTCAATAAACTATGTGAGTTGAGCCATTCTATTAATATAAATGTTGGGTACAAAGGTAAGATGAAAAAGCATGCACCTAAGCATGCCCAAGGCAAGCTAACAATGTCCAGGTGATGAAATCGACTACTCTAACATGCAATGTGGTTGTCCCCCACAATCTCTCCGCTAACCCAGTGAAAATTTGCATTGTTGTTGTTGGCTGCAAACAATGGTTGTTAGGGTCTCCTCTGGTGCTCAGAAAATTCCAGGAAATTAACCTCAGGCTCTCCTCCAATAACCCACAAAAACCCACGAATGAATCGGCCAAATGTTGACCTCATAATTTCAGCCCAATTTCCCCCTAGCTCCTCTAGTTGTTGGCTGAGTTGGGACCCCTATTTGACCAAGCGAATCTACCCAAAAAATTCTGCCATATTATTTATGAGCTCCTTGTCAAAAACCCAAAAAAAAAACCAGAAAAGGCTTGCTCTAGTTTTGAAGCTCCAAAATTGACCTCAAAATGCTTGGCCCTCCTCCACAACTAGATGCTCGGCTTGATCCTTGTTAAAATTGGACAACTAGGTCCAAACTCCGAGTTGTGCTGCTCAGATGACGATCCCAATATTTTATTGGATTCCTCTTTCGGAGAGGTGTAAGATTGATCTAAATATCATCTCGATCGGATGAGCAGAACATGTACTTTGAATTTATTCCACTTATGTGCTAGGTTGGTCTGGAATAAAATATAGACTTAAATGTCTTAAAGGACATGTCACACACCCCCAAAGATTCCTTTATATTGAGGATTTAGAGTTCATTTGACATATTATTGGTGTGGAAGAATTATTCTCTCGATGGCGTTTGAGCAAGATATTCTTTGTTTGGGTTACCTCTGGTTATGTGTGACATCGCCAGTTTAATGACTCATTGGAGACTTTAATGGTAGAAGGATCCTTAATGTAGAATTTTCGTAACTCCACCATTCTTTCTGTTTTGGCTTGTCTTCATCGATCTATTAGTATGAAACTTATCTTTCAGATAAAGTCTCTAATCAATGGTACAGAATATCGATAAGATAAATTAAGACAGACGTGAGCTAAGGAGAAGACAAAGCCCAACTTGTTGAGAATCTAGGGCAGCGAGATAAGGACTATTTGATGCGATCGAAATAATGTGCCTCTAACCTTCAGCGTAAAGAAGTCTGTTGTTGAAGACCGAGGAACTATAATGAAGGTTCAACAAATTCATATGAATGTATCGTTTTCATTTTTGACATAATATGATCTAAGTCTGCCGGTTAATTTTATACGCAGATATGATCTAAGTCTACCGGTCAATTTTATACGTAGATACGATCTAAGTCTGTTGGTTAATTTTATACGCAGATACGATCTAAGTCTGCCGGTTTGCCCAGGGATATGCAGTGTGTACATATGATACAAGGAGAGACGTGGGAACACAAAACTCACATTAAAGTTTATAAGTAGTTTCGGGGAATCGATCTTGTGTTGACGGATTGCACCAATAGGTCTGGGGATTAAAAAAAAAAAAGGGTACAAGTCTATCTAAGAGCCTCAGAGATCCTGTCAGTTGGTTCTTCACGAGGAAAACCCATGGCAGCCGACGCCTGGAAGGCGCACATTGCATTGGCTTTAGTACAATTGAATAATGGAGGTTATCATGTCATAACGAAGTTGGCACTGACCGTGGGAATGAATCAAGTGGTTTTTTGCGTCTTCCGGGACCTCCTGGCGCTGTCGTTGCTCGGCCTTATCGCCTATTTCAAAGAAAAGCCCCCAATATTTCATCATCAGAATTTGCTGATAAAAATCAAGTGGGAAGCCGAGAGGTTGGACGAATTTGAATCTGCAGGTGGATGAGACATCGTAGTAGCAAAGGGTCGAATTTACGGACCCGCGAAGCCAAATTTAATCCAAAGCACGCGGAAAAAGAGCCGACTAAGTCTGTTGAGCCGTCGTTTCTAAATTTCGGGCTCGAAACAGCTCGGACAAGGGACGCGGGCGATACTGAAGAGTGTAAGGTCTTACACTTATAGAAGCCCTACAAAATCATTGAAACAATGCAAGGAAGAGAGATACCTCTCTAACTCTGTCAGGGAGAAACCCCAAAGCGCCGCGTGGTGGTGAATCTGAATTGGAAGCCACACATTTGTCCAAAAAAGTATCGTGCAGATTGGGGATTGGACAAAATCCCAAGGGCCCTGCCACCGCCATTCCCATTAAACTAAATTGCAATAGCAGAACGGCCAAAGCGGCCATTTCAAATTACTTCAATGGTGGCCTTGATTAGTTTGCTCGCTGTTAAATCCACCCTTCTGATCCTTCACGGTCACCCTTGAAGGGGTTGGAGAAGAGATACTGTTGAATCTCAAGATAAAGCGAAGCCCTGAGCGAGGAAATTTATCAGACAACAGTTTTAACTTACTAATGCGATAACAGTGCGCTCAAAAATTGAGCGTTGAAATTATTCACTAATGAAATGATGATGACACCTATGCTTAAGTATAGTTTGACCAGATGCGTATGAAACTGGCATCGTTATGCTCCCCTTCGTTCTGTTTCCATCAGCACGGTAGAAGTTGCAGAACTCATAGTCTTTCTAAATCGAGTACTCGAGAGGCCAGGTTACTCTGTCCCTCCATTTCCACACCTGTTCACGCTACAGGTTTGCCCATTAAAAATATGTAAAGCATCTTTATGCCTACAAATTCAGAAATGGAACAGGGAGATCAGAGGGTATGCTTGTAGTGGACGATATGAAGAGGCCATTATACTTTATGTTAAAATGCTATGTGCAGATATACAGCCTAATAATTTCACCTTTCCCATTGTGCTGAAGACATGCGTTGTTTTTTTCAGCGATGCAGGGAGGAGCGCAGATTCATAACCATGTAATTAAGATGGGTTTCAATATGTATATTTTTGTGGGAGCTGCTCTAATATACAGAGGATGCACGACAAAATATCCCAAAGAAATGTAGTGTTATGTATTGCCCTGATCGCAAGATATGCGCAAAATAGGAAGATTGTTGAAGCCTTGAAAGTCTTCAACCGAATGCAAGAGGAAGACGTGAAACCCGACCCGGTTACCATTGTGAGTATGGTTTTGGCCTTTTCCCACTTAAAAGATTTCTGAATCTGTGAGATGACTGCGGCCGTTACACTGGAGTGTGAGGTCTGCATGATGAGTGATTTGCCCAACAGAAATGTGGTGTAATGGAATGCAATACGCTCGCAATAGAAATGCCATCAAAGCCTTGGCTCTGTTTCATCGAATGCAGAGAGTAGGAATGAAACCTGACTCGGTCAATGCTGTGCGTGCTCCCAGAATGTACCCATTTGGTACATCTGCAAACTGGTGAGAAAATCCATGGTTGATGAGCCTTAGATCAGTGTCATATGGAAAATATATATATATATATATGACCGTGTAGTTTGATATCTTCGGTACTATATGGTAGTATGGCAATGATGAAGACAATAGTGATGTGTATGATAATATTATGGCAACATTGTAATCAGTAAGTCAGACATATGGCAGTATATGGCTATGATTCCTATATGGTCTTGACCGTGGGTAAGATTCAGGCCCATGATTAACCCTTTCCAAGTTGGTGAGTGGGATGCCCAAATTCAAAAATATTCATGGAGGCATTTTGTCAGAGTTGTGCCGAAGGAAAGCTTAGGGAACTTTTCTTCTAGTGTCACAAAGACATCTAATTCACTCTTATCTGATATGTTGCTTGTGAAATCCTTAGGAGGATGTTCTTATAGATGTTTTCTCTCACAAGAGAAGCTGGCATTAAAATGGAGAATATATCTGTATATGCTCCTGAGCAGATACCTTTGTTGAACAAAAGAAGATCCTCATGGCTTAGGGACATATGGCTTCAGAGGGGGAAATTCCGAAGGAAAACCAAGAAGCCATATAAATAACAGGGTATCTAGCAGCCATGAGTACTATTGTACAATCTGAGCTTGGATCCTTTGAGGAAGTCGTAAAGCATCAAGTCTGGAAGGATGCTATGCATGAAGAGTATGAGTCCATTATGAAGAATGATGTATGGGATGTGGTTCCAAGACCATAGGACAAAGCAGTTGTCACCTCGAAATGGCTCTACAAGATCAAGCATTGATCTGATGGAAGTGCTGAAAAGTTCAAGGCAAGATTCGTTGCCCGTGGCTTCTCTCAAAAGGAAGGCATAGATTATGATGACATATTTGCACCTGTGGCCCGATACACTACCATTCGATCTATTATAGCCCTTGCTGTTACAGGATGGAGTCTTCATCAGATGATGTGAAGATCGCATTTTTTGCATGGTGCAATAAAGGAAGAAATATATGTGGAGCAACCTCTAGGGTTGGAAGCCCAGGATCGGGACACCCATGTCTGCAGGTTGGAGAAAGCCCTCTATGGGTTGAAGCAAGCACCCAAAGATTGGTACGAGAGGATAGATAGCTACTTGATGAAGCTGGGCTTCACTCGAAGTAATGTTGATCCGAACCTTTACTTCAAGGTTGTCAAGGGAAAACCTCTCATTCTGGTGCTGTATGTGGATGACCTCTTCCTGACAGGTGCTGACCCTCTCATTCATCAGTGCAAGAGGGAGCTCGCTGCTGAGTTCGAGATGAAGGACCTAGGATGAATGTCTAGGCCTGAAGGTCTAGTAGAGACCTGGCGAGATTTTCCTTTCTCAAGGAAAATAC
Organism: Pinus albicaulis; assembly: GCA_034641835.2. Classification (NCBI taxonomy): domain Eukaryota; kingdom Viridiplantae; phylum Streptophyta; class Pinopsida; order Pinales; family Pinaceae; genus Pinus; species Pinus albicaulis. The sequence goes on from CM076581.1 coordinate 1,520,021,418, forward strand.
ATTATGAAGTTTCTGGTATGATGGACTGTAAGTCCATGGAACTCAACTTTAAGAAGTTGAGTAGCAGCATTGCTGGGCCCGTCCTACTGAGTATCGTCAACTCATAGGGACCTTGATGTTCTTAGGGAACATCCATCCGGACGTATGTTGTGCAGTGAAAACTTTGAGTCAACACTTGGTTGATCATAACATTCACTGGGTTGGTGCCAAGAAACTCTTGAGATATCTCTGAGGCACGATAGACCATGGGCTGAGATACACTGCCGGGAGTATGACACTCCATGGATGTACTGATGCCGATTGGGCTGGCAGTGTGGTGGATCGCAAGAGCACATCTGGATGCTACTTCACATGTAGATCTGCTTCGGGCAGGAAACTAAAGTCGGTAGCCTTGAGCACCGCTGAGGCCGAATACATTGTAACATGTATGGCCTGTTGTGAAGTCACTTGGTTGCGAAAGCTCTTTAGTGAGCTGTTCGAGCACGTGCCAGATGCCACCGTTATCTTTTGTGATAACTAGAGGGGGATTCGTTTGTCATAGAATCCTGTGTTCCATGAACGATCCAAGCATGATGATCGCTGGTACCACTATCCGGGATATGGTACAGTGAGGCGCCGTAAGGCTCGATCATATAGGAACTGATGAGCAGGTCGCGGATATTCTCACAATGCCCTTGGGGAAGGTCATGTTCCTAACCTTCCGTGAGAATCTTGGTATCGTGGAACGACCTTATTCTGAGGGTCCTGTTGGACGATGAGCTCTGGGAGCTCTGGGGGGCTTCGGGGACAGCTTCTCGGAGCTATGAGCAACCACAAGGCTAGGCTTGCCGAACCTTGTTGGTGTGCTTGGACCCCACCGTTGTGATTATTGAGTTGGTTCACCTCTCATTATCTATGCCCCGTATGCATCCTACCCATTGAGTTCAGGGCTCATGGGAAGTACCTCTCATTTGGCCAATGAGGTGGGAAAAGCTAGAGACTAGTAACAAAGACTGATGGACGCATCAGAGATTTCCGTACTCTCTATCTAGGATGGCACGGTCCAACCACTTGATCTGGGATCAAGTCTTGTGAGGTCTCGGACCTCCGCCTGACTTTGGGTCAGATGAACCAACGTCGGGTTGGTTAGAGACTCTTTGTGAGTTTTCGCCCACCATTGACCTACGTGCAGATCTAATGGTTTCTTGATGTCTGATCTCTGACCCATACATTACCGAAATAAAGAGGCCAACAAAGCAAGTTACGGCGGGATGACGCACGATGTTTGGATTGCACTTATGGACGGAGTTCTCCCTAGTTGAGAGGGAGTGTTAAAATTGGACAACTAGGTCCAAACTCCGACTTGTGCTGCTCAGATGACGATCGCAATATTTTTATTGGATTCCTCTTTCGGAGAGGTGTAAGATTGATCTAAAGATCATCTCGATCGAATGAGCAGAACATGCACTTTGAATTTATTCCACTTATGTGCTAGGTCTTTGGAATAAAATATAGACTTAAATGTCTTAAAGGACGTGTCACACACACCCCCAAAGGAGGAATTCTCTCTCTCTTGATGGCATTGGAGCTACATATTCTTTGTTTGGGTTGTTCTAGGGTTATGTGTGACACGCTTGGGCTGAATGACCTATTGGAGACTTCTTTGATAGAAGCATCCTGGCGATTGTCGTAACTCCACCATTTCTTCTCTCTTTGTTTTGGCTTGTCTTCTATCGATCTATTAGACTGTTCTATCTTCTTGATGTGTGCCTAATGCAAGTGGCATAAACATAAGCGATAACACTCCTCCACCAAATGCTAGAAAATCACCCATGATTTCGCGATCTAATTTCAAACAACTGACTCCTCAGTCAAATTGCAAGCCAATTGTGGCTTTGCCTCATAGCCCAAGGCCCAATTTCCCCCTAGCTCCTTTAGTTGTTGGCTGAGTTAGGACCCCTGTTTGACCCTGCGAATCTACCTAGAAAATTATGCCAAATCATTTATGAGATCCTTGTCAAAAACTCA